>OZ024910.1:85244616-85614258 GCA_964017125.1 Flabesymbios commensalis
GTTAAAACATTTTTATTTGTACTAACAATACAATTTGAATGAGAAATGAGTAATACATTTGCCAGATTGACATATTTTTGATTCAAATCGTACATGTAAGTATTTGTATACCCCCTTTGCACATGTAAGTAGTTGTATACCCCCTGTGCACATGTAAGTATTTGCATACCCCCTGTGCACATGTAAGTAGTTGTATACCCCCTTTGCACATGTAAGTATTTGTATACCCCCTGTGCACATTTAAGTAGTTGTATACCCCCTGTGCGCATGTAAGTAGTTGTATGCCCCATGTGCACATGTAAGTATTTGTATACCCCCTGTGCACATGTAAGTAGTTGTATACCCAATGTGCACATGTAAGTAGTTGAATAGCCCGTGTGCACATGTAAGTATGTGTATACCCCTGTACACATGTAAGTAGTTGAATACCCCCTGTGCACATATAAGTAGTTGTATACCCCCTGTGCACATGTAAGTATTTGTATACCCTCTGTGCACATGTAATGATTTGTATACCCCCTGTGCACATGTAAGTAGTTGTATACCCCCTGGGCACATGTAAGTATTTGTATACCCCCTGTGCACATGTAAGTAGTTGTATACCCCCTGGGCACATGTAAGTATTTGTATACCCCCTGTGCACATGTAAGTAGTTGAATACCCCCTGTGCACATATAAGTAGTTGTATACCCCCTGTGCACATGTAAGTAGTTGTATACCCCCTGGGCACATGTAAGTATTTGTATACCCCCTGTGCACATGTAATGATTTGTATACCCCCTGTTCACATGTAAGTATTTATATACCCCCTGTGCACATGTAAGTAGTTTAATACCCCCTGTGCACACGTAATGATTTGTATACCCCCTGTGCAGATGTAAGTAGTTGTATACCTCCATTTAAGTGGGAAAACACTTCAATTCTGTAACTTAGTTTTTAAGTGTTAACATGATATCATTTCTAACTCTTGAACTGTCTTTTAAACTGCTACATAATTACACTTGGAACCCACGACACATCTCAAACTGGAGACAATATAAACAGGAAACAATAAACATGACATATCTTCTCACTCAAGAAACATATTCGATTTAGGAACAAAGTACAAGTTTGAATTCATTCACCCACAGCACAGATGTGTAGATAGTCTAGGTCCTGACAAGGTTTTGTATGCACTTTATTTAGGAGAGGCTAACTCAACTGTTTTAGACTAATTCGATCCCAAGGAACAACATGGGATGTATGCCAAATTCACTATCCGGGACGAAAAGCCCTCGCTTTTCGAAAAAAGTGTATTATTCATCGCGAATGCCGATTTTACATATTCAACTATATATTCTTATTTTATCTTGCAGTTTATGTTCCGAGACATTTGGATTATGTGAAATGTCCATGTTTGTCATTTCTTAGAATATTTTTTTCGGAGGGGGGGTATTATTTAGATTTTTTACAAAAAATATGTTTTTTTTCATCGCGAATGCCGATTTTACTTATTTAGCTATATATTATAATCTTATCATAAAATTTATGTCCTGTGCCACTTATATTATGCTGAATAGCCATGTTTCATAGTTTACAGAATATGTTTAGATTTCCTTTGAATTTTTCATATATTTTATGTATAAAAATAATCTTTCCATATTGTAGTTTCCCGCCAATAATCGCCACTCGCTGCGGTTTGGTGCGTCGAGTCTAGTCGCCAGTCAGCTCTCATAACATCTGATAATTTTAACCATATCCTGTTCTGTGGATGGTCAAACCATCTAAAGACTGACCCCCCCCCCCCGCTATAGCCGTGCACTGCAGATGATGTGCACTGATGAATCTGTAGCATAACAGTCTGGGCTCTAAGTTTAGTTAAGTTCATACTGCTCGAAATAGCCACTATCTGAGAATAGAGAATATCAATTTCATCAAACATTCGTCTAATTTATGTAATAACCACAGATATCAATGCAACAATGAAGTCGTAAAATGTCTTTTCGTGTGCATGCATGTTCAGTGCACTTTTCCTAACAAAGTCGAATAGAATTGTGATTTGCATTGTTGCATATTTCAATAAAACTATTTTTTTATTTAAATTTAACACGATCAGCCTCACCTTCCTTCATGTAGCCCAACAACTGATCTATTTTCAAGTGTTATAACATCTATAAAATGTAAGTACTCTTTTACAGGATTAATTTTGTGCACCATTAAAAAGGACAGCATAGTCACAAATGTGGCATTACTGGGAATAAAGTTATGGTAAAGTGATAGATACAAAAACACTCCACGTGTAGCTCTTTTGTTAAATCTTTGATGATTGGATATAAACATGATAAATCAGAAAATTATGTATCTAAAAAAAAATAATGAATGTGAAAAAAGTTTGTAGTGAAATAACCATGATTTGAACCTAAATAGGCTCAAATGCATTCACATTTGTGACGATGATGAATGGTATATAGGGAGCAGCTCTTATAAAAGTTAGTGGTGGAACACTAGCTCTCACTCGAAAAAAAGATGCAGTAGCGCTGTGGTGAATCATTAAACTCCAAAAAAAGATTAGATTGAAGGAGAACTATCACTTCAATCACCATTTCATTAACGCAAAAGTTGTGGCCATGATGTTTTGAAGGTATCCAATCAATGGGCATATTTAAAGAATAACTTGATGAAGGTGTTGGCTTGTATGAAGGAAGATAAAGCTGATTTTATTAAATATCCGAGGATCAAATCAGAAAAAAATGCTATCGATATACTCAGTCAACCATCACCTAAATCAAACTCATTGTCCATAAAACACTTCAAATCTGTTGTTCAAATCAGAGGTAATACACAGTTCGACATGTATTGATGACACCTGACATGATCACATTGGTACAGCATTATATTGCCACCTCAGCGTTTGTCTTGGTTGACAAAGAAGGTTTTTTAAAGAAAAGTGTCAGGTCATAACTCAAGTCAAACGTCTAAAGGTATGTCTATAAATAAATCAGCAAGGGCCTGAAACATCCTTAAAAACCAACGCTATTGTTAACAACTTTATGACCTGTGCTAGAAAAAATCACTGAAGAAGCTGAGTACACCTGCAAAGACTTCGCTGTTCCATTGACATATATGGTTACTATTAAAGCTGAACACAACTCTGACTAAATCCGTCTATTGTTTGACGTTTATACAGATGACATCAACAAGAGAGAGGGAAAGTCATAACTGTAAACAGCATTATCAGAGAACTTAAGGATGTATCCTGCAAGCAAGACTGCCTTTCACACTGTCTATGCTCAGTGACTTACTAACATTACCATGCTGCAAAAGAAATATCACTACAGGCATGTGAACTGTACGACATATATATGTAGAGAATGTCATGGGTCGTGTCAGATCACATTGCTTTGCCATTCTTGTCTTAACTACACACATGATACAGCTGATGATGGGATTGTGTTCCAGGCACATACATTTTTTTTAATTCACAGTGCAATACGTGCATCTGTTACTTCCCTATACACGCAGGTGTATGTGTATGCTTAATGTACGGCACCACTGTACAATGAAAATCTGATAAGAGAATTGTTACCAGTCTATGTGTCCATGACACATTTAAGCCTACAGAAAATACATGGCATATGCATGGCACTGGGGGTGAACTTACAAAATGTCTTACAGCACACCATGCTCACCAGGGCTGATTCTAATTTAAACTTAGAGCCCAGATTGATATTCTGATTCGTCAGTGCACATGCACCTACAGTTCATGGCTGTTGGGGAGGGGGGGGGGGCAGATTAAAACAATTCAGATGCTTTGAGAACTGACTTGTGACTACTCTCGACACACCGAACTGCAGACAGTGGCGATTATTGGAGGGAAACTATAATATGGGCAGTGTCTGTGAGTGAGCGAACAGCCCTGCACGTGAGAGTGAAGACTGGTCAGGCCAACAATATAATTAATTTCCTGTGTATGGCATACCCAGCTGATACGAATAGCAATAGAAATGGCAGATATATTCTGGGTCAAATGTCTAAAAACATCAACATTTTCTGGCAATAGTTGAATTGTGTTTCGATTCTTTTCATGAATATAAATAAATATGGACCTCGACTTCGAACTTGTATATTTATTTAGAGATACAACAATCACCATTTTTGTTATATAATCAGGGAAAATCAGGAGTTCCTGTAATCGACAGCTTAAATGTTGATGGCTTATCACTTGCCTGTACTGGCAGAAAATGTATTGCCTGAATGAATGTCCATGGCTCATGGAGATTCGTTGCTGTGAGTACTGTTAGTATAAGTGAGGGAGCAACCAATAAAACCCTATCACTGAATAATCATACCTCGCAATCACTGGATATGCCCTCTATCTAAAAAAAATTGTGATATAGTCTGATTATCTGATTTAAAAAAAAAATCCCCCAAAAAAACTTATGCCACAATCATCATCGTGTACCTCATAATAACTTTAGATGTGAAGAAAACCGTGATTTTTCGCAAAAATCAGTCAAAATGATTTTCATACACAAAATATATGAAAAATTTGAACTAAATCTAAAAATATTATATAAACTGTGAAACTTGGATATTCTGCATAACTTAAGTGTCACACGACATAAATTACATGATAATATTATAATATATAGCTAAATAAGTAAAATCAGCATTCGCGATGAAAAAAAACGTGTTTTTTGCAAGAAAGTCCAAATAATACACAAAAAATAATAATTAAAATCCAAGAATATTCTAGAAACTGACAAACGTGGGCATTTTGCATAATTCAAATGTCTCGGAACATGACCTGCATGGTAAACTATAGCTAAAAATGTAAAATCGGCATTCGCGATGAAAAATACATTTTTTTTTCGAAAAGCGAGGGCATTTTTCAGACTTTTCGTCCCGGATAGAGAATTTGGCATACAACCCATGTTGTGCCTTGGGGTCAAATTAGTCTAAAATAGTTGAGTTAGCATCTCCTAAATAAAGTGCATACATAACTTCCTCAAGACCTCCACTAAGAGATTGACAATTTATTGGAGACATACAAAGTCCACTGCTACTCACCTCAGTGTTTGTTATGTCCACTCCAGCCACCACTCCCTGCACAAAGGGATCCCGCCGAGCCAAGTCTAATGCCATCTCTAGAAAATACAATTAGCAAATTATATGATCAACACATGTCTCAGACGGAGGTCGCATAATTTAGCTAAATTGTGTATCTTTATGCATATAACTATTTGTAGTGTATACGTGTGGGGATCAGCTCCTATTAGTGCAGCAGCAGAGGGACCAAATTGTCAAGGTACCTAAGCCGGCGGTACAATATTTGTCCAGATGTCTAGAATTGTTCTCAGGGATCTCTAGATACAGAATCTGGTTGATGACATTGCCGGAAATGGGGGAGGGCTGAGAATTTGACACTTTTGTACACCTACCTAGTTTGTGGAGAAAACATTCGCTTAAATATGATTTTCGCGTCATTCTCACTCCATCACAATGTTGGGCCAGTTAAATCAAATATTGTTGTATTTAGTTTTTTCTATCTATCAGGTCATATATCTGTGGAGATAAAATAGTAAAAATAGATATAATTTTGCAGTAACATCCCACCTCGAAGAGCTATTTTGGATATTGTGGATATGTCGCAAAAAACAATTTTTCAAAATTCTAAATTTTTTCAATTTTTTTGTATATAGTGTCTGACGGACAAAAGCACCAAATTTGGTACACAGTTTCTCTAGGGGCAAATGATGGGATTTAGTCGTTAAGCCTTCCAGTTTTGGCTCTGCTTTTCCAGAAAATCCAAAATGGCCGCCAAAATGAAAATATTTTTCGTCGCATTTCCCTGTAAATGAACATTATTTTCTTCATAATATACCTTTATAAACCTAAGAAACCTTCCTAAGACATATCATTTACCGCTGTTATTTATTTCAAAAAAAAAATACCACATAAAACGTAAAAAACACTGTTTATTTAATTAATGTGAGCTCAAAATTGGCTGTCGTTCATTTCAGCATATACTATCACTTTCTGACAATATAATTGCTATAACTTTTGTCATAACGTGAGTCGTGAAGCATCTTACATATATTTTTTGTAATAATAAGGACATAATAATAAAAAAATAATAATAATAAAGTTATTACAATTTAGATAAGAAAATCAAATAACATTTTATCAAAAACACTGAAATATATTGAAATATGATGATGCCTTCGGATTGGACTCTTAGCTATAATACCATAAGCACTGACATGAACACTTCTTCGGACACTGATAGGGATTACCGCACCTCCGAGCTCGTTCCTCCGAGTCGTTAGGCCCTATATAAGTAATTTAATTGAAATGATATTGAATTTAATTTGTACCGTTATGTGCATTAAAGTTTTTAATTTTACTATTTTTAAATATGTTATGATACAAACATAATGTTATAATTAAATATATATATATATATTTATTCAAATTTGGCCTGAAAGGCTTGATATATGTCATAAAACCTGAAGATGCACTCTCTCCAGCAACAGCTACATAAATAATTTGCAACGATGTATTTTTGGGGGTTTACTTCCTCAGTTGGTGTCCATCATACTTTGTTTAAAGTACATAATTTCAGTGATTATGATTCTAAAAATGTTCTGAAGACAGCAGCTGTATTTACTCATCAACTCTGACTCATGAACGACTGAAGGTTCAATAAACTTATTCAACAATTCCATGATTTAGGCATTGTCGTAGCTTTATTAATATACTTCTAGAAGTAGAAGTGGCTCTGGCTTATTATAGGTCTTCTTATTTGCGTTTTAATGAAGATGATGTTGTAGCATCAACTTGTCTTAGGTATATTCACTATGGATGACAATTCATGTTCAACTATCCCTAGCCATTAATTTTTAAAGCACAGAAATAAGCTATACCCATTTAAAAATTAGTACTTACTAAGTACACATAATATTATGATCTGGTGAAACAAGATTTGTTTTGAACAGACTGTTACCAAACACATTTACCTGATAATTGTGGTACTGTTCTTGGCGTTAACTGAAGACGAGAAGTATATAAACAAAATGACGAAGCAATGCCACACATGGATTACAAGAATTTTGAGTATTTCCCAAATACAGTCTTGCATTAAAGTATCGATGATGGTAGTACCATTTTTTATTCATCTTGGATCATATAAATTATTAACATATGAGGCATGAATTTCCGTCCCAGCTTCTAGCAATAATATGTATGGATGAGAATAACTATAATACACCCTCAGCAATCAAAACCTGTTCCTTAAATATACAACAGGTTTTAAAGGACAAAGTCCCTGGAAAAATTCAATAAATTTGCAAATTTTACTTTGATCGGCAACTTGATTATATTTCTAGAATAAACATCAGGTGGGATATCTACACAGTATTGGAAAGCCTACAAGATGCGGGCCAGGAAACGATAGATCAGGGTTCAAGATCTGCTAAATAATTGGTCAACCATTTGAAATGTGTTTATCCATGGTTCTGAGAACAAAAAGTCGATTTATACAGCTCTTCTTAAATTCAAAAAATAATAATACCATATCGCATTAAAACTAACCTGCAATATTTTTTCATATCATAAACAACAGCATAATGTCAGTTAACTATCCATTTGGATCGCGCACAGCCGATCCATCAAGTCTACCCTCATGTCAAGATGCTACATATAAACATATTATGTGTTCTAACTATCAAGCTACAATGGCGCATGAATTTACTTGGCCCCACATGGTAATGGTTAGAGGGTTAAAGTAAACAGCATTTCCATAGTCTAGATGAATAACACATCTGCCCTCAAACTTGTTCTGGAATGTCTTAGCTGTAAGTGCAAAAGTTGCAAAGATAAAAGATGTACATGCTGTCGTAATAGCCTGAACTGTACCAGTGTATGTGGATGTAAATCTCTATGTGATAACGCGATAGAAGTTGATGAAACAAATGTGATCCAGGATTCAGACTTGGAATAGAAGCCAGTTGGCTCACAAGTATAATATATCATATTACTACGAAAAAAAGTGTTATAAATGTTTATTTTTGTATTATAATTCGCTATCCGGGTATAAATACTTATAATTGTTTTTTATTTTTCATTTATATATAAAACTACGTAACTCCTTCTAAAGTTCAGTATAACTAGAATAAATCAAAGTTTAAAATTGGTCATTTTTCAAATAATATTTTATTTAAATGCTGTATTTGTAAATTTCATACTTTCTGTTTATTTTTGTTTAGATTTTGCATCATCTACAGAGCTGTCGTAGATATATTGGTCGATTTTTCAAATGAGTTTTGTATCCTGATTTTTTTTGCGAGACAATTTTTGCATATTAATTGTCACAAGTTATTTTTGATGCTCTGGTGTTAAAAGGGTTAAAATGACATATTTTGGGCACTTTAATTTTTGGTTACTGTTCTGAAATTTAAAGCTTATATGTCTAGGAATAAGAAAAAATAATGAAACCTATGTCGCAGGGGGAGGGGGGTGCAGCGAATTTCTATTTTTTTGGAAACTGCCCCAGGCCTAATGAGTCTAGGCGCCATGATAGCTCATTGGTAGCGCCAGGATAGCTCATTGGTAGCGCCATGATAGCTCATTGGTAGCGTGGTTGACTCCTGGGGTTATATGATGATTGATGTGAGTCTAGGCGCCAGGATAGCTTATTGGTAGCGCCAGGATAGCTCATTGGCAGCGCCAGGATAGCTCATTGGTAGCGCCATGATAGCTTATTGGTAGCGCCAGGATAGCTCATTGGTAGCGCCAGGATAGCTCATTGGTAGCGCCATGATAGCTCATTGGTAGCGTGGTTGACTCAGATCCTGGGGTTATATGATGATTGGCATGAGTCTAGGCGCCAGGATAGCTCATTGGTGGCGTCAGGTTAGCTCATTGGTAGCGCCAGGATAGCTCATTGGTAGCGCCATGATAGCTTATTGGTAGCGCCAGGATAGCTCATTGGTAGCGCCAGGATAGCTCATTGGTAGCGCCATGATAGCTCATTGGTAGCGCAAGGATAGCTCATTGGTAGCGCCAGGATAGCTCATTGGTAGCGCCATGATAGCTCATTGGTAGCGCCAGGATAGCTCATTGGTAGCGCCATGATAGCTCATTGGTGGAGTGGTTGACTCAGAGCCTGGGGTTATATGATGATTTATATGAGTCAAGGCGCCAGGATAGCTCATTGGTGGCGCCATGATAGCTCATTGCTAGCGCCATGATAGCTCATTGGTAGCGCCAGGATAGCTCATTGGTAGCGCCGGATAGCTCATTGGTAGCGCCAGGATAGCTCATTGGTAACATGGTTGACTCAGAGCCTGGGGTTATATGATGATTGATATGAGTCTAGGCGGCAGGATAGCTCATTGGTAGCGCCATCATAGCTCATTGGTAACGTGGTTGACTCACAGCCTGGGGTTATATGATTGATATGAGTCTGATAGCTATCATTGGTAGCGCCAGGATAGCTCATTAGTAGCGCCAGGATAGCTCATTGGTAGCGCCAGGATAGCTCATTGGTAGCGCCATGATAGCTTATTGGTAGCGCCAGGATAGCTCATTGGTAGCGCCAGGATAGCTCATTGGCAGCGCCAGGATAGCTCATTGGTAGCGCCATCATAGCTTATCGGTAGCGCCAGGATAGCTTATTGGTAGCGCCATGATAGCTCATTGGTAGCGCCAGGATAGCTCATTGGTAGCTCCAGGATAGCTTATTGGTAGCGCCATGATAGCTCATTGGTAGCGCCATCATAGCTCATTGGTAACGTGGTTGACTCAGAGCCTGGAGTTATATGATGATTGATATGAGTCTGATAGCTCATTGGTAGCGCCAGGATAGCTCATTAGTAGCGCCAGGATAGCTCATTGGTAGCGCCAGGATAGTTCATTGGTAGCGCCATGATAGCTCATTGGTAGCACCAGGATAGCTCATTGGTGGCGCCATGATAGCTCATTGGTAGCGCCATGATAGCTCATTGGTAGCGCCAGGATAGCTCATTGGTAGCGCCAGGATAGCTCATTGGTAGCGCCAGGATAGCTCATTGGTAGCGCCATGATAGCTTATTGGTAGCGCCAGAATAGCTCATTTGTAGCGCCAGGATAGCTCATTGGTAGCGCCATGATAGCTCATTGGTAGCGCCAGGATAGCTCATTGGTAGCGCCAGGATAGCTCATTGGTAGCGCCATGATAGCTCATTGGTAGCGCCAGGATAGCTCATTGGTAGCGCCAGGGTAGCTCATTGGTAGCGCCAGGATAGCTCATTGGTAGCGCCAGGATAGCTCATTGGTGGCGCCAGGATAGCACATTGGTAGCGCTAGGATAGCTCATTGGTAGCGCCAGGATAGCTCATTAGTAGCACCAGGATAGCTCATTGGTAGCGCCAGGATGGCTCATTGGTAGCGCCAGGATAGCTCATTGGTAGCGCCATGATAGCTCATTGGTAGCGCCAGGATAGCTCATTGGTAGCGCCAGGATAGCTCATTGGTAGCGCCAGGATTGGTAGCGCCAGGATAGCTCATTGGTAGCGCCAGGATAGCTCATTAGTAGCGCCATGATAGCTCATTGGTAGCGCCATGATAGCTCATTGGTAGCGCCAGGATAGCTCATTGGTAGCGCCAGGATAGCTCATTGGTAGCGCCAGGATAGCTCATTGGTAGCGCCATGATAGCTGATTGGTAGCGCAAGGATAGCTCATTGGTAGCGCTAGGATAGCTTATTGGTAGCGCCATGATAGCTCATTGGTAGCGCTAGGATAGCTCATTGGTAGCGCCAGGATAGCTCACTGGTAGCGCCAGGATAGCTCATTGGTAGCGCTAGGATAGCTCATTGGTAGCGCTAGGATAGCTCACTGGTAGCGCCAGGATAGCTCATTGGTAGCGCCAGGATAGCTCATTGGTGGCGCCAGGATAGCTCATTGGTAGCGCAAGGATAGCTCACTGATAGCGTGGTTGACTCAGAGCCTGGGGTTATGTGATGATTTGTATGAGTCTAGGGCCGTGATAGTTCATTGGTAGCACCAGGTTAGCTCATTGGTAGCGTGGTTGACTCAGAGCCCTGGGTGTACATGGATCGAATCCCGTGTGCCTACACACCTATTCAATACCCAAACTGTTCAAATTGACAAACACAACCAATTAGCGCTGCTTTAAAAAAAGGATACAAAATAAATGAATCACCAATATGTCAAAGCTGACATCCAAAGGGTCAATAAAACCATAAATATAGAATTAGTAATGGTACGGGTGGTGATACCTGCGTGGATTAAAACCTGGTCCTGGGGATACAACACGTAATAGAACTGTCACGTATTTAGTGGATAGAATAGAATAGAATAGAATAGAATAGAATAGAATAGAATAGAATAGAATAGAATAGAATAGAATAAAATAGAATAGAATAGAATAGAATAGAAAATAATAGAATAGAATAGAATAGAATAGAATAGAATAGAATAGAATAGAATAGAATAGAATAGAATAGAATAGAATAGAATATAAAGGAATGGAATATAATAGAATAGAATGAAATAGAAAAGAATGGAATATTATATAATAAAATAGCATAGAATGGGATAGAATAGAATAGAATAGAATAGAATAGAATAGAATAGAATAGAATAGAATAGAATAGAATAGAAGAGTACACCGACTCACCACGAGCTAATCTAGTAGCCGTCTGTGGTGACCTTTGTAATATGTGAGGCCAAAATTCCGATGTTTCTATTGGATTCGCTAGGTGGTACCTCTCTTAGTGAATTCATAACCTCACTCTGTGGCTCAGTTCAAATAATCAGGTGATATTATATGTGAGGTTAGGAGCTGAATAGTCCGACGATTCACGTAAACAAATAATATGACAACCTCGGAATGAATAAATAATACTTTAAACTTTGAAATTGTTACTCCAGAAGCCCTCCAATGTGGAATATCAGGCCGGAGGGGTGGGGGGAGGCTGGCAGACTGAGTCGACTAGCTGACTCTTCAAAGGCTACGAGAGTTTTGATAATAAATAAAATATCGATAACATGTCCTGGATTTCTGGAGAAAGATATATATTAAATATAGACCAAGTAATCTATAGATTCCTTGGATAAACTATTTGAAATCTATAGGTCTGATCAAAACCGCAACATACATTACTAAAGCTGGTTCTGATAAGGGATAATTATCAATTTCGAGCTTAAAACGACAGCAAATACATGCTGTGTCTCAGGAAGGAATCAATTAAAAATAAACCAAAATAAAATGGATTTAAAATAAAATGAAAATTATATAAGAAAAAAGAAAAGAAAATAGGGATTTTCACCAACTTGAAGTTGTGTGTGGATTGTCAGGAACAGCTGATCTGGAGAGGGGTGGAGTTGGCGGGCCTGTCATGTTGGTGTCAAGTTGTCAGAGCCATCGTCGGCCCGTCAGGAAGGCCAAGACAAGAGATAAGCGTTGAGTGACGGGACAGCGGAGGGGACGGGTGGTGCTACTCAAACTGCCTGCCACTGATAAAGTCAGCAGACTGTTGACATAATGCTGGCCAACGATTTAAGCGCCTGCGCGACGTTTTCCCCAAAACAGCATCGAGTTACATTGTGTGACTGACAGGTGTTACCAGAATGTGGCATAACGTTGTCTTAATGTCTGGGCCATTGGGCAATAAATAAATCCGCATTGTATCGACACTTCTATTAAAGCAAGGTACGAGTATATACACATATGTCTGGGAGCTGCAATGCTCAAGACGGGTGTTATAGTCCATGTGCCACATATGAAAACCCTCCCTCCTCCTGGGGATTTTTGAAGACAGTGAATTTTGGACACCTTGTTATATGACTATTCAATATCTGCTTGTTTGCACTCAAAATATTGGGGCATAAAAAAATACTGGGTGACCCCCCTGAATTTTAAGCGGTAAATTTAATTTCATAAAAGTATATTTTTTTTCAACTGCAAGTATTTATTACAAAGATTAAACACTAGTTATGCTACAAGAAAGTTATATGTGAAATAAAAATTAAAAAAATAAAATAATATGAGGTTCATTATTATATATAATAACCCTTTAAATCCCAAATTCCACATATCGTTTGCTACGTTTACATGAAAATCTAATATGAAAACCCTCCTCACCCCTCTTCTCCGGGGCAAGATATTTGAAGGTGATCATTTTTAGACACCTTATTTAATATCCATTCAATATCTGCTTGTTTGCACTCAAGATATTGCGACAGGAAAAAATATTGGGGCATCAAACATATGTACCCCCTTGCATTTTAAGCAGTAATTATAATTTACTAAAATGCATATTGTATATATTTTTTCAGCAACAGGTATTTATTCTAAGAATTAAACACGAGTTATGTTACAAGAATATGCTATGTAAAACAAAAAAAAATATATAATAATATGGGGCTCATTATTATATGTAATAACCCTTTAAATCCCAAATTCCACATTTCGTTTTCTACGTTTACATGAAAATCGAGTATGAAAACCCTCCCCACCCCTCTTCTCCGGGATGAGATATTTGAAGACAATATTTTATAGACATTTTATTCAATATCCATTCTATATCTGCTTGTTTGCACTCAAAATATTGCGACAGGAAAAATATTGGGTCATCAAACATATGTACCCCCTTGAATTTTAAGCGGTAAATTTAATTTACTAAAAGGCATATATTGTATATATTTTTTAAACTACAGGTATTCATTAATTGAAAAAATATGGTTCATTAAAAGATGTAATAACCCTTTAAATCCCAAATTACACGCCTCCTCATCCTGCGTGCAGGGTGTACTTGTCTTCCCACTACACCCTGCCAGATATGAGCCTGTGTCTACCTATTTGGGACCCCCCCTCGTGCGACACCCCCCAAGCTTAGACATCAAAGCTAATCGCAACGCGCCGGCAATCAGACGCCGGCAATCAGACGGCACCGTCTGGCCTGGGAACATCAAGCAAAGTGACAGTATACGCGAAGCGATGCGAGAGCTTGGCCAACGCTGTTCCAACATTGTGATAGCGTCGATGATAATGGCCCAACATTGAGGCAGCACTGTATCCTTGCCATCTGCGAACTGTTATTTGTACAGTCTATCACACAATTATAGAGTGTGTACAACTGGATTATACAGTCAAATATTGCCACCTCTGATTACAAATTGAATAATTAGAGCCTAAAACGGGGGATTACATCAGCTAATAAATCAAAAACAGTTTAAGCAGTGGCTAAACTCCTATTCTTGTGATTTTGTGTCTACTTATGAACGAAAACGCACGCAAAATATGTGGTTTTATTTTGATAAATAATTGTGATAGCGTCGATGATAATGGCCCAACATTGAGGCAGCACTGTATCCTTGCCATCTGCGAACTGTTATTTGTACAGTCTATCACACAATTATAGAGTGTGTACAACTGGATTATACAGTCAAATATTGCCACCTCTGATTACAAATTGAATAATTAGAGCCTAAAACGGGGGATTACATCAGCTAATAAATCAAAAACAGTTTAAACAGTGGCTAAACTCTTATTTTTGTGATTTTGTGTCTACTTATGAACGAAAACGCACACAAAATATGTGGTTTCATTTTGAAAAATAATACGTAATTTCGATATTAAATGTGCTCGTATAAAGTCAAGAAAATAATTCAGAACGTTATATGTGTCTCTATTTATAGTAAAATATGTATGTAATGACATACTTGAATTAGAAATGTATGGGTAACATATTTATTGCAATAAAAGCTATATTCATAATTTTGGGCAGAGTTTGAAATTTAGGGGAGGGGCCGACAGTTGGGAGTCGCGTGGAGAGGGGTGCTCAAATAGGTGGAAAAGGCCTCATCGCATTCAGGGGTAGAGTGAGAACGATTACAACTGAAGTCTCTACAGGGTGTGCCTCCTACGCTTCGTGTAGGACTATATGAAAACCAGATATATAAAACCTCTCCACCCCTCTTCCGGGGCGGGATTTTTTAAGACAATAATTTTTAGACACTTTATTATTTATCTATTCTATATCTGCTTGTTTTCTCACAAAATATTGGGGCTGGTAAATTTATTTTCCTACAAGACATGCTTATTAAATCCAGGTATGTGTTCCATGGAATAAACACTAGTTATGTTACTAGAAGATGATATGTAACAAGAAATAACAAATATCAGGTTCATCATAATATATAATGACCCTTTAAATCCCAAAGTACACATCTTTCATGCTATGTGTACATGAAAACCAGAAACGAAAAACATCCCCTACCCCCTCCCCATGGGCGGAATTTTTGAAGACAATAATTTTTAGACACCTTATTATATATTTATTCAATATCTGCTAGTTTGGACTCAAGATTTTAGGACAAGAACAATTAATGGGACATTTTATACAGTAAATTCAATATTAGAAAAAACTGGTTGTATATATTTGTTCAGCTCCAGTTATTTATCTCAAGGATTACAAATTAAAATCACCCTAGTTATGTTAGTAGAATATGTTATGTATTAACGTGTTTTCTTTTTTATTAATATTCTAAATAACTTGTTACCACTGGCTAGTATACACAGTGTACGTAGCCTTTCTAATACTTGTGCAAACCCATGTTCTTTTTGTCTAAAAAAACAAACGCCTTAGTTTTCTGGCAATAAGAAGGTGCACGATATGTTCGGGCGATGTGTTTATTTTCAATTCCCGATATCCCTACTATACATATTAATATCCCTAATATTCATATTTCGACGATTTGTAACTGGTTTAGCAGAATATCTGGGCAACGTTTTATCAACATTATGTTCTAAATTAACTTTTCCATTTAATTTGAACTATAATTAAGAAGCCTGGACTTCTGAATTGGCACCACAATAAAACAAAAAAAAATGCATGCTTATTTTATTGATCACTTTATGTATGTGTTATTAGGCAATCATATAGGCTAATGTACCATGCTGGTAGCCATGACAAACCCAAAGTAAGAAAATCACAATAAAAACACATTTTGGAATTATCGTTGCCCAAACCCAAATAATTATACAGCACGTGTAATTTTAATGAAAATAACTTCCACGAGATCGGGTTATAGGGTTACCCTAACATAGTAAAGAATAAAGTAGGGTCTACTGCTGTATTAATAGATCAAAATATAAAAAATAAACGTTAAATTGGTCATTAATATTAGCTGAGAGGTCATGGGGCTTAGTGAGAGGTCGTGTGTGGCGATAATACGGTTTTGAGTTTTGTGTTTTTATACAAATTTCTATTTCACAACGCCTTAACTACATGTGTGTACACAATTACCAGTTGAAATGTTACATTTTACATTTACTGTGGACATTTCAGAACACTTAAACTGTTTTCCGATGAAAGGTTGACCGCAAAAATGGGAGTGTAGACATTTTATTTTTTACTCCAAGTTGATTGGTCTTTGAGATATTGCTTGAAACCTGATTTTCTATAATACTTATTATTAGCTAATTTCCATATTTTATGCTAATATGTTTTCATGATCTTGATAACATATATTTTATTGCAATCTTTGTCCATGAAAACCATAGGGCGGACATTTTTTCAAGATTCTAACTTGATTGGTTTCTGAGATATTTCTTAAAACTGGATTTTGCGTAATGGCTGCCTAATTTGCATATTTAATGCTAATTTATTATTCTGATCCTAATAAGATGTATTTTATAGAATTAGTCGACCATGAAAACTCTATGATAGACACTATTTTTAGGATTCTAATTTGATTAGCTTCTGAGATATTGCTTGAAACTGGATTTTTGGTAATGTCTGCCTAATTTGCATATTTTAGCATATTTAGCCTTAACAGCTTAAATGCAAACAACCGGATTTCAATAGGTCCATATTCAGAGCTTTCAAAAATAACCACCGTGAAAAATCCCGAGGGGGGGGGGGGTTACAGGTGGCCTACGGTCTATTAAAACAGTGCCAAACCAGACAGTTTATTTGGCTCAAACTATTTCCAGATTGGCGGTATGAAACCCTTTTACTGCTTTCCCTGTGTATACATGCAGCAACTATACTGGTATCAATTAATGACGTTCGTTTCGGGCATACAAACCGAAGCAAACCAGATCACTAAACTATTTTAAGATTGGTGCAAATTGAACAGGGCCTAATACATACCAAGTTATGTAGACTTGTCATACAAATACTCTTTCTAACATAGTGTCTTGCTTTCTAATGAGCCATCAATAAACGCATATGGCGATCAGTAATCTAGAGTTTGCACTTATTTAGCTATGCTAATAGTGTTCTATTTTTTGTTTAAGTATTTTATGAATGGCTGTTGTACCACCTTGTGATTACATTAGTGTTCAGTGAATCTGGAATCTTCATTCTTATAACTCGTCCGTCGCCGTTGGCCTAGTCGTGTTGGCGTCACAGCAGCGCGGATAAGATTTTCTAACCTGACTGAGTGACACTCCGTCAGGGCAACACCTGACTGAGTGACACTCCATCAAAATGACACCTGACTGAGTGACACTCCATCAAAATAACACCTGACTAAGTGACACTCCGTCAGGGTGACACCTGACTGAGTGACACTCCATCAAAATGACACCTGACTGAGTGACACTCCATCAAAATGACACCTGACTGAGTGACACTCCATCAGGGTGACACCTGACTGAGTGACACTCCATCAAGGTGACACCTGACTGAGTGACACTCCTTCAAAATGACACCTGACTGAGTGACACTCCATCAGGGTGACACCTGACTGAGTGACACTCCGTCAGGGTGACACCTGACTGAGTGACACTCCGTCAGGGTGACACCTGACTAAGTGACACTTCATCAGGATGACACCTGACTAAGTGACACTCCGTCAGGGCGACACCTGACTGAGTGACACTCTATAAGGATGATACCTGACTGAGTGACACTCCATCGGGATGACACCTAACTGAGTGACACTCCATCAAGTCACGGCAACACCTGACTGAGTGACACTCCATCAGGATGATACCTGACTGAGTGACACTCCATCGGGATGACACCTAACTGAGTGACACTCCATCAAGTCACGGCAACACCTGACTGAGTGACACTCCTTCAAAATGACACCTGACTGAGTGACACTCCATCAGGGTGACACCTGACTGATTGACACTCCATCAGGGTGACACCTGACTGAGTGACACTCCATCAGGGCGGCACCTGACTGAGTGACACTCTATCAGGGCAACACCTGACTGAGTGACACTCCATCAGGGCGACACCTGACTGATTGACACTCCGTCAGGGTGACACCTGACTGAGTGACACTCCGTCATGGTGACACCTGACTGAGTGACACTCCATCAGGGCGACACCTAACTGATTGACACTCCGTCAGGGCGACACCTGACTGAGTGACACTCCATCAGGGCGGCACCTGACTGAGTGACACTCCATCAGGGCGACACTTGACTGAGTGACACTTCATCGGGGCGACACCTAACTGATTGACACTCCGTCAGGGCGACACCTGACTGAGTGACACTCCGTCAGGGCGACACCTGACTGAGTGACACTCCATCAGGGCGACACCTGACTGAGTGACACTCCATCAGGGCAACACCTGACTGAGTGACACTCCATCAGGGCGACACCTGACTGAGTGACACTCCATCAGGGCGACACCTGACTGAGTGACACTCCATCAGGGTGACACCTGACTGAGTGATACTTCGTCAGGGTGACACCTGACTGAGTGACACTCCGTCAGGGTGACACCTGACTGAGTGACACTCCATCAGGGTGACACCTGACTGAGTGACACTCCACCAGGGCGTCACCTGACTGAGTGACACTCCATCAGGGCGACACCTGACTGAGTGACACTCCATCAGGGCGACACTTGACTGAGTGACACTTCATCGGGGCGACACCTAACTGATTGACACTCCGTCAGGGCGACACCTGACTGAGTGACACTCCGTCATGGTGACACCTGACTGAGTGACACTCCATCAGGGCGACACCTGACTGAGTGACACTCCATCGGGGCGACACCTGACTGAGTGACACTCCGTCAGGGCGACACCTGACTGAGTGACACTCCATCAGGGCGACACCTGACTGAGTGACACTCCATCAGGGCGACACCTGACTGAGTGACACTCCATCAGGGCGACACCTAACTGATTGACTCCCGTCAGGGCGACACCTGACTGAGTGACACTCCATCAGGGTGACACCTGACTGAGTGTGACTCCGTCAGGGCGGAACCTGACTGAGTGACACTCCGTCAGGGTGACACCTGACTGAGTGACACTCCGTCAGGGTGACATCTGACTGAGTGACACTCCATCAGGGTGACACCTGACTGAGTGACACTCCGTCAGGGCGGCATGATAATTAAATTAAATTAAAAATTAAATCACAGGTACATGTGTCAAGACCACCCAGCAGACAAAAGACGTCGAATCAATATTGTTTTAACATCTATACACCGTCTACGACGCTGGACCAACGTTAAAACAACATTGATTTGACGTATTTTGTCTGCTGGGTAGTATAGGCCCAAATTAAGTTATAGTATACCGCTACAATAAGATGTGTTTGTGAGACCTACTATTTTGCGTTCATTTGAACCTGGAATTGTTAGCGAAATTCCCAGCTTTAAATGGCGAAAAATTACTTTATTCGTGACAGAATACATTTTCTAAAATTAAATTTGGTTGTAGTAATACTGATACTGAAAGCTCCTGTGATTATCGCGCCTATGAGCTCGGGACAAGGCTGTGTATTCATACGTTCAGGCACAATTGATCATTTGCTACAACACAGAGGAACCTGATAAATGTCAGATTTAATGGTTTAATATGTTGCGTGTTTAGTTCACTTCACTTTCAAACTGCAAACTAGCCAGGGCAATATACTTTAACGTTGGCCCAGCGTTGTATCAATGTTGGGCAAGCATCAGTGACGCTGGGCCAGCAATGAGGCAGCGCTGGCCGAGGCAGCAGGGTAATTATTCTCGTCACACTTTATGGTAAGGTGAGCACTGGCAGCTCAACCGGTGGAGCCGTTTCAGCGTACCCCCTTTCAGCATACCGAGGGAAACGTTCAAACTCGTTTCAGCGTACCGGCGTTGAACCGGCATTGCTTTCACCGTCTTGTGTCTGGTGGGTCATGTATTGTCAACCGTGATACCATACCATAGCCAGAAAACGGGAGACGCTGGCATGGTGTTAATTCGGTGCCGGGCCAGCGTTTATGGCCCGACATTGATCTAGTATTGTGACAGTGTCTGGCATTCACTGAGTAATAGTTTTTTCTGTGAACATGACTGTGTCAGTAACTCGCATTGGGGAGATGTCGATTCTTTGTTCTTTTACAATGAGTCGGCAACGGCTTCAATGAATGTGCTTTTAAATGAACAATTTATTTAATGATAATACATAATTTGTATTTGTATTGTACATTTTAATCAATAATAATCAAAAAAATTATTATCACTGACCTTTTAGGTACAGTTAGGCCTAGATTATATTAAAAATAATTCAGTCAAATCTAATTGTTCCAAAATGCAATTAAAATCTAGCAGGCCGCATCATATATTTACATTAACAAAACGATAATACATCAATTCGTGTACATTGTTGGTGGTAGTATTATCAGTTGATTAGAGGCTAGGCATATACATTATGAATATTGTATGCATTTGTCCGATTATGGGTGCTCTGTGTCTAACGTTACAGTTTCTGACATGACTGTGCGAGCATTTTTTTTATGCTGGGTTAATTTGGTTGTGATGACTTATATTGTATGTTGTAAGCATGCGGGCACCGCAGGCCCATATGTGGGTATTTTATTTTATTTGATCACTGAACATAATTATATAGGTCTAAGAAAATAGACAGTTGGCACCAGTCTTCAAAAGGAAGGAAGGAAGGAAGGAAGGAAGGAAGGAAGGAAGGAAGGAAGGAAGGAAGGAAGGAAGGAAGGAAGGAAGGAAGGAAGGAAGGAAGGAAGGAAGGAAGGAAGGAAGGAAGGAAGGAAGGAAGGAAGGAAGGAAGGAAGGAAGGAAGGAAGGAAGGAAGGAAGGAAGGAAGGAAGGAAGGAAGGAAGGAAGGAAGGAAGGAAGGAAGGAAGGAAGGAAGGAAGGAAGGAAGGAAGGAAGGAAGGAAGCCCAGTCTTCAAAAGGAAGGAAGGAAGGAAGGAAGGAAGGAAGGAAGGAAGGAAGGAAGGAAGGAAGGAAGGGAGGGAGGGAGGGAGGGAGGGAGGGAGGGAGGGAGGAAAGAAAGAAAGAAAGGGAGGGAGGAATAAATCCTTATAAGTAAGCGCGGAAGACACATTTGTTTCTTTGTAAACACGAATGCCAGAGCGGGAGACAAATGGTGAGATCCGAGTATACAGGCAGGCATAACTGAAATAAGGAGGTGCTTTGATATCTGAAAAAGTCTTGAAAAAAGTTAAAAAATTTTTTTAAAAATGAACAATAAATTATGCTATTTCGTGGTGCGTTTGCACTAAAATGAAGATATATGACATATTGTGAAGATATATGACATATTATGAAGATATATGACATATTATGAAGATATATGACATATTTTGAAGATATATGACATATATGAAGATATATGACATATTATGAAGATAGATGACATATTATGAAGATATATGACTTATTATGAAGATATATGACATATTATGAAGATATATGACATATTATGAAGATATATGACATATTATGAAGATATATGACATATATGAAGATAGATGACATATTATGAAGATATATGACATATTAGGAAGATATATGACATATATGAAGCTATATGACATATTATGAAGATAGATGACATATTATGAAGATATATGACATATTATAAAGATATATGACATATTATGAAGATATATGACATATTATGAAGATATATGACATATTATGAAGATATATGACATATTTTGAAGATATATGACATATATGAAGATATATGACATATTATGAAGATAGATGACATATTATGAAGATATATGACTTATTATGAAGATATATGACATATTATGAAGATATATGACATATTATGAAGATATATGACATATTATGAAGATATATGACATATATGAAGATAGATGACATATTATGAAGATATATGACTTATTATGAAGATATATGACATATTATGAAGATATATGACATATTATGAAGATATATGACATATTATGAAGATATATGACATATATGAAGATAGATGACATATTATGAAGATATATGACATATTAGGAAGATATATGACATATATGAAGCTATATGACATATTATGAAGATAGATGACATATTATGAAGATATATGACATATTATAAAGATATATGACATATTATGAAGATGTATGACATATTTTAAAGATATATGACGTATATAAAGATATGTGACATATTATGAATATGTATGACAATATTATGAAGATATATGACATATTATAAAGATATGTCACATATATGAAGATATATGACATATTGCGAAGATATATGACAGCCTAGCTGAAGTTACTGAGACGAAAAATCATCAGTCCACAAATAAAACGGGTGCTCGAGTACCCTGAGAACACCCCCCCCCCATATCCAGTACTCGAGTACCCTTAGCCCCCCCCCCCCCCCTGAATACGCCTCTGCGCTGGTGCAGAACAGACAGTCAATAAGGGAGGCGAGCTTGATGCCGTGCCAACATAAATTGGCAGACGGCCATTTTTCCATCACAGTGGCGTGCCCAGGATTATTTAAACGGGGGGGGGGCGTAATTTTCTTTTTTTCTGGGGGGGGGGGATATCTCTTCCATATTCACGCCTGTAAATAATAAATTATGGCACAGTTTCAGACAATAAAATCACACTCAATTTTACACACGGTTTCCAATTTAATAGTGTTTGTCCCTTATGTTTCTATTTCTTGCTACGTACTCTGAAATTTGATTATATTTTCATTCACTGTGAATTAAAAATAGTTACCGCAATTCCTTCTTCACAGCGAATGAAAAATACCCAAATTTATGAAATACATAAAATGTAATATCCCAAATTGTAGACCCGAGGGTAGGCATACTGATTTATATGGGTATTATATATGAGATATTTTACATTGAAATGATTTTAATGAACATATACCTCACTAGCAGTTAAAGGGTTAAAAGGTTCCCACAGCTTTTCACAAAAATAACATTGGCATGGAAAATGACTCCTCATCCAACAGGCTACAATTCAGCATCACCCACCAAACACAAGACGTAACGTCGTTGAACCAATGCTGATTTAATGCTTGTCGGTGGGCCAACATTAAACCGGCATTGCTTTAACTTCCCCGACATGCATGATACCGTGGCAGTTTACCTGAATTAATGGTCTCTTGGTCTCATGCTGGATAGTAGCATGAAGATAGTAGAGACTATCTCCATTTAATTATAGTAGCTATGATAGCAACAGCAACAGCAGCAGCAGTTTTGGAAGACTGGGCTGCAGTGATATCAGGAGGGGGTACGCCCTGCTTCTTGTTACATGTGGGATGTGGCATTATTTGTGATAACCAGTGATCTCACACCCCTTGTGAAAACGTACGGCGACTACGTGGTGTGCTGGACATGCACTTTGTCCTGTATTGGCAATATAGGTGCATAATTATGCATTTTTTGGAGCAGCTGAACGGGGGGGGGGGGAGGGCGTACGCCGGCTACGCCCAGTGCTGAACACGCCACTGCAACAGTTGACACACAGTATAGGTTGCAATCATTATCATAAACATAATTCTTTCATCCGGCTGTTAATTCCATGCCTGGTCGTCATAAAGAGCGGTATGCCGTGTGTCAAGATAAATGGTCTGAATTTGAAATAGTTGAGGCATGGCCAGGTTATTTACAGTGCTGGTATAGTAGTATGTACTTAAGGAAACACGGGGCGTTGGCCCAATGCTGGGGTAACGTTGTCCCATCGTCTGCGAAGCTGGCCCAACATCAACCCAGCAATGGCAACGTCTCTGTGTTTGTGTAAGGTGAATCTCTCAAAGGGTTATATTTATTCACAATCCATTCCTTTGAAATAGAAGCAGGAGCATCCTACAGGCTACAATTCAATATATTTGGATAATATATCGACTTGTGGGCACGTGGCCTTTACATACAAGGTTGCTAATACAATTGGTTCTGTGCATATGCAGTTCATTAGAAATTGGCAGCATACACGCTACGCTGTTGTTCCAGATGAGACTGACACCTTTGAGCATTTTGAATTATCACTGAAAATTGAATTATCACTGAAAATTGCCACAAACCCAGTCTACACGTCGATTTTTCATGAGTTGACGGCGGCCATTTTGAATTTTCAGTGATAATTCAAAATGCTCAAAAGTGTCAGTCTGGCATGCTTGCTAATATCAATCTAGACATCTCATGCATCAATAATCCGCAATAAAAGTTTGTATATACGATTTGCAAGGTCCCCCCCCTAATATGTCATATAACATACTGTGTGTGTGATACAGAGTCTGTAATCATTGCCATTCGTATATAGTTTTACCCCAAAAATCGCGAACGATTGATTGCGCAATGAATTAATTCGTCATTGTTTGATCAATGATTTTTTTATTATTTGTATTATGACAGATTGACACCTCATTGGAATAATGCTTTAACGTGGAAATTTAAACGCCAGACTTTATGGGTGAATTTATCATTTGAATAGGACTACCCTCCCATGAAATTGTTTATCTCTGCACACACCACAGCTTTTGCTATGCTCTCCAACTCTGACGCTAACCCATTTGGTAACTCTGACGCTAACCCATGTGGTAACTCTGACGCTAACCCATGTGGTAACTCTGACACTAACCCATGTGGTTGACTCTGACGCTAACCCATGTGGTAACTCTGACGCCAACCCATGTGGTAACTCTGACGCTAACCCATGTGGTAACTCTGATGCTAACCCATGTGGTAACTCTGACAGTAACCCATGTGGCAATTCTGACGCTAACCCATGTGGTAACTCTGACGCTAACCCATGTGGTAACTCTGACGCCAACCCATGTGGTAACTCTGACGCTAACCCATGTGGTAACTCTGACGCTAACCCAAGTGGTAACTCTGACGCTAACCCATGTGGTAACTCTGACGCTAACCCATGTGGTTGACTCTGACGCTAACCCATGTGGTAACTCTGACGCTAACCAATGTGGTAACTCTGACGCTAACCCATGTGGTAACTCTGACGCTAATCCATGAGGTAACTCTGACGCTAACTCATGTAGTAACTCTGACGCTAACCCATGTGGTAACTCTGACGCTAACCCATGTGGTAACTCTGACGCTAACCCATGTGGTAATTCTGACGCTAACCCATGTGGTTGACTCTGACGCTAACCCATGTGGTAACTCTGAGGCTAACCCATGTGGTAACTCTGACGCTAACCCATGTGGTAACTCTGACGCTAACCCATGTGGTAACTCTGACGCTAACCCATGTGGTAACTCTGACGCTAACCCATGTGGTAACTCTGACGCTAACCCATGTGGTAACTCTGACGCTAACCCTTGTGGTAACTCTGTCGCTAACCCATGTGGTAACTCTGACGCTAACCCATGTGGTAACCTGACGCTAACCCATGTGGTAACTCTGATGCTAACCCATGTGGTAACTCTGACGCTAACCCATGTGGTAACTCTGACGCTAACCCATGTGGTAACTCTGACGCTAACCCTTGTGGTAACTCTGAGGCTAACCCATGTGGTAACTCTGACACTAACCCATGTGGTAACTCTGACGCTAACCCATGTGGTAACTCTGACGCTAACCCATGTGGTAACTTTGACGCTAACCGATGTAGTAACTCTGACGCCAACCCATGTGGTAACTCTGACGCTAACCCATGTGGTTGAATCTGACGCTAACCCATGTGGTTGACTCTGACACTAACCCATGTGGTAACTCCGACGCTAAGCCATGTGGTAACTCTGACGCTAACCCATGTAGTAACTCTGACACTAACCCATGTGGTAATTCTGACGCTAACCCATGTGGTAACTTTGACACTAACCCATGTGGTAACTCTGACGCTAACCCATGTAGTAACTCTGACGCTAACCCATGTGGTAACTCTGACGCTAACCCATGAGGTAACTCTGACGCTAACCCATGTGGTAACTCTGACACTAACCCATGTGGTAACTCTGACGCTAACCCATGTGGTAACTCTGACACTAACCCATGTGGTAACTCTGACACTAACCCCTGTGGTAACTCTGACACTAACCCATGTGGTTGACTCTGACGCTAACCCATGTGGTAACTCTGACGCTAACCCATGTGGTAACTCTGACGCTAACCCATGTGGTAACTCTGCTGCTAACCCATGTGGTAACTCTGACGCTAACCCATGTGGCAATTCTGACGCTAACCCATGTGGTAACTCTGACGCTAACCCATGTGGTAACTCTGACGCCAACCCATGTGGTAACTCTGACGCTAACCCATGTGGTAACTCTGACGCTAACCCAAGTGGTAACTCTGACGCTAACCCATGTGGTAACTCTGACGCTAACCCATGTGGTTGACTCTGACGCTAACCCATGTGGTAACTCTGACGCTAACCAATGTGGTAACTCTGACGCTAACCCATGTGGTAACTCTGACGCTAACCCATGTGGTAATTCTGACGCTAACCCATGTGGTTGACTCTGACGCTAACCCATGTGGTAACTCTGAGGCTAACCCATGTGGTAACTCTGACGCTAACCCATGTGGTAACTCTGACGCTAACCCATGTGGTAACTCTGACGCTAACCCATGTGGTAACTCTGACGCTAACCCATGTGGTAACTCTGACGCTAACCCATGTGGTAACTCTGACGCTAACCCTTGTGGTAACTCTGTCGCTAACCCATGTGGTAACTCTGACGCTAACCCATGTGGTAACCTGACGCTAACCCATGTGGTAACTCTGATGCTAACCCATGTGGTAACTCTGACGCTAACCCATGTGGTAACTCTGACGCTAACCCATGTGGTAACTCTGACGCTAACCCTTGTGGTAACTCTGAGGCTAACCCATGTGGTAACTCTGACACTAACCCATGTGGTAACTCTGACGCTAACCCATGTGGTAACTCTGACGCTAACCCATGTGGTAACTTTGACGCTAACCGATGTAGTAACTCTGACGCCAACCCATGTGGTAACTCTGACGCTAACCCATGTGGTTGAATCTGACGCTAACCCATGTGGTTGACTCTGACACTAACCCATGTGGTAACTCCGACGCTAAGCCATGTGGTAACTCTGACGCTAACCCATGTAGTAACTCTGACACTAACCCATGTGGTAATTCTGACGCTAACCCATGTGGTAACTTTGACACTAACCCATGTGGTAACTCTGACGCTAACCCATGTAGTAACTCTGACGCTAACCCATGTGGTAACTCTGACGCTAACCCATGAGGTAACTCTGACGCTAACCCATGTGGTAACTCTGACACTAACCCATGTGGTAACTCTGACGCTAACCCATGTGGTAACTCTGACACTAACCCATGTGGTAACTCTGACACTAACCCCTGTGGTAACTCTGACACTAACCCATGTGGTTGACTCTGACGCTAACCCATGTGGTAACTCTGACGCTAACCCATGTGGTAACTCTGACGCTAACCCATGTGGTAACTCTGCTGCTAACCCATGTGGTAACTCTGACGCTAACCCATGTGGCAATTCTGACGCTAACCCATGTGGTAACTCTGACGCTAACCCATGTGGTAACTCTGACGCCAACCCATGTGGTAACTCTGACGCTAACCCATGTGGTAACTCTGACGCTAACCCAAGTGGTAACTCTGACGCTAACCCATGTGGTAACTCTGACGCTAACCCATGTGGTTGACTCTGACGCTAACCCATGTGGTAACTCTGACGCTAACCAATGTGGTAACTCTGACGCTAACCCATGTGGTAACTCTGACGCTAACCCATGTGGTAACTCTGACGCTAATCCATGAGGTAACTCTGACGCTAACTCATGTAGTAACTCTGACGCTAACCCATGTGGTAACTCTGACGCTAACCCATGTGGTAACTCTGACGCTAACCCATGTGGTAATTCTGACGCTAACCCATGTGGTTGACTCTGACGCTAACCCATGTGGTAACTCTGAGGCTAACCCATGTGGTAACTCTGACGCTAACCCATGTGGTAACTCTGACGCTAACCCATGTGGTAACTCTGACGCTAACCCATGTGGTAACTCTGACGCTAACCCATGTGGTAACTCTGACGCTAACCCTTGTGGTAACTCTGTCGCTAACCCATGTGGTAACTCTGACGCTAACCCATGTGGTAACCTGACGCTAACCCATGTGGTAACTCTGATGCTAACCCATGTGGTAACTCTGACGCTAACCCATGTGGTAACTCTGACGCTAACCCATGTGGTAACTCTGACGCTAACCCTTGTGGTAACTCTGAGGCTAACCCATGTGGTAACTCTGACACTAACCCATGTGGTAACTCTGACGCTAACCCATGTGGTAACTCTGACGCTAACCCATGTGGTAACTTTGACGCTAACCGATGTAGTAACTCTGACGCCAACCCATGTGGTAACTCTGACGCTAACCCATGTGGTTGAATCTGACGCTTACCCATGTGGTTGACTCTGACACTAACCCATGTGGTAACTCCGACGCTAAGCCATGTGGTAACTCTGACGCTAACCCATGTAGTAACTCTGACACTAACCCATGTGGTAATTCTGACGCTAACCCATGTGGTAACTTTGACACTAACCCATGTGGTAACTCTGACGCTAACCCATGTAGTAACTCTGACGCTAACCCATGTGGTAACTCTGACGCTAACCCATGTGGTAACTCTGACGCTAACCCATGAGGTAACTCTGACGCTAACCCATGTGGTAACTCTGACGTAACCCATGTGGTAACTCTGACGCTAACCCATGTGGTAACTCTGACACTAACCCATGTGGTAACTCTGACACTAACCCATGTGGTAACTCTGACGCTAACCCATGTGGTGTGACTCTGACGCTAACCCATGTGGTAACTCTGACGCTAACCCATGTGGTAACTCTGACGCTAACCCATGTGGTAACTCTGACGCTAACCCATGTGGTAACTCTGACGCTAACCCATGTGGTAACTCTGACGCTAACCCATGTGGTAACTCTGACGCTAACCCATGTGGTAACTCTGACGCTAACCCATGTGGTAATTCTGACGCTAACCCATGTGGTTTACTCTGACGCTAACCCATGTGGTAACTCTGAGGCTAACCCATGTGGTAACTCTGACGCTAACCCATGTGGTAACTCTGACGCTAACCCATGTGGTGACTCTGACGCTAACCCATGTGGTAACTCTGACGCTAACCCATGTGGTAACTCTGACGCTAACCCATGTGGTAATTCTGACGCTAACCCATGTGGTAACTCTGACGCTAACCCATGTAGTAACTCTGACACTAACCCATGTGGTAATTCTGACGCTAACCCATGTGGTAACTCTGACGCTAACCCATGTGGTTGACTCTGACGCTAACCCATGTAGTAACTCTGACGCTAACCCATGTAGTAACTCTGACGCTAACCCATGTGGTAACTCTGACGCTAACCCATGAGGTAACTCTGACACTAACTCGTGTAGTAACTCTGACGCTAACCCATGTGGTAACTCTGACGCTAACCCATGTGGTTGACTCTGACGCTAACCCATGTGGTTGACCCTGACGCTAACCCATGTGGTAACTCAGACGCTAACCCATGTGGTAACTCTGACGCTAACCCATGTGGTTGACTCTGACGCTAACCCAGGTTGTTGACTCTGACGCTAACCCATGTAGTAACTCAGACGCTAACCCATGTGGTAACTCTGACGCTAACCCATGTGGTAACTCTGACGCTAACCCATGTGGTAACTCTGACGCTAACCCTTGTGGTAACTCTGACGCTAACCCATGTGGTAACTCTGACGCTAACCCATGTGGTAACCTGACGCTAACCCATGTGGTAACTCTGACGCTAATCCATGTGGTAACTCTGACGCTAACCCATGTGGTAACTCTGACGCTAACCCATGTGGTAACTCTGACGCTAACCCATGTGGTAACTCTGACGCTAACCCTTGTGGTAACTCTGAGGCTAACCCATGTGGTAACTCTGACGCTAACCCATGTGGTAACTTTGACGCTAACCGATGTAGTAACTCTGACGCCAACCCATGTGGTAACTCTGACGCTAACCTATGTGGTTGAATCTGACGCTAACCCATGTGGTTGACTCTGACACTAACCCATGTGGTAACTCCGACGCTAAGCCATGTGGTAACTCTGACGCTAACCCATGTAGTAACTCTGACACTAACCCATGTGGTAATTCTGACGCTAACCCATGTGATAACTCTGACGCTAACCCATGTGGTTGACTCTGACGCTAACCCATGTAGTAACTCTGACGCTAACCCATGTGGTAACTTTGACACTAACCCATGTGGTAACTCTGACGCTAACCCATGTAGTAACTCTGACGCTAACCCATGTGGTAACTCTGACGCCAACCCATGTGGTGTGACTCTGACGCTAACCCATGTGGTAACTCTGACGCGAACCCATGTGGTAACTCTGACGCTAACCCATGTGGTAACTCTGACGCTAACCCATGTGGTAACTCTGACGCTAACCCATGTGGTAACTCTGACGCTAACCCATGTGGTAACTCTGACGCTAACCCATGTGGTAACTCTGACGCTAACCCATGTGGTAATTCTGACGCTAACCCATGTGGTTGACTCTGACGCTAACCCATGTGGTAACTCTGAGGCTAACCCATGTGGTAACTCTGACGCTAACCCATGTGGTAACTCTGACGCTAACCCATGTGGTGACTCTGACGCTAACCCATGTGGTAACTCTGACGCTAACCCATGTGGTAACTCTGACGCTAACCCATGTGGTAACTCTGACGCTAACCCATGTGGTAACTCTGACGCTAACCCGTGTAGTAACTCTGACACTAACCCATGTGGTAATTCTGACGCTAACCCTTGTGGTAACTCTGACGCTAACCCATGTTGTTGACTCTGACGCTAACCCATGTAGTAACTCTGACGCTAACCCATGTGGTAACTTTGACACTAACCCATGTGGTAACTCTGACGCTAACCCATGTAGTAACTCTGACGATAACCCATGTGGTAACTCTGACGCTAACCCATGAGGTAACTCTGACGCTAACTCATGTAGTAACTCTGACGCTAACCCATGTGGTAACTCTGACGCTAACCCATGTGGTTGACTCTGACGCTAACCCATGTGGTTGACCCTGACGCTAACCCATGTGGTAACTCAGACGCTAACCCATGTGGTTGACTCTGACGCTAACCCAGGTTGTTGACTCTGACGCTAACCAATGTGGTAACTCTGACGCTAACCCGTGTGGTAACTCTGACGCTAACCCATGTGGTAACTCTGACGCTAACCCATGTGGTAACTCTGACGCTAACCCATGTGGTAACTCTGACACCAACCCATGTGGTAACTCTGACACTAACCCATGTAGTAACTCTGACACTAACCCATGTGGTAATTCTGACGCTAACCCATGTGGTAACTTTGACACTAACCCATGTGGTAACTCTGACGCTAACCCATGTAGTAACTCTGACGCTAACCCATGTGGTAACTCTGACGCTAACCCATGTGGTAACTCTGACGCTAACCCATGAAGTAACTCTGACGCTAACGCATGTGGTAACTCTGACGCTAACCCATGTGGTAACTCTGACGCTAACCCATGTGGTAACTCTGACACTAACCCATGTGGTAACTCAGACACTAACCCATGTGGTAACTCTGACGCTAACCCATGTGGTGTGACTCTGACGCTAACCCATGTGGTAACTCTGACGCTAACCCATGTGGTAACTCTGACGCTAACCCATGTGGTAACTCTGACGCTAACCCATGTGGTAACTCTGACGCTAACCCATGTGGTAACTCTGACGCTAACCCATGTGGTAACTCTGACGCTAACCCATGTGGTAACTCTGACGCTAACCCATGTGGTAATTCTGACGCTAACCCATGTGGTTTACTCTGACGCTAACCCATGTGGTAACTCTGAGGCTAACCCATGTGGTAACTCTGACGCTAACCCATGTGGTAACTCTGACGCTAACCCATGTGGTGACTCTGACGCTAACCCATGTGGTAACTCTGACGCTAACCCATGTGGTAACTCTGACGCTAACCCATGTGGTAATTCTGACGCTAACCCATGTGGTAACTCTGACGCTCACCCATGTAGTAACTCTGACACTAACCCATGTGGTAATTCTGACGCTAACCCATGTGGTAACTCTGACGCTAACCCATGTGGTTGACTCTGACGCTAACCCATGTAGTAACTCTGACGCTAACCCATGTAGTAACTCTGACGCTAACCCATGTGGTAACTCTGACGCTAACCCATGAGGTAACTCTGACACTAACTCGTGTAGTAACTCTGACGCTAACCCATGTGGTAACTCTGACGCTAACCCATGTGGTTGACTCTGACGCTAACCCATGTGGTTGACCCTGACGCTAACCCATGTGGTAACTCAGACGCTAACCCATGTGGTAACTCTGACGCTAACCCATGTGGTTGACTCTGACGCTAACCCAGGTTGTTGACTCTGACGCTAACCCATGTAGTAACTCAGACGCTAACCCATGTGGTAACTCTGACGCTAACCCATGTGGTAACTCTGACGCTAACCCATGTGGTAACTCTGACGCTAACCCATGTGGTAACTCTGACGCTAACCCTTGTGGTAACTCTGACGCTAACCCATGTGGTAACTCTGACGCTAACCCATGTGGTAACCTGACGCTAACCCATGTGGTAACTCTGACGCTAATCCATGTGGTAACTCTGACGCTAACCCATTTGGTAACTCTGACGCTAACCCATGTGGTAACTCTGACGCTAACCCATGTGGTAACTCTGACGCTAACCCTTGTGGTAACTCTGAGGCTAACCCATGTGGTAACTCTGACGCTAACCCATGTGGTAACTTTGACGCTAACCGATGTAGTAACTCTGACGCCAACCCATGTGGTAACTCTGACGCTAACCCATGTGGTTGAATCTGACGCTAACCCATGTGGTTGACTCTGACACTAACCCATGTGGTAACTCCGACGCTAAGCCATGTGGTAACTCTGACGCTAACCCATGTAGTAACTCTGACACTAACCCATGTGGTAATTCTGACGCTAACCCATGTGGTAACTCTGACGCTAACCCATGTGGTTGACTCTGACGCTAACCCATGTAGTAACTCTGACGCTAACCCATGTGGTAACTTTGACACTAACCCATGTGGTAACTCTGACGCTAACCCATGTAGTAACTCTGACGCTAACCCATGTGGTAACTCTGACGCTAACCCATGAGGTAACTCTGACGCTAACCCATGTGGTAACTCTGACGCTAACCCATGTGGTAACTCTGACGCTAACCCATGTGGTAACTCTGACACTAACCCATGTGGTAACTCTGACACTAACCCATGTGGTAACTCTGACGCTAACCCATGTGGTAACTCTGACGCCAACCCATGTGGTGTGACTCTGACGCTAACCCATGTGGTAACTCTGACGCGAACCCATGTGGTAACTCTGACGCTAACCCATGTGGTAACTCTGACGCTAACCCATGTGGTAACTCTGACGCTAACCCATGTGGTAACTCTGACGCTAACCCATGTGGTAACTCTGACGCTAACCCATGTGGTAACTCTGACGCTAACCCATGTGGTAATTCTGACGCTAACCCATGTGGTTGACTCTGACGCTAACCCATGTGGTAACTCTGAGGCTAACCCATGTGGTAACTCTGACGCTAACCCATGTGGTAACTCTGACGCTAACCCATGTGGTGACTCTGACGCTAACCCATGTGGTAACTCTGACGCTAACCCATGTGGTAACTCTGACGCTAACCCATGTGGTAACTCTGACGCTAACCCATGTGGTAACTCTGACGCTAACCCGTGTAGTAACTCTGACACTAACCCATGTGGTAATTCTGACGCTAACCCTTGTGGTAACTCTGACGCTAACCCATGTGGTTGACTCTGACGCTAACCCATGTAGTAACTCTGACGCTAACCCATGTGGTAACTTTGACACTAACCCATGTGGTAACTCTGACGCTAACCCATGTAGTAACTCTGACGATAACCCATGTGGTAACTCTGACGCTAACCCATGAGGTAACTCTGACGCTAACTCATGTAGTAACTCTGACGCTAACCCATGTGGTAACTCTGACGCTAACCCATGTGGTTGACTCTGACGCTAACCCATGTGGTTGACCCTGACGCTAACCCATGTGGTAACTCAGACGCTAACCCATGTGGTAACTCTGACGCTAACCCATGTGGTTGACTCTGACGCTAACCCAGGTTGTTGACTCTGACGCTAACCAATGTGGTAACTCTGACGCTAACCCGTGTGGTAACTCTGACGCTAACCCATGTGGTAACTCTGACGCTAACCCATGTGGTAACTCTGACACTAACCCATGTGGTAACTCTGACACTAACCCATGTGGTAACTCTGACGCTAACCCATGTGGTAACTCTGACGCTAACCCATGTGGTGTGACTCTGACGCTAACCCATGTGGTAACTCTGACGCTAACCCATGTGGTAACTCTGACGCTAACCCATGTCGTAACTCTGACACTAACCCATGTGGTAACTCTGACGCTAACCCATGTGGTTGACTCTGACGCTAACCCATGTGGTAACTCTGACGCTAACCCAATATCAGTTTAATGTTGGGCCAACTTTGTAGACAGTGGGCCAACATCACACCAATATTGGGCCAGCACTCCTTCGTAATGTTCACTCATCCAATTCTCCCCTCAGCCATCGCCAGCTTTGTACAATACCGCTGTCGAGTTTGATGTTTGTAGAGTATTTTATTATGACAGCATTCATAATGTTCACTGGTGCAATTCACCTCCGCCCAGATATTACTTAGGTTTGAATTAGTACCGCTGACAAACACAGCCTTCCTGTGGTTCACTACCAGCATCCCCCCCCCCCGGCCGCTGGTAAACCAAGGGGCGGCCACAAAGTTGGTTTAATGTTGGGCCAGCGTCGTAGACGGTGGCCCAGCTTTAAGGCGACATTGGCACAGCAAGAAGGGACAGGGAACCAATGTTGGCTTCAAGGTACATTGCTGAATGTTAGGCCAGTGTGATACGTGGTGATACAACATTAAGGCCACTATGTTTTATTTCTCTGTTTTAGATCAGAACAAATCCAAAATCTAATGAGGGAGGGCGGAAAAAAAACATTGAACTTATTTTTGGAATAGGTAATAAGGGCGACTAAATAAAAAAACATTGAACTTATTTTTGGAATAGGTAATGAGGGCGACCAAATAAAAAAACATTGAACCTATTTTTAAAATAGGTAATGAGGGCGACCAAATAAAAAAAACATTGAACTTATTTTTGGAATAGTTAATGAGGGTGACCAAATAAAAAAACATTGAACTTATTTTTGGAATAGTTAATGAGGGCGACCAAATAAAAAAACATTGGATAAATTTCTAGAAAAGTTAGTGAGGGCGACCAAATAAAAACAACTTTTGGCCTATCTTAATAAAAAGTTAATGAGGGCGGCGAAAAAAACAAGCCAAAAAAACATAGTTGGGAAAATGTTTTTTTTATCTCCCGAAATTAACTTTTTTTTCGGAAATCGGCAGCAATCCAATGTGCGCGCTGGGCAGAAAAAAACACATGTTTTTTTTGGTAATGCGCGGCCCAAATCTAATGGGCGCGCTCATCTACAACAGCTAAAAAAACATATTGGCCTAACGTTTACAGGGATATAATGTTCACAGCCATTTGGCCACTGGGAGCTCAATGTTCACCAAGTATGACACACACTGTGAAATATCACATCTCTAATCTTGACACAAATCTATAGCTATTACTTATAATTATACATATATATTGGCAGTGATGCAAAGACATATGAGCTTTACCCATGTTAACAGTGGAATATGAGCAATTTATAACATCTGGGAAAGTTACTTGCGCACGCCTATTTTAAGTTGAAGAAATAACTACTTTAGGTTAGATTAGTATATTTGAATACACTGCGCCCTCATACAGTCGTATCTATGAATCTGTGAAATGTCGTTCTTTCATCTTAGCGTTATCAGTGGTTCACGTTGGTAGATCTTTGCATGCTGCCCCAGCATACACCACATTCACCAAATACTGGTTTAATGTTGGCCCACCGTCTATGACGCTGGGCCCACATCCGCCCAGCATCGGTCAACGTGTCGTGTTTACACAACACATTCACCCAATGTTGGTTTAATGTTGGGCGAACATTGCAGACAGTGGGCCAATATTAAACCTGTACGGTGCCAATGCCTCGTGTTTTCAAGTGACTCACTGCTTCTGGGGAAAAGTACTCCTTCATAATAATCACTCACCCGATCCACCCCCCCCCCCCCCAGACATCGCCCAGTTTGCACAATGCGGCACTCGAGTTTGTCATTTGTTAAGTATCTTATATTATGATGACAGCCTCATTCAAAATGTTCACTGATACAATTCACCTCTGCCCAGATATTACTAAGGTTTGAATAAGTAACTCTGAGTTCGAATCCCTCAATATTCACTCACTCACTACCTTTCATATATTATTTGGTTGTCCTGTTCATAATGAATCAACAACATGTAACCCTGTTGTTTACCTCCTTCAGGCCCTGTTGTTCAACCCCCCCCCCCCCACCCCACTCAGGGCCGGCCCATGTGGCTTATTGGAATAAACAATATGTAACCCTGTTGTTTACCCCCCCCCCCACTCAGGGCCGGCCCTGGTGGCTCATAGGAATAAACAATATGTAACCCTGTTGTTCACCCCCCCCCCCACTCAGGGCCGGCCCTTGTGGCTCATTGGAATAAACAACATGTAACCCTGTTGTTTACCCCACCCCCACTCAGGGCCGGCCCCGGTGGCTCATCAGAATCAACAACATGTAACCCTGTTGTTTACCCCCCACTCAAGGCCGGCCCTGGTGGCTCATTGGAATAAACAACATGTAACCCTGTTGTTTACCCCCCCCCCCCCCACTCAAGGCATGCCCTGGTGGCTCATTAGAATCAACAACATGTAACCCTGTTGTTTACCTCCCGCTCAGGGCCGGCCCTGGTGGCTCATAGGAATAAACAATATGTAACCCTGTTGTTCACCCCCCCCCCACTCAAGGCCGGCCCTGGTGGCTCATTGGAATAAACAACATGTAACCCTGTTGTTTACCCCCCCCCCCCCACTCAGGGCCGGCCCTGGTGGCTCATTAGAATCAACAACATGTAAAGCTGTTGTTTACCTCCCGCTCAGGGCCGGCCCTGGTGGCTCATAGGAATAAACAATATGTAACCCTGTTGTTCACCCCCCCCCCACTCAAGGCCGGCCCTTGTGGCTCATTGGAATAAACAACATGTAACCCTGTTGTTTACCCCACCCCCACTCAGGGCCGGCCCCGGTGGCTCATCAGAATCAACAACATGTAACCCTGTTGTTTACCTCCCGCTCAGGGCCGGCCCTGGTGGCTCATAGGAATAAACAATATGTAACCCTGTTGTTCACCCCCCCCACTCAAGGCCGGCCCTGGTGGCTCATTGGAATAAACAACATGTAACCCTGTTGTTTACCCCCCCCCCCACTCAGGGCCGGCCCTGGTGGCTCATTAGAATCAACAACATGTAACCCTGTTGTTTACCCCCCCACTCAAGGCCGGCCCTGGTGGCTCATTGGAATAAACAACATGTAACCCTGTTGTTTACCCCCCCACTCAGGGCCGGCCCTGGTGGCTCATTAGAAAAAACAACATGTAACCCTGTTGTTTACCCCCCCCCCCCCACTCAAGGCCGGCCCTGGTGGCTCATTGGAATAAACAACATGTAACCCTGTTGTTTACCCCCCCCCCACTCAGGGCCGGCCCTGGTGGCTTATTAGAATCAACAACATGTAACCCTGTTGTTTACCTCCTGGTGGCTCATTAGAATCAACAACATGTAACCCTGTTGTTCCCCCCCCCCACTCAGGGCTGGCCCTGGTGGCTCATTAGAAAAAACAACATGTAACCCTGTTGTTTACCCCCCCCCCACTCAAGGCCGGCCCTGGTGGCTCATTGGAATAAACAACATGTAACCCTGTTGTTTACCCCCCCCCCCACTCAGGGCCGGCCCTGGTGGCTTATTAGAATCAACAACATGTAACCCTGTTGTTTACCCCCCACTCAGGGCCGGCACTGGTGGCTCATTAGAAAAAACAGCATGTAACCCTGTTGTTTAAACGCCCCCCCCCCACTCAAGGCCGGCCCTGGTGACTCATTAGAAAAAACAACATGTAACCCTGTTGTTTACCCCCCACTCAAGGCCGGCCCTGGTGGCTCATTAGAAAAAACAACATGTAACCCTGTTGTTTACCCCCCACTCAAGGCCGGCCCTGGTGGCTCATTAGAAAAAACAACATGTAACCCTGTTGTTTACCCCCCCCCCCCTACTCAGGGCCGGCCCTGGTGGCTCATTTCGAAGCACAGAGCTACCGATAGTCCCAGCAGGGCTGGTATGCATCATTGTGGTTGTGCAAACTGTTCAAAGGCTTGGAGTGTGGATTGCGGCCTATGCTACTGTATGCCATAGATAAACATTGAAGCCAGTCCATAAGAGTTGGCATTGTCCAGATTCCGGGCTTGCAATATTTCCACAATGTGCAGAAAGCGACGCTATATTCATTCACTCACTTACCTTCCTTTATTTGGTTGTCTTAACGACCACATGTAAGCTTGTAGTCAGCTTGATGATAAATCCTGAGATTAATATACTGAGATTAATATACTGAGATTAATATACTGAGATTAATATAATTGTGGGTTAAATGTTTCACAATTTGTAAGGATGACTGTATAGATTGATGGAGGAATTTGGTGGCTGTGTTATTAAAATTATTGTACCTGTATTTACTGTGCATGAGGAAAGGGGGCACAGTTTTTTAATGCTTTGATGACCAAGCTTATATCAGCTGTGTTGGTGGCGGGAGGTGGAGGTGGCAGCAGCGGCTCCAGAGGTGTTCTCAACCATGGAGTTGTTCAGATTAGCCCTACATATGTTAGGCCTACAGACCGTGACACCTTTACAATTTTTGCGGGACATCAGATGAGTAATATACAGTTCTCATTGTGGAACTCTTTATAATGACGCCACTCATTGCTAATGTTCAGTCATGCAATTCACCTCCGCCCAGATAGATAATGTTTGCATAAACAGAACACGCTAAGTCTACCCCTTCATCTCTGGGTATATTTTAATCACCAGGCCTACAACTATTAAATAATGTCCGAGATATAACGTGAGTTCATCAGAATATTACCAGTTTTAACAAAAAATAAATGATCCAGATGATAGGACATGGAAAGTTTCTACTCAATCTGAATTAAGAAAATGCGGAATGATTCTACAATGATTCTAAAATAAATACGTCTAGTTTATATCTGAATAGAATATATCTGATCAAGACTCCACTGTCACAATATACGTCACGAACACTGTCCCCATGGCAACGACCAGCACCTGGCCTGATCGAGCCTATAAGCATATAGGAAGTAGGCCCCAGAGTAGTGCGCAGATTGAAATAAAGAGTGAGAGAGAGAGCAGTCTACAAACCTGTCTGCAAATGACTTCATCAGCGGTGGTGATATCATATAAAAACATATTAATATTATATAAAACAACACATAGTGATATCATAGAAAACAGTGAACAGTGATATACTATGCAACAGTACAGAGTATGAACAGCAATCAGTGATATGAAAAACATAGTGATACTATATAAAGCATCAATCAGTGATATAAAACACACCCGTGATATTATATAGACACTCAACTATTGTATAGACTAGCACACAGCGATATTAATCAGACCAGCACAAGTTGAGAGGACTTGGCATATACACCTCTACTGGATCCCAGGAATAATTCAGGTAATATTACACTTTCTCACATATTATATATGTTTTTTTCATCGTAAGTAACATCATGTATACGCAAGATAACTCCATATAATCAGGTGCAATGTAATTTTTTTACCAATCCATTTTGTCCTAATCGTTTACGACAAATGTTTATGAAAATCTGTCAAATGCTGCCGTAGTTACAGCCAACTGAAAAAATAAGCGCATTTAGAATTCCCAAAAAGGATTGGGTACATGCTTTCTAATGATGAATTACATGATAATACGTAGATCCTTCAAATTTGTTGACATTTTGCACTTTAAATAAACCCTATTTGCAATAAACCACAACATACCCTGGAAACTAGCAACGAATTGTATAGACTTTATTAGTGTTCTCCATTTTTTCCAAGAGGATCAAAGACTTCTCCGTTTTTTGTCCATATCATCATAATCGCTTCAAATCCAAAAATCGAAAAACCTTTTTTTAGATTATTAATACAATATTTTATTTCCAGAAGGATCATAATTGTCGCAGTTCACCATATGCATAGGATCATTGCCTTTTATGTAACCATAGAACAAACACGTACTATTATATTATTTGATCAATCATAGAACAATCACGTACTAATATGTTATGTTATCTGTCATGATGTTTGCATCATTAAATAACTAAACCACTGTAAACCTATAACTGTAGAACACTAATCGAACATTTCATATAGGAAAACCAGCGGTCATCCAATTAGTGATGCAGATGCGGGTGACGTACCTTTGGGGTGAACCAAATGGCATTTTTGATGGTCAGGCCAGATACAAAGTTGTCATTTTGTGTACGTTAGACAATATCATAGTGCACTCGTTTTTGGCATAATTTAAAAATATATCTATTGTTTGTGAATTAATTACATTTTCCCAAAGGAATCTTTCAGCCAAGGCAAATCAGTTATTTAAATGTTTAATAATTGTAAAATATTCCCTTAATGTACTAATCCCACTTTAACCCCACCTAGAGTCACTTATATATGGCAGGTGGGCCTATTTCGGGACTATTACTAATACTAATACTAATAAGTTACTATAACATAGTAGCCTATAACATATGGAAAGTGGGTCTATTATTTTTTCACAGCTCCATAAAGTTGGTTTCTTATTGGACATTCAAAACTTTGGACATTCAAAACGTAAAGTTGGTTACTTATTGGATTTTCAAAACATTGTACATTCAAAATTTGACATTCAGATATTTTTATGTATGAAAAGGAATATACAAAAGGCAGTATCTGAATGTAAATCTGGACAGTTTTTTTTTATATTGGACATTCGCTATTTAACATTCGCCTTGAAGTTGGTTACTTATTGGATATTCAAAACATTGGACATTCGAAATTTGATATTCAGACATTGGTGAAATAAGCACATACTATCTTTTCTTTTGATGCCATGCAAAGTCAAAAGACGGTATCTACTTGATATGTAACACAAGAAGATACAAAACCAAAACGAAACATTCGAAACATTCAATATTCAAAATTTGGCATTCAGATATTTTTTAAATAAGTACATACCGCCTTTTGCCTTGATGCTATGCATAGTCAAAATACAGTAGCTACTTACTTGTATTTGCTATATGTAACACAAGAAGATACAAAACCAAAACGCAGTATCTGAATGTGAATCAGGACTGTTTTTTTTATATTGGACATTCGCGATTTAACATTCGCTGTGAAGTTGGCTACTTAATGGATACTCGAGACATTCAATATTCAAAATTTGATATTCAGATATTGGTCAAATAAGCACATACTGCCTTTTACCTTAATGCAATGCATAGTCAAAAGACAGTATCTACTTACTTGTATCCGCTATATGTAGCAGAAAAAGATACAAAATCAAAACGGCGTATCTGAATGTGAATCCTGATTGTTTTTTGATATTGGACATTCGCCATTTAGCATTCGCTGTGAAGCTGGCTACTTAATGGATACTCGAAACATTCAATATTCAAAATTTGACATTCGGATATTGTTTGAAATAAGCACATACTGCCTTTTGGCTGGGTGCTATGCATAGGCAAAAGACAGTATCTACTTACGTGTATCTGATATATGTAATGTAGGAAGATACAAAACCAAAACGCAGTATCTGAATGTAAATCTGGACCGTTTTTTTATATTTGACATTCGCTATTTGACATTCGCCGTAAAGTTGGCTACTTATTGGATATTCAAAACATTGGACATTCGAAATTTGATATTCAGATATTCGTGAAATAAGCACATACTTCCTTATGCCTTGATGCTATGCATATTCAAAGGACGGTATCCACTTACTTGTTTTTGCTATATGTAACACAAGAAGATACAAACCAAAAGGCAGTATCTGAATGTAAATCTGGACAGTTTTTTTTATATTGAACATTCGCTATTTAACATTCGCCGTGAAGGTCGTTACTTATTGGATATTCAAAACATTGGACATTCGAATTTTGATATTCAGACATTGGTGACATAAGCACATACTACCTTTTCTTTTGATGCCATGCATAGTCAAAAGACGGTATCTACTTGATATGTAACACAAGAAGATACAAAACCAAAACGCAGTATCTGAATGTGAATCAGGACTTTTTTTTTATATTGGACATTCGCCATTCAACATTCGCTGTGTAGTTGGCTACTTAATGGATACTCGAAACATTCAATATTCAAAATTTGACATTCCGATATTTTTCATCGGCCTGTTGCCTTGATGCTATGCATAGTCAAAAGACAGTATCTACTTATGTGTATCTGCTGTATGTTATGCTGGTAGATACAAAACAAAAACGCAGTATCTGAATGTGAATCTGGACGTGTTTTTTATTGGACATTCGCTATTTGACATTCGCCGTAAAGTTGGCTACTTATTGGATATTCGAAACATTGGACATTCGAAATTTGATATTCAGATATTGATGAAATAGCACATACTGTCTTTTGCCTTTATGTCAAGCATAGTTAAAAGACAGTATCTACTTACTTGTATCCGCTATATGTAACAGAAAAAAGATACAAAACCAAAACCCAGTATCTGAACGTAAATCGGGACTGTTTTTTGCTATTGGACATTCGTAATTTAACTTTCGGCTGTGAAGTTTGTTACTTATTTATTATTTAAAACATTCAACATTAAAAAAGTGATATTCAGATAGTGTGGAATAAGCATTTACTGCTTTTTTCCTTGATGCCATGCAGTCAAAAGACAGTATCTACTTACTTGTATTTGTATGTAACGCAGGCAGATACAAAACGCAGTATCTGAATGTGAATGTCGAGTTTTTTTTTTATTGGACATTCGCTAGTTGACATTCGCCGCGAAGTTGGTTACTTATTGGATATTTGAAGCATTAAACAGTCAAAATTTGATATTCAGATATTGGTGAAATAAGCACATACTACCTTTTGCCTTGATGCCATGCATAGTCAAAAGACGGTAGTCAGGGGATGAATACAAGAGCTTCACAGAATTACTTGAAATGAACAAAATGACCACACTTTTACGAGGGATATAGAAGCTATTATTTCTCAAATAACCCTGACTTTGACCTTGAAACATTATGATGACCGAATAAATCATTATATCATCACGATATAAGTTCAAAAACATGGCATTATACATGTATAAAGCTGTACTGCAAACATGAACTGAGATAATCAACTTGTCATCTTTATGGTGATTTTGGCGGCCATTTTTGCTTTTCGTTTTTATTTCATTTTAAATGCTAAATTTTCTAAAACTTGATTCTTGTGAATTCCCACCCACTAGTAATTTACCCGAGTCAAGTTTTGCTTTATTTGGTGATTTTGTGGTGGTGACCTTCAATGGCCTATAAATGACCTTGACCTTGATCTGTGCAAATGGCACCAACACTTTTAAGAATCTGTGAATGCTACTGAACAGTTTTGGCAACAGCTTACACCTTTTCGTCAATTTTTTACTCAAGCCATTTTTCTAACACCTCCCAACACAAGATTACAAAGCACCAATTTGAACGGTTTGTTTGTTTGATGTATGTTCGAACCACTCATTGTGAGTGCATTAATGATGCCCAAAGAGACCGCTTCAGCACAGATCCCCTTCTCTGGAATATCTTCCTGCCACTTCAGATCATTTGTCCGGGTACATCATATGGGTAGTATACCTGTATACGTGGCCTCACTCATCTGGGGTGAAGCTCTGCTCAAAGATCCTGACTCCCTATTCACTTTGAATTGGTATGGAGGAAGTATCATGTTTGAAGGTCATTGGCAGCCATATTGGGATTAATCAGACATCCCATAACACTACATAATGTATCATATATAGCTTCGGGTAGGGAAGTTTAAATTTAAAGCTATCAGTGTTGGTTACCAATGCAATGTGGTTTCCAGTGAAAAGCATACATTGTCACGTGACAACATTTAGAAACTTCCACAGTTTTCAATTGGGGCAAAACGTGGGCGTTTTGCCCCAGGCAGGTGGGCGTTTCGCCCCTTTTGACTATCGGTGTACACTGACCTATCAGTGAGTAGAGACACTGGTGAAACGAGTTAACTATCGGTGTTGCTGGATAAATAATTCATTAGATGATCATGATCTGGATTCGTAATCATCTAGTATTTCCCGGGTTCCAGTAGGCCTCAAATCTCACAACCGTGTGACAAATCGCTGGTATCATATGACTAGGCACACTGGTGAAATATATATTTAGCAAGCTCAGTTGAGTAATTTATCAGTTTCAGCAACTTGTCTTAGACTATTTCACTGAGATGGGACTAAATTGCATCCACTTGATCAATTTAATTTGATTCTTCTTCTAGATTTTGCTGCTGCAGTTGTCACTGAGGAAGCTCAGCCTGTAAACGGCCCACCCCACACTGAAGATCAGGCTACTGTTGGCCCATCTCACACTCAGGCTAAGTCTACTGCTGGCCCGTCTCACACTCAAGCTCACTGAGTGTGGATTATCTCACACTCAAGCCACTGGCCCATCTCACACTCAGGCTACTGGCCAATCTTACACTCAGGCTACTGTCCCATCTCACACTTGGGCTACTGGCCCTTCCTACACTCAGGCTACTGGCCCATCTCACACTCAGGTTACTGGCCCACACCACTGTCTCACACTCAGGCTACGCTGGCCCATCTCACACTCAGGCTACTGGCCCATCTCATACTCAGGCTACTGGTCCATCTCACACGCAGGCTTCGGGCCCATCTCACACTCAGGCTACTCGTCTGTCTCACACTCAGGCTACTGGCCTGTCTCACACTCAAGCTTCTGCAGGCCCATCTCACCCGTCAGACTTTCACTTGAACCTATCTTTATATTGAATTTCCTTTAAACACACTGATAATATTAATATGGTCAACTTATTAGGTCATGGACAGTGTATTATTGTGCTAGGTGGCGGATGGGTAAAATGCCCACTATGGGCGTTTTGCCCCTGCCAAAAGGCGTTTTGCTCCATGGTGTGTGCCAAAACCCCCACTTGATTTTTTGTATTTCTGCATTTCCACAACAAAAATAAATAAATGGGGAGTGTAACATAATGGTAGTGTATAGTGCCATGTAATATCCAACGTCTGGGGACTACATGTTTTCCTGGAGGTTGGTAGTATATAACTACAGCTTAAAATGCTTACGGTAGGTGATTTGCCCCACCCTACCCTACACATAAATGATGGCCCCAAATATGGACTATAAATATGTGTGCTTGGTTATGCGCTTACAGGGCCACTAATAGTTCAGACGTAGGGGCGAGCTCTAGCGAGCATCCGTGTGTAATCTATCAATGGTTCTCATTGCCAGATTTCACTTAAAATGTTGTGCTTTGTTCTCAAAATGACATTGTTTCACTTCCCCAAGTTTTAATCGCATTAGTCCTGCTGACACGCTTATATTTTCACAATATTCAAGTGTTTTTATGAAACGCCTTATCCAGTTGTTTACCGGAAATTGCCGATACGGCTCGGCTGCATTCGGAAACATCGTTACTGGTCAACCATAGCGGACTCTTGACTTTAATGTTGAGCCGACGTCGTAGACGGTGGCCCAACATTAAACCAACATTGGTTCAACGTCTTGTGTTTGCTGTGTGAGCAGCAGCATGACCACTCTACACCAATATGCAGTTTGAGGCTCCCCAAGATATAGGCCCTACTTGACAGCCAGCGCCTCAATTAATTTACTTACTAAGTATCATGGATATCGTAGGTAATCTATTCCAACTATATTGGATTGCCATTTATTATCACGCTATGACAATCAAAAAACATAGATTCAAATGACAAACAATAACCTACATGTATATGGGTCTATTTAAAAGAATCAGTCATCCTAAACCTATCTAGTTTTCCAAAGTAGATCTAAACATGCCAGGCAAATGCAGATTCAATTCCAACTGGAAAGAGTAGTCTATACAATATTTAGTGGATGGCTTACATCTGATCCGCATGATGTGCATACGGCAAAATGCACGCTATGTGTAAATATTTTGATATTGCAAGCATCGATAGCGAATGTCCAATATAAAAAAACAGTCCGCATTCACATTCAGATACTGCGTTTTGGTTTTGTATCTTTTTCTGTTACATATAGCAGATACAAGCAAGTAGATACTGTCTTTTGATTATGACATAAAGGAAAAAGGCAGTTCATCAATATCTGAATATCAAATTTCGAATGTCCAATGTTTCGAATATCCAATAAGTAGCCAACTTTACGGCGAATGTCAAATAGCGAATGTCCAATATCAAAAAACGGTCCAGATTCACATTCAGATACTGCCTTTTTGGTTTTGTATCTGTCAGCATTACATATATTAGATACACGTAAGTAGATACTGTCTTTTGATTAAGCATATCATAAAGGCAAAAGGCTATATATGCTTATTTAAAAAATATCTGAATGTCAAATTTTGAATATTGAATGTTTCGAATATCCATTAAGTAGCCAACTTCACAGCGAATGTTAAATAGCGAATGTCCAGTATAAAAAAACAGTCCTGATTCACAATCAGATACTGCGTTTTGGTTTTGTATCTTTTTATGTTAAATATAGTGGATACAAGTAAGTAGATACTGTCTTTTGACCAAGCATGATATAAAGGCAAAAAGTAGTATATGCTTATTTGACCAATATCTGAATATCAAATTTCGAATGTCCAATGTTTTGAATATCCAATAAGTAGCGAACTTTACGGCGAATGTCAAATAGCGAATGTCCAAAATCAAAAATAGTCGAGATTCACATTCAGATACTGCGCTTTGGCTTTGTATCTTTTTGTGTTACATATAGCTGATACAAGTAAGTAGATACTGTCTTTTGACTATGCATGACATAAATGCAAAAGGCAGTATTTGTTTATTTCACCAATATTTGAATATCAAATTTCGAATGTCCAATGTTTCGAATATCCAGTAAGTAACCAACTTTACGTTTTGAATGTCCAATATTTTGAATGTCCAATCAGTAACCAACTTTATGGAGTGAAAAAATTCTCAAAAATTAAAGACTTACAGTGCCCCCACAGTTGGTAATAAGGTCCGTGATATTGGAGGACATCACAGAGCGATCACAAACCGTGAGGACACCGTAAGTCACCACAGGCTAATTGTACGGCAATGGCTTCTCTATGACATGCTGCATTATCCGCCAGGATGCCACAGAGAAACCACTGCAAACACAAAAACTAAATCATAGAGGAATTATGAGTAGACCTACAATGCCCCCACAGGTGGGGATCGGGTCTGTCATCGAGAACTAGCACGACAGAGCGATCATAATCCGTGAGAGCACTGTAAGGCACCACAAGTACAATGAAAAAATATATAAAATATATAAATATGAATATATAGAGAATATATAAAGAATTTGAACTAAAAACTATTCGAAAATAAACATAACAACCTCAGTACCACCGGAAAGCAAACACAAAAAACTCCACGTCAAAAAAATAAAAAAAACCTGGTTTGATGAAAGGTTTGGGTGTGCTTGGCCTTCTAAGAAGTTGCCCAGGGGGGACCACGCGGAGGTGACACCCTTCCCCCCCCCCCCCCCCGAGTAGAGTGATGCTTAACATCCTTTTAACTTTCATAATGGGTTTTCGTTATCATGTGGCTTGAAACTTTTCTGGCAAATTTAAAAAACGGCATAAAATTACTAATTGTTGACAACTTCCATACATCTTACATACAAATTCATCCAATGTAATGTGCATTGTAATTGAGTAAATGGGCATTAAGGATAAAAATATAGGGGGACGTACGTGACATAATTGTGGCTTTCAGATATACATGTATTAATTATTTTACTTGTCAGATGTCCAATGTCCAATGTTCTTTACATACATATATTTATGCTTAAAAGCTTTTAAATTAAGCTTTCGCATGTGATTGGAAACAATTTAAATATAAGCTTGATAATTTGTGAACATCTATTTAGGTCAATGCAAATAACAAATTCATTGTGAATACAGTCATTGTGTATTAAGCTTCAATTCTAACAGTGACATGGCAAGTGTTCCACTTGAAGCCTAATTGGAGAAAATAAAATAAAAAGTAAGGTTCAATTATTTTTTGGTATGAGAAAAACAGCCAAGTCGATTTTCACCTTACACGGATGTTGTACAGCGCTGGCCATATAACGACAAGGGTTGCTACATGTAATTAAGCCCTCAGAAGTTGAGACTTATAGAAGGTATACGTATTACAATTATTCCAATATACAACTGAGGCAATTACATGGTTTACATCTGCAAACTACAGTAATGATTTATCCTGGATAAAACTGGGTTAAGGGCATCAATATTCCACCAACTGATTCAGAAGAACAATTTGTCAGGTTATCATCATCATAGTCTGTCAGAGAGATTCATTCTGGAGTGATGTACCAGTAAAATTCATATTTAGTTTTATCTTCTGAAGATGTCTTTTTCCGTTGCAGCTGCGCTGCATCTTCAGGGATACTAGCCTGCCCTGGACTGGCTGTGCTAGTAATTATGCCCATCTGGTACCCGGTATGACTGGGCCGCCTAACTCATTTGCTGCGCGAGGCCTGACCACTGACCACCATTTTGTTTCCACAGCCAGCTGTGTAAAAGCGACACTCGCGCTGCCTACCAAAAAACTCGGATGCAATGAAATTGAGAGTAATATTTCAAATGCCTTCGAAAACTAGGCCATTTTCAGCAGGCGTAAACTTTTTCTCGTATTAGAACTATTACATTTAAAAATGGAGGTCACTGTGTCAGAGCCTTGCGATGTCATCAGGGTACCCATCTGGCTGTCCACATACATTTCTCTTGTGGTGTGTGACCTGGTGATCATGAAGGTATCAAATCTGACACAATGTTCAATTTTTGAGAACTTTGTTTGCACTGATTAAATGTACTGAACAAGTAAAGATAATTATTAACTGGTAGTCGATATTTGAATATGAATAGGCAGCTGGTATTTAAATTTGATGGCTTCAAAAAAGTTATAAATTGAAAACATAGTCCCTAATTTGTTATTTATATTTATTTTGTTTTTATTTTCGTAATTTTGAATAACTGGCAATGCAAATCAATATATCGCTGCTCTAAATAGAAACGCTGTTCTTATTCCACAAAGTGCAGTGAACAAAAATAATATAATTGCCAATAGGCCAAATATTTATTCGATGAGTCTATGACTATTCCAAATATATATGGAACCTCTGCCACAGTGCATATGAGCACCGCAAATCCATAAGATTGTGCATAAATATGCACCTATATCAGTGTGTCACATGTCACGTACGTCCCCCTGATGCTGGCACTATTAGACTATTTGTTCATTAAAATGAAAGTAAATATTTCTTTTATTAACATAGTGTCTAAGTATTTAATTACGTGTGCATAGGTTCAAGTACAGTCCAAGTATTACATTTTTAGGAATGCTAATTAGTTTATTGTGGGGACGGGGGCCTACACATTGAAACTTATAATATAGAGCTAGAATCTAATTTTTAAGCATACATATTAGTTTATATTGTAGGATATATGACAACAATCATAAATAAATGAATTATATGTATAAATTTATATAATTTAGTTGTAATACGATGTCGTCATACTAGGGGAGACGTACGTGACACTTAGGGGGACGTACGTGACATAAAATATAAGTGATATAAAATATAAGTGATTCTTGTTAAAATACTGATGATCTGAAGATAGGGGGACGTACGTGACAACATCGTTCCTTTTTTGACATCAGGAAAATTATACTGCAATAAAAAATAATTCTTTGAGCTTTTTTGTATACTAGACAGGTGTGGTTCTGCTATAGACCAATATAAACACCCTAGCATCATGTATTTATTCTATATCATAGCTGGATAAACACACCACCAAAAACATGCTAAAGGTGTAAAACATTACATGGCGCTAATTTGATTTTTTTCTTGATATTGTTTGAAATGAGCCAATACTATATACTTATTATATATCATAGGAAAACTAATTTTATATTTTCTCAGAATAAACCCTAAACAGTATATAATACCTGCTTGATATAGCCTCTGACTGAAATTTGATATAAAAATAGATGCTAACACATTACAAGCATAATTTAGCTTTTTTTGGGAAATTATTCATCATTTTCTTAAAAGTGTGAGTTTATTTAGATCCGTAAAAAGGTACACAGGACTCAAGTGTGTACCCCTGGTCATTTTTGTTCATTATTTTGTTCATTTTTCATGAAAAATGAACAATTTGCTTCTAAATTGCGGTTTAATGCTTATCAGTACATCAGTAATTGTGTTTATTATCTATTTCAGTCACATATGATAAAATAAAATCCTTAATAAAAAAAAATATATATATCTTAAAAAATATATATGTTTTGTCACGAAAACTAAACAATTGGGGGTAGGGGAAATAGTGTCATATTCAGTCGGTTTTTATATATATTCATATATTTAAAAATATATTTTTATTTTAATACCATGTAGCATGGGGAGTTATTTAAAGCACAATAAGACACCATTCCAGTTTTTTTTGTGATAATAAAAATAATTTGAATTTTTCTGAAAATAGTGAAATTTGCATTTTTTTCTTAAAAATTGAATAATTTGTCACTAAATTTCGACTTAATGCTTACCAAAACGTCTTTATTTGTGTTTATTATTTTTTTAGGTTAGTTGGGATATTATTGGGATGAGTGACTTTAACATTAGCACATAATATTATCATTTTAGTCATATATCTTGTGTATACCAAATCACATATTTATGAGCTGTTGTGTGCTTTCCGGTGAAGTCGTGTGAAAGTTAAAACACCATATTATCGCCGTAAAGAAGCAGCCACATCACCCAGTTTAACGTCAGGATACCCAAACAAACATGACCACGGAGCACTTGAATATACCTACGTTCTTTCACAGAGCTTCTGACGGTGTGCTGATAAATAGATAATTGATAACTAAGCAGTACCATTTCACATCGCTCATCTCTTGGTCTTGCATTTTCGCAATTTCGTCGTCAACAACACTGTTTGTTTCTCAGAATGCTGCCCAGTTAACACTTGCAACTATTCCTAACACAAAAAAATAAAACACCTTGCCCTGTGGAAAGTATCAAGTGGTTCTGAAGCCTCTAAGTATTTTAAATTTAATTTACCAGCGCCGCATGCCCATTAATTTGTAGTGCAGCTAGTGTAGAGTGATGGATGGTCTAGAGTTGAGTGCAATAGCTTACACGTCTTTGCAAGTTCCTCTTATTCTGGCTCAATTTTTTTTTTTTGTAAATAATAATTCAGTTTGCTCATGTCCTGACTATTTACTCGGTATATGTATAGTAAGCTTACTGACTGAGCATTGATTATCCATTGTATATACTGTAGATCTGGTGATTTTCGCGTGTTTAAATTTTCGCGAATTTCAAATTTTGGGACTTTTCACAAAGTTTAGAATTTCCGAATATTCATTTTTCTTTAGTAGCGCTAGTATAATAATAATTTTCGTAAGATTCTTGAATTCGCGAATTTTTCCTCCTCGCGAAAATCGCAAAAATTTAAACCTTGTGAATATTACCAGATCTACAGTATTCGCAAATTATAGACTCAATCAAACTTATTCTGATCTAAAAAGGGCAAGCCTACAGCATCTCTGTTTGTTTTGCTGACCAATACTCAAACTATTAAATAATTATATATGGCCTGAATTCTAGAAAAACTTTTCCAAGACATATTTACTAATCATGGTGCTACAACCCAAACATTTCATCAACAAATATTATATCATTTAAATGTGAGTCTCTATAAGATATGACCGACCATTCCATATTATTGTATAGGCCTAATATCTAGGCTGGAGGGCGGGGGGGGGGGCGCTTATGAAGATGTACGTTACAAAAAGTTATGGAGGTTATATCAAAGACAGCCTAGTCGTATGTTGCTTTTTTTAATGAATAGGTTTTTTTTTTAAATATTTTTTGTTTCTTAAATCTGATCACTTGTAGGCCCCTATGTATATTTGTCCAGGCTTTGAATACAAGTTCAATCGAAAAAAATTATGTAGGCTCTTTTCAGTCAGACCGCAGCTTTCCTTTATAATCTAGCCAACTGTTTTATTGAGATCCTAAAATTAAACTAGGCCTATACACTTAACATTATTAGGCCTAATATCCATACACTTAACTAATAAACTGTGACTCACATGTGATGACATATTAAATAGATTAGGCTTTTAAGACACATAATCGGATATCAAATAAATTTACATGAAAGTGACACTGAATATAATTGAAGGGAGAGAGAAAATAGATATGTAATTTATCTGTAATTGTAATTGAAATATAATTGAACGAATACGTCTACTTTGTTTCAATTCCAATTACATTTATATATATTTAAAAACTCAATTACAATTTTAATTAGCTTAATTTATTTAAATCCAAGTAAGCCTTCAGTTACGCCAAACATAATTCACTTAATATTATGTAAATTACAATTGACCCACTACCTTGTGCATCACCCAGCACAAATGACATTGATAAGAAACATTTGAAATAATGATACGTTACCATGGACAAATCCAGGAATACGATAAATTACAGAAAAATCAGAGGGAAATCAGGGAATTCTATAAATTTAAAAACATCTCAGGGAACAATCAGGGAATTTAAATATTTACAAGTATTTTATCTTTAAAATAATTGTTTTATTTTATTAGAAATGTATTCATCGTCTACATGATTCATATATAAAGACACTTAAATTCAAATTTAACAACCACATAAAGGCGAAGCTTTTATAGGCATAAAACGTTATGATGATACTTTTATTTACATTATCCCAGCGCATGCCTAAATTACTGTGCTGATGGACGCTGCACAAAACCTGTGTATATTATACTCTCTGATATATTTATTTGTACAATAACTGATCCGGATCGACCAGGTACGTTCCTCATATGGGTTCGTGGTAGAAAGGGTCAGCCAAAATTCCAAACAAAAATGTTCTCGTTGGCTTTGAAACGGGGAGAGGGGCATCCTGCCCCTGGATTTGCCACCTTGCAAATTGAGTTAATCCCTCTTCTGCGATTACTTCTCAATGATATCATAGTAGTCGTTGAGATTTTTTTCATAAAGTAGTAGTTAGATAAATAATGGACTTTATTTGAGAGACATGGGGGATGAAATAGATTGCTCACAGCATTTATGTTTATATATAGAGTGTGGATGATATAAATAAACAAACTGTTGTTTTAATCGATTTGATAGATCTGCCTGTATTGTGTCCTGAGCTGAATTTAATTTTAAGAGTTTAAAGTGTTGAATTTTATTGACAAGTTTGTAATTGATGATGGGGGTGGTGGTAAATTCATATACTCATTCCAGTTTTGTATTTGCTTTAGATTTTGTCACTTTCATCACTCAACTGATGTTTCATTTATATTCCAAGGTGTTTCGTTGTAAAAGTGTAAAGCCTTGAAAGTTGTAACTAGATACATGTATGGCTTCAAACACATACTTCTGAATGGAAAATCCATAAATTGTGAGCTGTATATCATCGTACCTGCGCACGCATATTATCATTTGGGCACATAAGTTATATTTATTAACAAGATGTGTGATTTTAAAATTAAGTCAGGGGAAAATAAGGGAATTAAATTTTACATTTAAGATGGTAACCAACCCTGATACTGATACTGATACTTCTCACAATAATGACGGAAAATGACATAAACAGTAAAATGTGGAAATATTTTTTGTATTATTTCATAAAAGTAGAATTTAAAATACTAAATATTGCAAATCCTTAAAATAAAATATGGTTATAGAAATACAAGTGGTATCATGCATGTATTCAACACATTATTCTAGTATTGACTGGTAACAAAATTCAATTTTTTTATGAGCAGGGGGGGGGGGTGGATGTTAGGGGATGTCATTTTGGGATGTAAATCTGGATTTTTTATGGAATTACACGAAAATATTTTTTTTTGTGCAATTCCAACAATAAATAGACACATGTACAGTCCCCCATCAAAACGGTATTCAGGAAAACCCACAGGTAATGTCTAACATTACCTGTGGGATGACAGCCCCTAACATTCCGTCCCTTCTAATGTTTTTTCTAATCACTTTTTCCCAGTTTAGAAATGCTGGTGTTTTTTACAGTATTATTTGTTCATGTGGCTTTTACAGAAACCATACCTAACTTGTTTTTATGTCACATTCACCGGTAGACGGGGCACCTGTCTGACACTTCGTTTCCAGACGGGGAGCTGGATGTTGTTAATAGACTCCAGAAATTCGAACAAAATGGCCGCCGTTTATACTGTTCATACCAGCTTGATTCGAATTTTCAAATGTTTATATTTTGCTGACGTGACCATAAAAACTTATTAATGGTGGCGGGCATCCACTTTTTCAGCGTCACAAATTGATTGTACAACACTAGACAGTCAGATGAGGGCGTGCAAACATCAAACTGGTGCCTCACGTGTTTTTTTAATAGGCAGCTTGTCAACTGGGGGCGGGACCGGTTGACAATGTTGAGTAATTCACGAGTATATGCAACTAATTGTTATGGTATGTGCATTCAAGCATCATAAAATTTGCATCCCCCCCCCCGGAACTAGGCCTATTATACTTCAAGTTGACCAAAACGTCTTGCAACCTACTTAATGGAATGAATTAATAATTCAAGTCTTGTCACCTATTTAATGGATTGTAGTCATAATTTAAAGTCTGTTTGACAACAAAATAATATAATATCCAGTTGATAGGTCAATTAGGGCATCCTATTGATGGTGTTTCATGCAGTATGAGCTGTTTACAATAATTGACGACTACATCTACCCCCTAAATGGCGAAAAAATGGGATTTATACTGTAGATGCCTATCATAAAATGGACCTATTGTATTGAACGTTTAATGACTAGGCCTATGCGCTGGGACAATAAAATTTCATTGACTTTGCAGTTGATTTTAAATTTCAAAACATCAAGTAATGCAGCAAACCATGTCCTCTCAGTTTAGTTATGGTGTATGACTACTATGTATAACAAAGATGTGCTTGAGATTTTCTTCTGTCAGTGTAGAATCAACCATGCACCCATATCATTCACTAATCAGGGGCGAGGAGCTGTATTTCACTCAACTCTAATCAATCCGTCACTCTACACCCAGGGCTTCAGCCACCAGTCCGGTTGGTCCGGTATTCACCAGACCAATATTCCGCCAGAAAGCACCATTTGAAATGTCAAATTTCGAAATTTTCGTGGGCCGTACGGTTTCGAATCCCGCTTGGTGCAGGATTTCCAGAGAAATATCATGTTACTCCCCTCTCAATCTTGGGACATTGTTAAGATGTTGTGTCCTTGAGCAAGACACTTCACCCTCAATTGCTTCACTTGACTCAGGTGAAAATGAGTACCTGGTAGGACAGAGATGGCAATGTGTACGATAAGTTCAATGCGCCGAAACGACTGCAGGACTGTATGCTCTCCGGGGAGTTGAAATGGCACACAAATGAACAGGTCCAGTGACCAGGGGGTAAAATGTAAAGTCGGATGATAGGTCTTCAGACTTGATATCAGACTATAAAAAACCTACACCTTTACCTTTACCTTTTAGTTACCAGTGGTTACTGGACAAAATCCTTAGCAACAAACGGTTCTATTGACGAGAAAATTGTGAACATGCAAGACCGGGAGATTGGTGCTGTGAAATGGTACTGACTATTAGCACTACAGGCGCCATCACAGAGATGATACATGAATCAGACAGGTCATCTCTGACTATTAGCACTCACAGAGATGATACATGAATCAGGTCATCTCTGACTATTAGCACTACAGGCGCCATCACAGCGATGATACATGAATCAGGTCATCTCTGACTATTAGCACTACAGGCGCCATCACAGAGATGATACATGAATCTATTATCAGTACACAATCAGCAGCTCTGTTTAGAACCTATATAATTATATTCTAGTGTTCCGTGGTCATGTTTGTTTGAGTATACTTATGTTATTCTGGCTGCTGTCGCTGTTCGTTTGTGTCCGTTTTCCAATTGTGTTGTTCATAACGGGGCGAAAATATGGTGTTTGAACTCGACGCAGGTCCTCTTTCACTTGACGCCGCCCTAATGATTCCTCTCCGTGGTAATGCCCCCAGTTTATCAGCGCAATGAGGATATATTGAAACTTCTTGCACTGTATTAAAAATAGGCCATGCGCTAGACCTATCACATCTGTATTGATGTATGTAACTTATATATAAAACAAAGTAGTTCGTTACTACCACTACGATAATTTTTTCACAGACCTTATTTTATTTTCCCACATAACGTGTAAAATAAATATTCTATTTAAAATATTTCAGTTTTCAAAATGTTTCGTTTATTTAACAGTAGGATACAACATCGAAAAAATGTCGCAATATTGAGTCGGGGCAACATGTTATTTCTCTGAAAATCCTGCACCAAGCGTGATTCGAAACCGCACGGCATTTACAAAGCTCCACGCTCTAGCCATTGCGCCACGTCCCTCTCTTAATCACTTACAAGGTCTACGTCTACTTTGAAAACAGAAGATACTAGCATGAAGATACTACAACCCTCCCTTTCCAAGAATGACATCTTATGGGGGATTTTGTTAATTTAATATTCTGGGCAGAAAATAGTAATTTCTTCCAAGAGGATACGCACTCGCCCCATTTTTACTTTAACAGTCTTGACTATGAGTACTACATGCGTCAATACAGAGCTGATGGATGGATCGGGTCAGCTCCGATTATTAGCGCTACAGGCGCCATCTCAGAGATGGTACATGAATCAGACAGGTCATCTCTGACTATTAGGACTACATGCGCCATCACAGACATGATACATGAATCAGGTCATCTCTGACTATTAGCACTCACAGAGATGATACATGAATCAGACAGGTCATCTCTGACTATTAGCACTACAGGCGCCATCACAGAGATGATACATGAATCAGGTCAGCTCTGACTATTAGCGCTACAGGCGCCATCACAGAGATGATACATGAATCACGTCATCTCTGACTATTAGCACTCACAGAGATGATACATGAATCAGACAGGTCATCTCTGACTATTAGCACTACAGGCGCCATCACAGAGATGATACATGAATCAGGTCATCTCTGACTATTAGCACTACAGGCGCCATCACAGAGATGATACATGAATCAGACAGGTCATCTCTGACTATTAGCACTACAGGAGCCATCACAGAGATGATACATGAATCAGACAGGTCATCTCTGACTATTAGCACTACAGGCGCCATCCCAGAGATGATACATGAATCAGACAGGTCATCTCTGACTATTAGCACTACAGGAGCCATCACAGAGATGATACATGAATCAGACAGGTCATCTCTGACTATTAGCACTACAGGAGCCATCACAGAGATGATACATGAATCAGACAGGTCATCTCTGACTATTAGCACTACAGGCGCCATCACAGAGATGATACATGAATCAGACAGGTCATCTCTGACTATTAGCACTACAGGCGCCATCACAGAGATGATACATGAATCAGACAGGTCATCCCTGACTATTAGCACTACAGGCGCCATCACAGAGATGATACATGAATCAGGTCATCTCTGACTATTAGCGCTACAGGCGCCATCACAGAGATGATACATGAATCAGGTCATCTCTGACTATTAGCACTACAGGCGCCATCACAGAGATGATACATGAATCAGACAGGTCATCTCTGACTATTAGCACCACAGGCGCCATCACAGAAATGATACATGAATCAGATCATCTCTGACTATTAGCATTACAGGCGCCATCACAGAGATGATACATGAATCAGACAGGTCATCTCTGACTATTAGCATTACAGGCGCCATCACAGAGATGATACATGAATCAGGTCATCTTTGACTATTAGCACCACAGGCGCCATCACAGAGATGATACATGAATCAGACAGGTCATCTCTGATATTAGCACTACAGGCGCCATCACAGAAATGATACATGAATCAGGTCATTTCTGACTATTAGCACTACAGGCGCCATCACAGAGATGATACATGAATCAGGTCATTTCTGACTATTAGCACTACAGGCGCCATCATAGAGATGATACATGAATCAGACAGGTCATCTCTGATATTAGCACTACAGGCGCCATCACAGAGATGATACATGAATCAGACAGGTCATCTCTGATATTGGCACTACAGGCGCCATCACAGAGATGATACATGAATCAGACAGGTCATCTGTGACTATTAGCACTCACACAGATGATACATGAATCAGGTCATCTCTGACTATTAGCACTACAGGCGCCATCACAGAGATGATACATGAATCAGACAGATCATCTCTGGCTATTTGCACTACAGGCGCCATCACAGAGATGATACATGAATCAGACTGGTCATCTCTGACTATTAGCACTACAGGCGCCATCACAGAGATGATACATGAATCAGACTGGTCATCTCTGACTATTAGCACTACAGGCGCCATCACAGAGATGATACATGAATCAGGTCATCTCTGACTATTAGCACTACAGGCGTCATCACAGAGATGATACATGAATCAGACAGGTCATCTCTGACTATTAGCACTACAGGCGCCATCACAGAGATGATACATGAATCAGACAGGTCATCTCTGACTATTAGCACTACAGGCGCCATCACAGAGATAATACATGAATCCGGTCATCTCTGACTATTAGCACTACAGGCGCCATCACAGAGATGATACATGAATCAGGTCATCTCTGACTATTAGCAATACAGGCGCCATCACAGAGATGATACATGAATCAGACAGGTCATCTCTGACTATTAGCACTACAGGCGCCATCACAGAGATGATACATGAATCACGTCATCTCTGACTATTAGCACTACAGGCGCCATCACAGAGATGATACATGAATCAGACAGGTCATCTCTGACTATTAGCACTACAGGCGCCATCACAGAGATGATACATGAATCAGACAGGTCATCTCTGACTATTAGCACTACAGGCGCCATCACAGAGATGATACATGAATCAGACAGGTCATCTCTGACTATTAGCACTACAGGCGCCATCACAGAGATAATACATGAATCCGGTCATCTCTGACTATTAGCACTACAGGCGCCATCACAGAGATGATACATGAATCAGGTCATCTCTGACTATTAGCACTACAGGCGCCACCACAGAGATGATACATGAATCATATAAGTCATCTCTGACTATTAGCACTACAGGCGCCACCACAGAGATGATACATGAATCAGGTCATCTCTGACTATTAGCATTACATGCGCCATCACAGAAATGATACATGAATCAGACAGGTCATCTCTGACTATTAGCACTACAAGCGCCATCACAGAGTTGATACATGAATCAGATAGGTCATCTCTGACTATTAGCACCACAGGCGCCATCACAGAGATGATACATGAATCAGGTCATCTCTGACTATTAGCACTACAGGCACCATCACAGAGATGATACATGAATCAGACAGGTCATCTCTGACTATTAGCACTACAGGCGCCATCACAGAGATGATACATGAATCACGTCATCTCTGACTATTAGCACTACAGGCGCCATCACAGAGATGATACATGAATCAGACACGTCATCTCTGACTATTAGCACCACAGGCGCCATCACAGAGATGATACATGAATAACGTCATCTCTCATTTAGCACTACAGGCGCCATCACAGAGATGATACATGAATAACGTCATCTCTCATTTAGCACTACAGGCGCCATCACAGAGATGATACATGAATCACGTCATCTCTGACTATTAGCACTACAGGCACCATCACAGAGATGATACATGAATCAGACAGGTCATCTCTGACTATTAGCACTACAGGCGCCATCACAGAGATGATACATGAATCACGTCATCTCTGACTATTAGCACTACAGGCGCCATCACAGAGATGATACATGAATCAGACACGTCATCTCTGACTATTAGCACCACAGGCGCCATCACAGAGATGATACATGAATAACGTCATCTCTCATTTAGCACTACAGGCGCCATCACAGATATGATACATGAATCACGTCATCTCTGACTATTAGCACTACAGGCGCCACCACAGAGATGATACATGAATCATATAAGTCATCTCTGACTATTAGCACTACAGGCGCCACCACAGAGATGATACATGAATCAGGTCATCTCTGACTATTAGCATTACATGCGCCATCACAGAAATGATACATGAATCAGACAGGTCATCTCTGACTATTAGCACTACAAGCGCCATCACAGAGTTGATACATGAATCAGATAGGTCATCTCTGACTATTAGCACCACAGGCGCCATCACAGAGATGATACATGAATCAGGTCATCTCTGACTATTAGCACTACAGGCGCCATCACAGAGATGATACATGAATCAGACAGGTCATCTCTGCCTTTTAGCACTACAGGCGCCTTCACAGAGATGATACATGAATCAGACAGGTCATCTCTGACTATTAGCACTACAGGCGCCATCACAGAGATAATACATGAATCAGACAGGTCATCTCTGACTATTAGCACTACAGGCGCCATCACAGAGATGATACATGAATGAGGTCATCTCTGACTGTTAGCATTACAGGCGCCATCACAGAGATGATACATGAATCAGACAGGTCATCTCTGACTATTAGCATTACATGCGCCATCACAGAGATGATGCATGAATCAGACAGGTCATGTCTGACTATTAGCACTACAGGCGCCATCACAGAGATGATACATGAATCAGGTCATCTCTGACTATTAGCACTACAGGCGCCATCACAGAGATGATACATGAATCAGACAGCTCATGTCTGACTATTAGCACTACAGGCGCCATCACAGAGATGATACATGAATTAGGTCTACTCTGAATATTAGCACTACAGGCGCCATCACAGAGATGATACATGAATCAGGTCATCTCTAACTATTAGCACTACAGACGCCATCACAGAGATGATACATGAATCAGGTCATCTCTGACAATTAGCACTACAGGCGCCATCACAGAGATGATACATGAATCAGGTCTACTCTGAATATTAGCACTACAGGCGCCATCTCAGAGATGATACATGAATCAGACAGGTCATCTCTGACTATTAGCGCTACAGGCGCCATCACAGATATGATACATGAATCAGACAGGTCATCTCTGACTATTAGCACTACAGGCGCCATCACAGAGATGATACACGAATCAGACAGGTCATCTCTGACAATTAGCACTACAGGCGCCATCACAGAGATGATACATGAATCAGGTCATCTCTGAATATTAGCACTACAGGCGCCATCACAGAGATGATACATGAATCAGACAGGTCATCTCTGACTATTAGCACTACAGGCGCCATCACAGAGATGATACATGAATCAGACAGGTCATCTCTGACTATTAGCACTACAGGCGCCATCACAATTATGATACATGAATCAGGCCATCTCTGACTATTAGCATTACAGGTGCCATCACAGAGATGATACATGAATCAGGTCATCTCTGTCTATTAGCACTACAGGCGCCATCACAGTGATGATGCATGAATCAGACAGGCCATCTCTGACTATTAGCATTACAGGCGCCATCACAGAGATGATGCATGAATCAGACAGATCATCTCTGACTATTAGCACTACAGGCGCCATCACAGAGATGATACATGAATCATACAGGTCATCTCTGACTATTAGCATTACAGGCGCCATCACAGAGATGATACATGAATCAGACAGGTCATCTCTGACTATTAGCATTACAGGCGCCATCACAGAGATGATACATGAATCAGGTCATCTCTGACTATTAGCACTACAGCCGCCATCACAGAGATGATACATGAATCAGACAGGTCATCTCTGACTATTAGCATTACAGGCGCCATCACAGAGATGATACATGAATCAGGTCATCTCTGACTATTAGCACTACAGGCGCCATCACAGAGATGATACATGAATCAGGTCATCTCTGAATATTAGCACTACAGGCGCCATCACAGAGATGATACATGAACTAGACAGGTCATCTCTGACTATTAGGATTACAGCCGCCATCACAGAGATGATACATGAATCAGACAGGTCATCTCTGACTATTAGCATTACATGCGCCATCACAGAGATGATACATGAATCAGGTCATCTCTGACTATTAGCACTACAGGCGCCATCACAGAGATGATACATGAATCAGGTCATCTCTGAATATTAGCACTACAGGCGCCATCACAGAGATGATACATGAATCAGGTCATCTCTGACTATTAGCACTACAGGCGCCATCACAGAGATGATACATGAATCAGGTCATCTCTGAATATTAGCACTACAGGCGCCATCACAGAGATGATACATGAATCGGACAGATCATCTCTGACTATTAGCACTACAGGCGCCATCACAGAGATGATACATGAATCAGACAGGTCATCTCTGACTATTAGCGCTACAGGCGCCATCACAGAGATGATACATGAATCAGACAGGTCATCTCTGACTATTAGCATTACAGGTGCCATCACGGAGATGATACATGAATCAGGTCATCTCTGACTATTAGCACTACAGGCGCCATCACAGAGATGATACATGAATCGGACAGATCATCTCTGACTATTAGCACTACAGGCGCCATCACAGAGATGATACATGAATCAGACAGGTCATCTCTGTCTATTAGCGCTACAGGCGCCATCACAGAGATGATACATGAATCAGACAGGTCATCTCTGACTATTAGCACTACAGGCGCCATCACAGAGATGATACATGAATCAGACAGATCATCTCGGACTATTAGCACTACAGGCGCCATCACAGAGATGATACATGAATCAGGTCATCTCTGACAATTAGCACTACAGGCGCCATCACAGAGATGATACATGAATCAGGTCATCTCTGAATATTAGCACTACAGGCGCCATCACAGAGATGATACATGAATCAGGTCATCTCTGAATATTAGCACTACAGGCGCCATCACAGAGATGATACATGAATCAGACAAGTCATCTCTGACTATTAGCGCTACAGGCGCCATCACAGAGATGATACATGAATCAGACAGGTCATCTCTGACTATTAGCACGACAGGCGCCATCACAGAGATGATACATGAATCAGACAGGTCATCTCTGACTATTAGCACTACAGGCGCCATCACAGAGATGATACATGAATCAGGTCATCTCTGACTATTAGCACTACAGGCGCCATCACAGAGTGATACATGAATCAGACAGGTCAGCTCTGTCTATTAGCACTACAGGCGCCATCACAGAGATGATGCATGAATCAGACAGGTCATCTCTGACTATTAGCACTACAGGCGCCATCACAGAGATGACACATGAATCAGGTCATCTCTGACCATTAGGACTACAGGCGCCATCACAGAGATGATACATGAATCAGGTCATCTCTGACCATTAGGACTACAGGCGCCATCACAGAGATGATACATGAATCAGACAGGTCATCTCTGACTATTAGCACTACAGGCACCATCACAGAGATGATACATGAATCAGGTCATTTCTGACTATTAGCACTACAGGCGTCATCACATAGATGATACATGAATCAGGTCATCTCTGACTATTAGCACTACAGGCGCCATCACAGAGATGATACATGAATCAGGTCATCTCTGACTATTAGCACTACAGCCGCCATCACAGAGATGATACATGAATCAGGTCATCTCTGACTATTAGCAATACAGGCGCCATCACAGAGATGATACATGAATCAGGTCATCTCTGACTATTAGCACTACAGGCGACATCACAGAGATGATACATGAATCAGGTCATCTCTGACTATTAGCACTACAGGCGACATCTCAGAGATGATACATGAATCAGGTCATCTCTGACTATTAGCACTACAGGCGCCATCACAGAGATGATACATGAATCAGGTCATCTCTGACTATTAGCACTACAGGCGCCATCACAGAGATGATACATGAATCACGTCATCTCTCATTTAGCAAGGACATAATTGCTTAGGACAGCCTTATCTTTGTCATGTCAAGGTTTCTCTGATGCTCTATTTCCAAGATTGTGTGAAAATAATATCCACTTGATCTAGTCTGAGAATATATACTGTACCTTCTAAATTTTATTTCAGATTTTGAAAATATATTGATATTGATTATGGCATCAGGTGGAAGTATGACATCCATTCACGAAGAAGCCACTCCTCCTGTAGAAACTACGATGACAGCACCTGCAGTCAAAAAGATGGAAGGAGACGTGATTATTAGCATCACAAAATATGATGGAACTATAACATCAAGGTCAGTATAATAATACTCAATTTAGCATAATAATATTCAAAGTATCACCCTGCACTAAGTTATTGATAAATAACCCAATATACTGCCTTAGAGTTGATATGTGTATTTTTTGTTAGAGCCGAATACCTATTTTAACAACGTTGCACATAAAATACAACAATAATATTTCAATACTATTGGAATAAGTTAGTGAATATTAGTAATTAACAATATCAACAATAATTGCCCCATGCTGTCATGCAAACGTTCAATGCAAACCAAATTAAACAAAAAGCGTCAAACCGAGGCAACTTAGACATTTTATTCCAATTACTACATTATATGCCACCTAACCATTTAGACAATCAACTTTTTTTAGATTTGCCACTGTGTTTAATAGAAATGTGTCTGATTTATTTTGGTAATAATGATATTTTTAATCAATTTTACACAAAAGACAAAACAGATTTGGCAACTTATTTATTAATTGTTGTGGACATGTTAAGGCTACATTGTTTTTTATAATTAAAATGGTGAACGAAATATAGGTGTTGTAGTTTTCACGTAACTGTTACCTTCTTGTTTGTGATGGAATGCATTATGATAGGGATGGTTATGATACATTACCTTAAATTTCAGAGGTAAATTAATCCTTAGAGAAGTAGATATAATTTGGCAGTCAGCTGATGATGGGACAGTACAAATGTTTGACCTTCAAACTGTGGATGTTTCTGATGTCAAGGACGATGCCAGTACATTCGACCTTCATCATGACACATGGTAAATGACATTTTAGATTACCATATATACATTATATCAAGCTTTATATTACTGTAGATACATTATGTAATGGATGTTCAGCGTAGCTTTGGTCTTTGTCATGGCACATGGTATATGCCACTTTATATTACCTTAGATACATTATGTCAAGGATGTTCAGTGTTGCTTTAGCCTTCATCACACATTGTAAGCGTCACTTTAGGTCAAAGGTGTTGCTTAGACCTTCATCATGACACGTGGTAAATGTCACTTTAGATTGCTGTAGATACATTATGTCAAGGATGATCAGGGCTTAGCCATGGTTAGATTACTATAGATGCAAAATCTGATTATTAGGCTAAATATGTATATTAATTATTTGAATGTATTAGTCGCAAGTTTTTTTCTATTTCAATAAGTACACATATTATCAGCTAAACTAACCAATGTTATAGATAGAATATGTTATTGCTGTAAGTACACATATTATCAGTTAAACTAACCAATGTTATAGATAGAATATGTTATTGCTGTTTGGTTGATGTTCTTTGTAGGCATGGTGTGGTATCTGGTGTTGATGCTTCAGATTGGGTAGAGTCTATCAGGGTGAGATATTATTCCCCACGTACAGTTATAGAAAACCTATAGCACAATAAATAATCTGCTTTAATTAACCCTTAAAGCTCTACAGTAAAACGTTTAAATACTCACGCACCGAATTTTGATTTAATATGATTAATATGACAATCAATCAAAAAACGACAATAGTTATGCTTACCGGTGTTAATCAACTGAACACTCTAGTAGAACAAACTACAAACACATGTGTTGGTAATGATCATCTCAATGTGAATCCATGAAGTATAAGAAAGATATTATCTCGCTATTAAAAGCTTTTTTAACAAAAAAATTAAATGCTGTTGTATATTAGATACAAAGTTAACATATTAAAAAAAACAGCTACCCTAAATATGGCATTATGTAAATACATGTAAAAGATAATGTGGAATAATTTACATCGATTCAAATTAAGTTTCCATCTATTGGTGAGCCTAAAAACGTCTCCTTCAGTTTGAAATTTAAATACAATGATGTTGATAAATTTTGATCAACATGTAAATCACAATAATATGATATGATGTAATGGTGCCATAATAAATCCAGCATGACAAGTATTTCCCAAGAGCTTTACGTTGAAGGATGTGTTTGTTTCTGTGAATCACCATTCATCTCAATGAGGACCGTATCACATGCTGATTTGATTTAAATACAGAAAGTCACATTTAACTAAGATAGATATATTCCAATTTAACATTATTAACAGACACCTAAATGTACATTGTGGGTGTATATTTAATATGTTGACGACAAAAGACTAATCGTTTGGAAATTTATGTAATTTTTTTAGAATAACATTGTATGCATGTGGATGAAGACTATGATGTGGGAAGTATTTTCTGGTCCAGTTTTGCAGCCATTCAGAAGTTCTACTTGTCAGGTAGGTTATCTGATCAGACAAAAGGCATTAGATGAAGGCATTAGATGTGAGTATTTTTACCGATTTTGGCAAAAGTTTTTGAAAAAGTTCTTGCCCACCAGATCACTCCTTTTTTAAACACTGTCTTCTCTTGTCACCTGTCAGTCTTCAGACAGGGTTATGGCTGTCAGGACACGCTGCTCACCCTTATTGAAAATTGGCGTACATATATTTTAAAGAATCACAAAAATTGGTGCTTTATTATTGGACCTTAGCAAAGCTTTCGACTGCATACCACATGAACTTCTGATCGCAAAATTTAAAGCTTATGGTGTTCAGGATCAGTCAATAAAAATTATTAAATCATACCTTTCAGATCGTGAGCAACGTGTCCGGATAGGCAAAGTGCACAGTTCATGGAAAACCATCATTAAGGGCGTGCCACAAGGTTCAGTTCTTGGTCCAATGTTCTTTAATGTATTCATAAATGACATTTTCTACTTTATTAAACGAGCACGCCTCACAAATTATGCAGATGACAACACTTTCTCTTTTGCACATCCAAATTTTCAAATTGTAAAATCATGCCTCGAAGCGGAGGCAGCAAAAGCTATATGGTGGTTTTCCATTACCTTAATGCAAGCAAATCCTGAGAAATTTCAGCTGATATTTTCTAACTGTAAAGTGGAGTCTCCAGTCATACTAGACGGCTGTATAGTTAAACCTGAAAAAGTAGCAAAACTTTTAGGCATCACTATTAATAAAAGTTTGAGCTTTTCGCTACACACAGAAGAAATTAGTAAGAAAGTTGACAGACAGCTAGGCGCTCTGAGAAAATTGTCTTTTTATCTTGACAGCAAGGCTATAATGGCTCTTCTCAGAGCGTTCATCCTCAGCCACTTTCAATACTGCTCAGACGTCTGGTCTCACTGTAGTGCTCCAAATGCTCGATGTATAGAAACGATTCAGGAGAGGGCTCTAAAGTGTGTTTATTCCAACCATACCGCCTCAGATGAGTCCCTCCTGAATAAAGCTCGCCTGCCATCTCTGGAAGTTGGGAGACCAATGAACATCGCAATTCAGACTTTTAAAATGTTTAATGATTTATCACTGACATACCTCCTGGAACTGATTGAAAAACGCTGTCGCACCCGCAATTTAAGAAATTCTGAAAATATCCTGAAAATTCCTGTCATGAAGAGGGTGCGACATGGAACAAATTCCTTTTGCTTTTTGCCCCCCAAAATCTGGAACTCTTTGCCAGAGACCTGAAAACTTTCAGAGATGGCCTGCGAGCTTATTTTTCTCTTTAACTGAGAGCTCAATAGAGGTAGGTCCCTTGACAAAATCATGTGATATATTTATTTAATTATCAATAAATGCGAAATGTTTTACACAACTTTTAATCATATAATTTTCTCATATACAGCATAAGTTTTTCTTATATAATCTTTTATCTACTTTTATGTGCCAAAATATATTATGTAATTTTAACCAGCTAATTTATATTCTCATATACATTAAAAGTATTTTTCTATATAATTCTTACTCACGTTTTTACATTTCATGTTAACTTCCTGCCAGCCAACCTGCTTGTTTTAGTTGTTATCTTTATTGTTTATTTTACATGTCGCTTAACTAGTTGATTAGAGCTAATGTTATATATTTTACTTTTTGCGACTTCAAATAAAACTTATCTTATCGATCTTATCTTTAGATATATCTGCTTCTCTTTATCACAGTAGGCCTATGTTGAGTGTCAGTTTGTATGTATTACTTGTTGTTTGTTCGTATTAAGATGTGATGATTATTTGTCAGGATTTCCTGAGTTGTCGTCAGACTTACCGACGCCACTGTGAAGAGCTACAGAAGGGGACGATGACTTGCCAGGAGAGGCAATCATTGTGAGTAATTAGTGTGACCGACACGAGGAACCATGATCACATACAATCATTATGTGTAATTAAATATGACTATCTCAGCTAGAAATGTAATATAAAAGCTGTAGCTCAATTAGAATTACTGTGACTAAAATTGTCAAAATAATTCTGGTATTGGCTTTGTATTTGTATAATTGATATTTTGTGATATGCCCCGATAATTGGGCAAATGTGAAAACGTTCCAGTGGTCTTATCATGCTTAAAGGCGCTGACCACGTATATGATAACTGGCACGTTACAAACGGTGTGCTAAATTCATACCGGGTTATTACTACCACTGTCATCATTCACTCATTTTTCTACGGCCGTTTTTTGTACATCAGTATTTATGTGTACTGCATTGTACTGAATAATACCTCAAGCAAGGAATAAAATACAGTCGGATGCAGCCGGCTCTGTTCAAACAATGTTACTCATTTTGAAAATTAGTTGTGTTTCCTTTATTAAATATGCGTCCAAACTGTCAAATAATCTAAAATAATAAAAATACATATTTTAATAGATCAAGTAAAATACCTTCAGTAGATGTTGACATAATATAAACCAATGTCCGACTGATATTTCACATTTACCAGGTGTATACCAGATATCATCTATATATGCCTTTATTATACAGAAACATGTTGTTAGAGACTCAGAATGAAAGTGACAAACTGAAGAGGCGGGTGTTGGAGTTGGAAAACACAATACATGTAAGTAATGCTTAAATGATCCGATAATATATTTACAGACAGAAAACACGCATTTTTATCAATCAAACATGAAGAAGAGTGGATACATATTTTTGTGCAAATACAGCATTAATTCCTACCTTTTTGATAGTAAAATTATACTACGAAGCAATACATTTTAAAGCTTATAGTAAAAATTCTTTGTAAAATAAATGATTAACCTGTGTATGGTATCTCATAATAAAATGACGTATTATAGTTATGTGTATATATTAGATTATGGGTATATATTAGGCTATACGTTTGTAAATAATGCAATTCACCTAGACTGATTTTTATTCAATATAATTACAGCAGGAATGAATCTATGAAGCACATAGGCAATAAGCATGATAAACAAAAATATTAAAATCAGTTTTATTTATCACATAGGATGAAAACACATTTTTGCAAATAGATGAAAGAACGACGCCTGTTGTACAATCTGCAGAAGAAAGTCTAAACACGATGGGAACAAGCATCTTTAGTTTACAGAAAAAGCTGGCACAATTAAAAGAAACAACAAGATTTAGCAACAAAGTGGTTGAGACTACAAAGCAGACGAACGAAGTGCACTTTGCCATGGAGAGAGTTACATCTGAACTGGCACGGTTAGTCAAGTATTGATTGATTGAATATAAGCAGATTACCATAACAAAGCTCTGCAGAGTGTTATTCAGCACTCACACCAAATTCAAACAAGTCAGTGGTTATATGGACAGTCGCTAATGGCTCAGTCACACTGAGGCGGTCCGAGGGGCAGTCGGTCCAAAGAGAGATACGGTTTGAACCATGCGAAAGTTGGCAGTTCGAGCCACGGTCCATAATAATTGGAATGTCATATGCAGAGTAATATAGTCAGATTTGGCTTAATAAGGTATTTATGGCAATTTTGGCATGTTTCAGAAAAATATATAATGCGCAGTTGCACAGTTTTTTTCGGAGATTTACAGATGTGTCTGGCAGTCATATTCAGTTTCAGAAATGAGACTTATGGTCTTAATTCGGTTATTTACGGTAATGTACGGTCATATACGGTCGGTGTTGGTTATGTACATTCATATACGATTATACCCAGAACAAACCTCGCTACCAATAGACTGTTTATATCTCTATCTGTGCTGGCGGGTATGCACGGTCTGATTCGGAGAGATATGTTCGCAAAATGAGAGATACGGTCTGGGTAATTAGCAGGGTCATTTACGGGGAAACAGCTGGATATATAAGGTTGTTGATCCGTTGAGATAGGGTCTTATACGGTCCCAATAATCTATATACGATCACTTGCATTTATTTACGGACAGAAAATGTTTTTTGAGAAGATATACGATTGCCCCGACCGATGGGTCGTGTGAAAATGTGTTATACTGTTCACTGGGTGGGTATATAGGTGAGATATGGAGATATAGTGACATATAAGGAGATATAAGGAGTTATACAGAGCTAATCGCTAGGCACGGTGTCAATCATAGCGATAAAGGTTGATATTCTCAACAATACAAGTACAAATTAAAGCATTTCAGTTCTGATTTTTTGTTAAAATTTTATCGAACACAAACTTGTAAGTGCTACCGCAATTTCTAGCCAGCTTGTAGATCGCTCAAACTATTTAATTAAAATTGATTTGGCATCTGTAAGAGAGGTGCGACTGTTTGTTTATTTAACACTCGAATGTCGATTTTTACCTGCCTGTAATGTGAGTTTCACGACTGGCTCCATGTTAAATTAACTATTGTTGTGTATAGAACAGTTCTTTTAACATGGAGCAGGTCTGCCAACTAACATTAGATGCGCGAACATGTAGTTTTACTAGAAATCAACACCAAAGTGTTAAATAAACAAATAGTCGCAATTGTCTTTGATTACGCATTAGGCTTCAAAACAATATAGTGATGTAATTTTGACATGTTTATCTACCACAAGCTTGTAATTGCTGCGGCAATCATAGCTTGTAGTAGATAAAAGTAACTATCTGTTTTACTAGTCAAAACAAGTTTTTGCACCAAAATAAACTTATAATTTATAACGCAGATAACTTTTTTAATATTTCGAAGGAAAATTTGAATAAATTGCTTCAACATCTTTGAAACTGTTTGTTTGTATCTTTTGCTAACAGTGGGTGGCCCTGAAAAGGGCTTTTTGAAAAGTTCATTCAGCCATACGATCCATTTACATCATATGGTTCTGCCATGCTACTGCTCCAGTTTCAGAGTTGCAGTAGTGTTTCAAAATGTATCTTTGGAATTTTGCCTCTCTTGTGTCACAATTGCCATCCACGATTTCGTTCATGTCTGGTAGCTCTCTTCCTTTCCTCCAGGATTACTGCATGGGTCTCTGGATCATCGACATCATCCATTGCATGGTGAGTGTCGGGGTACGTCATTCTCCAGAGGTTATGCATGCGACAGTAGGCAATGGCTATGTCTGTTACAGTCTCTGGTTCCTAAAGCGTGGTGGTGAGGAGACAGCAGAATTTGTTTGATAACAGGCCAAATGCGTTCTCCACAACACGCCTCACTCTCAATAGTCGACAATTAAAATTCTCTCCTCTCTGGTAATGGTCCTTCTGCAGTATGGCTTCATCAACCAGGTCGGAAAAGCAAACGCGTAGTCAGCAATAATGAAGAAAGGCATGTTCTGATTATCTCCTGGGAGTTGTTCTGGCTCTGGCATGCCCAGTTTACCTTCTTCGATGTCGCTACAAATCTATATCCTGAAGATCCCAGCATCTGAACATGCTCCATTGTACCCTACTTCCTCAAAACACGTCCTGCTTTTATACTTTTTGTCACACCACGTTAACATGTCCACAAGGCATATGTAAATGACCTAATATGACCCTGTGATGTGAGCACTAACATTAAATGACACTAAATTCCCCAATTTTTCCTTATCTGGCAGTATTACACTGTATATAAATGAGTATGGACCGTATAGTTCCGAATATGGATCGTATTGGGCCCCATCCCTGGACCGTATTGACCCGAACCTACCACAAAATATTTATTACGTATTTAACAGAATTCGTATATGTCCACCACTCAGACATTAATTGACTGTATTAGACCTGATTGAACATTTCTTGACTACACAGAACCATAAATTTCACTGTGTAACTCTATATCACCGCAAATAACCTGAAATCTCCACATTACGCCGCTTATGGACAACCATATATCACCTTATAAAATTCATCAAAAAGCTCCAAAAATTACTTTTTCCAACTCAGATATGAAAAAACAGTTCACAAAATATAATTTACAGAAGTTTACCATACCAAGTTTTTAAACATGCTCAGCTGGCGGTGCGAGAGGTCCAATACAGTTCTTTGGCGGATGGACCATAAATACCGACCATATCTCTCTTTTACCCGAAAAAGCCCCATGTGACTGGGTCATCAGGGAGCAACCATTTTTATTGATGATGTTGAAATCCCTGTCATTTGTTGCAAATCGATGTAAACTCTCTGTCTTGTTGTATTTAAAAAATGACGAATTTCCATATCCAAGATTGACATCCTGTCCCTTCCTTGCAAATTTGACGTAAACGTCTTTGCAGTTGCCAATATTCATAATAGCGTCACCGTTTTTTCTCAGCATCCTCTGACGGATTATCCTGGTTAAGTTTTAAAAATTAGGTGATTTATATATGGCTGCCGCGGCTCTTTCTTACAAATCGACTTAAACACTCTGTAGTAGCCAATATTTTTTTTCCGAGCATTCTCTCACCCATCGCCTTGAATCAGTTAAAATGAGCTAATTTGCACATGGAAGATGGCCGCCCACCCCTTTAAGTTTGGCGAAAACAATATGCAGTCCTCAACATTGACTCGATTCTCTGGTTAAGTGTGAAAATTTGCCAGCTTCAATATCCAAGATATCCTCATCAAAACTTTCCTACAATTTAACTTAAAAAATATACAATGACCAACGTTCATGCGACCATAGCAAGACATTCTCATATTATTCTCAGATTGATTACCCTGTATATATAGCCACATCACTACTCCATTAGCCTTCAGAGATTAATTGTGGCAGGCAAATATAACACCTAGATATTAGCTCATTTTAAGGATACTAGTTAGCTCAGACAAATAGAATGGCATATTGATGTCATTCGTTATTTACTTTCAAACTTAAAACTTTTCATCAGTGAAAGATTTAGCTGACAAATTAACATTTTTTACTAATGGCCTGCCATTAATGATAAAATGTAAACGTCGTTCTTGTATTTTATTTTAATAGTATAGTAGTATTTTGACCGACCTCATCAAAATCTGTTTGATTAAGTGGAGAGTATTAGGCCAACATTATAGATATATTTATATATATTTACAGAGGGAAGGCCATGGTCATATCGAGAAAAAAACGCCAGTACGACTTTTTCATTTGTCATGATGAAGTGGAAGGGAACATATCACTCCCTGTGGTGAAGGAACTGACAAAGACAATAGAAAAGGAAGGGTTCGTAGGGCAGCACCAGCACAGAGACTGTCCTCCAGGAACACAGCTGGATCAGTATCACAGGAGTGCTTGCATCGAATCTGACGTGGTGATTTGTCTAATTGGAAAGGCACACTTAAATTGCAGAAAGGGTGTGTATCTAGATAACATCATGTCTGCTATAAAGATAAAGCGGGACCAAGGTGCTGACGACCACATCATTCCGGTCATCTATGATACTAATAAAGAAAATGCTACCGAAATGATCAAAGGATCTCTCTTCAAAACCTCTTCTCCGCTTCTTCCCTTTCTAGATTTGGCAGAGTATGTCAGTTTTAAAGACGAGCTGTGGGAACAAAAAATACTACAAGTGTTTCAACAATTACCAGCTGGTAAAAATTATAGCATTTTTCTGTATTTGCTGTTAACTGCCATATGGAATACATGCCATAAAACACAGGCAGATGTTATCATAATTTGAAAAAGAACAATGTGGTAAATGTTATGTCTATATACTAGTGTTGCAACAATTAGCCTGTCCTGTATTTATGTTTCATATTGTATATTTTGTTTAATAAACGTAAATGTTTGTGTCCACTGTGATAAACACGTTTAACTAAATTGTTGATTGTTATGTGAATGCATGCAAAAACCATTTTTTATATTCTCAACTGGTTTATGTTTATCCAGGCAATGCATTGAAGAGGTTATACTTTACTCTGCTTCCTGAATGGTGCGCTCCCCTCCTTCGAGGTCCTTTGACTTTTGAAAGAGCCTGGCTTGATGTATTCTTAAATCCAGAAATGGTGATCAAATCCATCGATAACGGAAAACACCAAGATAATCCTGATTTAGATAGAGTTACTAATGTAACTGAAATATTTAAATTTATAAAGCCTGGTGGGCGTATTGTTATCATAGCAGATGGTGGGATGGGAAAGTCTACTTTTGTTTCTCATATAACCAGAGCTTGGGGAAGGGATCATGAGAACCTAAGAAAGTATGGGTTTGTTTTTCTCGCCCCTCAACGGCTCATCAACAACCACACCGAAGATTTAGACAGGATCATATGTAGTGATCTCAAACTGCTAAAGACCAGCTCGATGGCTAAATTTAGAACCATGATGAGGTCATCATCCAGTAAATCCATGTTTCTTGTTGATGGTTTTGATGAGCTGGATGGACGAGCTAAGACAAATACCACCATGATTAAGCTGATCAGAGGAGAAATAGCTAGGCAATCTACAGTGGTGGTTACCACTCGGTCATATTGTGCGGATGAAGTACTAAAGCTGATGGGAGACACATACACTGATATTAGAATCGAGGGCTTATCAGATGAGACGGTGATGGACAGAGCTCATGACATATTGTCAGAAACAGTAAAAAAATGTGGATTAGAAAAAATACCTATTGGCACCATTACTGATTACCTTCCGATTGAGCTTCTTCGAATACCTTTGCTGCTCAATATTTGTTCGTATGTCTGGAAATGTCAAATACATGATTTACATGATCAAGACACGATCAGAAAATTCTCCAGCATGACTGATATCTTCAATGCTATCTGGGGAATAATGATCGGTATCAAGGAAGAAAAGGGACGAGCAACTTCAAATGTAAGCTTCTATAAGATCATGGAAGAGAACAATATTCCTAATTCAACATGGCATCTGTTAGAGGCAATGGCAGCTATGAGCTTTGAATGTTTACATAGAGGAGAACTAATCATTTCAACAGAAACCCTTGCTAAGTATCGCCTCGATGCTGTTAACTGTGGCCAGATAGGATTCATACACATCTCTTCTGGATCCAAACCACATGGCAGTTTTGTCCATAATTTATTTATGGAGCACTGTGCTGGCTTTCACATTGCCAATAATGATAAAGCCCTTCAATCAATTTTAGATAAAATAAGTAGTAGTCACACAACTCTGTCCAGAGCATTAGGCCTCTATACAAACGCCCTGGTATTTGCTGTGGGTTTCAAGCCTCAGATACTGGACCAACTGTCCAGACACAAGTTTATGATCCCTACAGTCAGGATTACTGGATCAGCAAACACTGACATGGACTTAAGTCTGGAAGCACAGCTTGTACAAGAGTCTTCTGATGAGGAGGCCAGAAATAACTTCTGCCAGACATTAATGACGAGTGAGTTCTCAGCACCACTTACCCACACGTCATCTCACCGCCTGAATGCTCTGGGGTATGATTGGATGCAGAAACACCTCGGGGTCGATAAATGCTTGGAGCTCTTGAAACGCCTTCACCAGGATGATGTGACGTCAGATGGTCTAGTATTACAAGGACATAATGGTGAACGATTCATCACAGACAGCTTTCTGTTGTGTCATCTTCCATATATTACATTCAGAGATATCAAAACTCTTCATGTATATCACGCTAAAATGACCATGAATGCTGATGTAACAGCCCTTCACGAGCACCCCAAGGTAGATAACTATATTATATATCAAACAATTAGTGTATGTAATACTAAGATTCGGTGACAGAAAATAACACAAGCAATTTACAGAGTTTTTATTATATATAACGTAAGCTAGCTATTTAATATTTTTAATTAGTGGGTCTAGAAAAGTTGGCTTAAATGCCATTTATTGTAAAATTGATTTGTGGTGTTTGATACAGAACCTGTATAAAATGCTAATATTTACACTATTTGCTGTTTACCACACATACCATATCTTACAGTATCTTCTCATTATATCACAGAGAGATGACATTAACAAACTGCACCTGGATGAGATAGACTGGACAATAGACCATCTGGTCAGATTCATCAATCATGTCCCGGCTTTGCATGATCTGAAACAGCTCTCACTTGGTCGTCGATGTAAGATACAAGCTGTGTTAACAGAAGAAACAAGCTCTATAAGCGTGGATGTTGGAGAGTTAGCTATGAGCTGCCCTATATCACTGGATCTACTGAGGAGCATGCTGTGTGTGATCAGCTGTCACAGACTAATCATAGAAAAAGACGCCCGATTACTGAAGAGAACCACAAAGACAACTTATCCTCCTGACAACACTAAGGTCAATGTCTAATATTATAATGGTATTAACATCCTAGCTTGTTGGATAAAGCTCTAGTTTTACTTAAACGTTTTACACGCAACTCAGTAAATCATCTATATATTTAATTAAAACAAATCAATAACTTAATTGTGTGATTTTCAGTTATCATAAAACAAGCAAGTTACCATAAATGCATTGTATTATGTATTTCTGAAGTTACGCGTAGTGGTAAATAATTGAAAAAAATATATAACGTATAATGGTTTGCTCCCAGTCATGATCTGGTATATGTTTGATATATAATGATTTGATCCCGGCCATTTTCTAATCTTTATTTTATGTTCTAAAATTCTTTACTCCAAGCCCTCTTCTAACCTTTTATGTTATTTGTCTGGCGTTATTACTATATTAAATTGATTTTCCTTGATGACAAATTTATTATATTTAAAAGGAATATATTCATTTCAAATCACACTTAATTAAGCAAATTGTATCACAGATTAGGCTTATTTTTTAAATATACACCAACGCACATTAAGTGAGTCAAACACCAAGATTTAAAACAATATTAATAATATACATTAGGCCTATTTACATTCAACCGGTTTGGAATCATGTATAAAACGAATTATACATAACCTCCACCTCTACCACATATCACACACACACCTTTACCTCTACCGTAAATCCTTAAATACACTTCCCCGTCAACGTGAATTATAGATACCCTTCACATCTACCACACATCATACATACCATTCATATCTACCACGAATCACACAGCCCTACAATTGAAACCATGAATCGTACACCCTTTCACATCTACCACGAATCATACATACCCTTAATCTCTATCTCCTCGAATCATGCATACACTACACCTCCACCACGAATCATGCATACTCTTCACCTCTATCACGAATCATGCATACCCTTCACCTCCATCACGAATCTTAAATCCACTACGCCTTCACCACCAATCATGCTTACCCTGTACCTGTACCAATACTTATACATACACTTCATCTCTACCACAAATCATACATACCCTTAACCTCCACCAAAAATCATACATACCCTTCATCTCTACCATGAATCATTCTCCTCTGCGAAGAATCATACATACCCTTCACTTCTACACCAATCATACATACCCTTGAGTTAGTCAAAGATCTATGTCACAATGATATGATCGATTTCAAGGCGGATACACTTTTTGATACAGTTATCAAAGCTAACAAGGTATTTGCTTTGTTGCAGGGAGTTAGTGAGCTGTATGTGCCGTCATCATGGAGCACAGATGATGTGGTGGCTCTCATGACACAGGTACCAAGCCTGACACAGGTAACTAGAGTGGTTCTTCATACGCCATCAGCATCATCATCAGCAGCAGCAGCAGAAGCCTCAGCAGCAACAGCAACATTACCAGGAGCTGCAACAGCTGCGTCATCAACACCACCAATAGCAACAGCAGAATCATCAACAGCAACAACAGTAGCTGCAGCAGTAGTGTCAACGTCAGTTACTATAGCACCGGGTATGCTGCAACTTGAAGGACGAGTCCCGATGGACCTGATAGCAGTGATCTTACTAACACGAGCAGAAGACAAGATGACACTCACTGGGAAGTTTACCATCACGGAACGTTCTGTGCCATCAATCCGCAGTCATGTGAGTATATATACTATGTAATATGTATACTATGATTAATAAGTCTACAATATACATCGTCCTTTTAGAAATTAACATGGTAATTGAACAGTTAAAGTCAGCTTATAAAATTTCGACTTCGCTTTTTAATGACTGCCTAATTTTAATGTCAGCTTAATAATCAGTGGAAAGTTAGATGGTCAAAGTATGCTTAATTTATTAAATTAAACAACATTTGGCAATATCCTGTTTTAAGCCAACCGTTTTTAGAGACCCACTCAAATGGGCTTAAAGCAGGAGTAATATATAAAAATCTAATAATTTGGATCTTATATATTAATCCTGTTTTAAGCCCATTTGAGTGGGTATTTAACATTGAAATGGGCTTAAAACAAGAGTAATATATAAAAACCAAACGTAATGTATTTCCTTTGTTTGTAATTTAAACTACTCGATGCCTTGGGGGAAGTATCCCCCTATAAAAGGGCATTCTTTTGGAGATTAACGCAAACAAAAAGGGGCATGGCAGATATTGTGGGCGGAAAACAATACAAAAGGACGCCAAAATGGTCTAATTAGTTCTGACCCATTTAATATGGTGAACTAATGGTGAATGGGCTTATTAATTTTCACCCATTTAATATCGTGAACTAATGGTGAATGGGCTTATTAATTTGGACCCATTTAATATGTTGAACTAATGGTGGATTGAGGAAATTTAAAACCCATTTTATGATGAAAGATAACTAAAAGACGGTCAAGATATTAAACTCATGTTATATTACGGTGTTTCAGTGCATAACGATGATTTAATTTAAGGACATAAGGGAACTAAAAGACAGGCAATATACACATGACCGTTTTTTAATACAGAGTGACGCCGTATTCACGAATAGACCTACATATAATTATGGTGCTTCAAGCCACACCAACGATTTAATTTAAGGAAATAAGGGGACTGAAAGACGGGCAATATACATATGACCGTTTTTAGTTATGACGCCGTGTTTATGATATATATGAGCACCGACCAATATGTATGTGTCTTTGACTGTACTACGGTAAATAATAACATGATGAAATATTATACGCTAGACTTACCAGATAAATATTGTTAAGGTGTAGGCCTTTATAATCCGTAAGTGTCGATCAAAAGTACGCGTCTTTCAGTTAACATTGTGGGAACATTGGCGCAATGTATAATTACGAAGACCCATTAATCCTAGTATGCGCCCACATGCATATGTTATATCAATCAAAGTGGGTGTAGTATTTATTACTTTTTATGTCCCTTACTCATGTTTTAACCCACCTCGCTAAGAAATGGCGTTTGAAATGGGTTTAAAACAGGTCAGAACATAAACACGCGTCTTTCAGTTATAATGGAATGTAACATTGTGGCAACATTGGCGCAATGTTTTTTTTTTAACAGTTATTAATCCTATTTTACGCTCACTTCTATGTGTAATATCAATCAAAGTGGGTTTAATACAGGATTGGTGCACATATTTTATTTTTATGTCTATTAATCATGTTTTAAACCCACTTCGCTAATAAATGGCCATTGAAATGGGTGTAAAACAGGACACAGCCAGATCGCGTGTCTTATTTGCTAAATAAGAGCCAAGCGATGCAGGGTCCACCTAGCGATTAACGTGTTCAACGGAAGTAGTTAATAGCTGCTTCTATAGATATCCTGAGATTCCCTGTAATATATCTATGGTTTCTTCCATGATTACAGCATAATAATCATGAGACACCCTAAAAACCGTGGGCTTAAAACAGGAGATTGCCCAACATTTTTTTAGTGAAGTAATCCTAAACGTTTAAGCTGACTTCAACCATTGAATGATTATGCTAATTTCCAGTAGATCTGTGATTATCGACGTATGTTTAATCATTAAGCTTACTTTCAAATTAAACAGCATACTACAAAGATGCATAAAGGGAAGTCATTAAAGTCATTGACGGGGTGCATTAATAGGTAATGGTTAGACAATGAAGGGTGATATAGAGGCATTAAATGGCCTCAAAAAGACGTTAGGATCGATGTAGAGGCAGTAAAGGGTGATGGAGAGGCATTAAAGTGAGACGACGAAACATCAAAGGGCGCAAATAGCGATTGAAAGGCAATAAAGGGCTATGGGAAGGCCTTAACTCATAGCAGTCCGGCCGTTTTGACATTGGACGTCTGTGTGGTCTGGCCATTTTTGTGATTTTGAGACATATTCTGATACTTTAGAATATTAGAAGGATGGGATATAAATTTCCCATACACCACAGGAACACACGTACACTATATAACCAGAATACACTTCATTTAATTGGATAATGTGATGTTGCCATGGTAACCGACAGCTATTTTGAATATGTTAATTAGGTAGTAAAATTTTCGGAAATTTTGTTTGAAAATGATATTTTTGGGATCCATGGAGATTCAGGAGTACAAGATTATATCAATTCACATAAAATATAGTAAAATACATCACAGATAATTCGAAGAATCATTCAATAGGTCTATGCACACAAATTATCAGGGTAAATAATTTTTTATCATGGGATATAGGCTATAGTAATCTTTCTAAATTCCCTGAGGGCACACCAGATTTCATGTTTTGACATGACACTCTCGACTCATCTAGGAATGATCTGAGCCTTGAGTTCTATTTTTAGTTCAGAAACGGTTGTGACGCAGATAAATGAACTCTTTATGTTCTAGGTTCCCCATGCTGTGTTCATAGTTGCACAAGTGATGTCATTTCGTGAATGGCTAAGCATTATTGCCAGGCTCGGACTTAGACTGCAACGTCATAAATTCCAGGTCCTAGCTGGGCTCGGACTTAGACTGCTATGAGTTAAGTGGTGATGGGGACGTGTTTATTGGCCATAGTGAAGAATTGAATGTTGACGGGAAAGCAATAAAGATTAATGGGGAAGGCGTTAAAAGGTGCCAGCGAGGCGCTGAAGAGCAATGGAGAGGCATTAAAGGGTGTTGAATGGAGATTTGCTGAAGGGCAGCGTAAAGGCCTTTAATTTGCAGCAAAAAAAACAAAGACGCATAAACAGCAACGGTATATCGTCAAACGCGTTGTTATGAGGGTATGTTAATAGGCGACGGTTAAGCAATGTAGAGGAAGTAAAGGGCGACAAAAAAGTGTTAAAACTCGACGGGGATGAATTAAAGGGCAATAGAGAGGTGTTAAAGAGTGACGAGACAGTGCCACAGAGTCGTTACCTTGCGATGGTTTGATGGCGACACACTAAAACGCGATGGGGAGGTGTTAAAGGTTTAGTGTGAGGCATTACATGGCGACAAAGAGGCGTTTAAGAGAAATTGAAAGGCGTTAAGGGGCCACAGAAAGGCTTTCTTTTGTAACAAAGATACGTTAAGGCACTACGAATATACATAAAGGACGACGGATGCATTAATAAATGACAGTTATGCATAATTCAGGGCGATGTAGAGGCACTAAGTTCAAAAGATGCATTATAGGTAGATAGAAAGGCACTAAACGGTGATGGAGAGAAGCTAAAGAGTGTTGAGGACGATTTAAGGACAACGCAGCGACGCCATATGGCGATGGGAAGGCTTTAAAGAAAAAACGATATGCTTTAAAAGAAACAATGACGCCTTGAAAAACTACGAAGATGCATTAAATGGCGACGAAAAGGTCTTCAAGTGCAACAAAAAAGGCCTTAATGCGCCATGGAGACGCATAAAGGGCCCCGAGAAAACGCTAAAGTGAGACAGGAGCGTTAATAAGGGATAATTACATTAAAAGGCAATGTGGAGGCATTAAAGGGCGACAATGTGGCGTTAAAAATCGATCGGGAGGCTAGAACAGATGCTAGAAGGTGACAGAGAGGTGTTAAAGAGCGATGGAGAGGTAATGAAGGGCGATGCAGATGCATGAAGTGCGACGGAAAATCATTTTTAAAAAAGTGACAGTTTTGCATAAAATGGTGATGTGGATGAGCTAATTGGTGACTGAAAGCGTCAAAGGGCATATTTTTGGTCACTTGGTCTCAAAATTTACCTTTTAACCTTGCGGTTGACCGTAAAACACTAAAATGATGCCAGAAATTGATTTTCTAGTCAAAAATCACACAGAAAAAAGGTATTAACCCTCGCTATGGTATGAGATATTCCAATATACATTGTGTCACTGGCAAGGAATTTTGTTTAAAAAATAGAAAAAAAACATACTTGGAACAATAGCCAGCACTTCTATAACACCTGATGAAGCCCAACCCCAGTGCACATAGTTGCATGGTCTGGTGTCGGGTTTCGCATGAGTGCTACCCTAAGGTCATGGCAAGATCATCTCAAGGTCACAACAAGGTCAAATCAGCTGAAATGGGTGAAAATAACTTATTTTTGTTGTTTTTCCTCCAATTGTGTCCACTTAAGATGTGTATGATGGTACAAACCCACCTAGAACCCAACACGGAGTTACACCAAACACATTTCAAGACATTACAGGGGTTTTATAGGGGTTGGAAAAGTATTAACCCCATCAAATCACCCTTATGTCAGCCCTGTCTGATGTGATAGAAATTGACAAAACAGGCAGATTGTTCTTTTTCAACCAATCGTCAAATATAGACCTACCATTAGAGTTGATGGAGCCCAACCCAAGCAGATCTACACATGACAACATGCTTTGGAATTGGGTTTCATAGGGGTGTGTGTAAGGTCATGCCAAGGTCATCTAGAGGTCACAGCAAGGTCAAAGCAGCTCAAAGTCGTTAAACATGTGGGGTTTTTTTCTCCCAATTATATTCACTTGGGATGTCTACGATGGTTGAAATCCACCTTAGACATCAAACACATCCCAGAAGACTACATGGAGGGTTAAAGGGGTAATACCCCACCCCATCAGATAACCCATATGGTACCCTGTCTACCCATAGCAGAAATAAAACAAATAAGGCGGATTATCAAATTTTGACCAATCGTCAGCACTTCCAGTAGGCCTACCCCTATTGAATCACAACGCAAGTCCACAAAGTCATTGTCATATGATAGGCCTTCAGAGCGATTAGGCCCAGCCCAAGTACACATGGTGACATGATTTGGGGGTCAGGCTTCAGAGAGGTGCCACCCAAGGTCATGAAAAGGTTATCTCAATGTCACAGCAAGGTCAAATTAGATCATAATCAGTAAAATAGCTTTTTTTGTTGTTTTCCCTCCAATTCTATTCACTTCAGATGTCTATGGTGGTTAAAACACACTTAGACCCCAACATTGAACTACTCAACACAGATTACAGGGGTTGTTTTATAGGGGCCGGAGGGGTATTACCCCTATCAAATCACCCTTACGTCAGCCCTGTCTGATTGCGTACACATTTACAAAATACCAGGCAGATTGTCGTGCTTCGACTTTTTGCCAGATATCCCATGGAGATTATGAAGCACAACCCAAGTGGGCTCCATATGGCGACATGCTTTGGGGTTGGGCTTCATGTGGGTGTTATTCCGAGGTCATGAAAAGGTCGTCTGAGGGTCACATCAAGGTCAAAACAGCTCAAAATGGTTGAAAATAATTTTTATTTTCAATTACATTCACTTGGGATGTCTAAGATGGTTAAAAACCACATAAACCTCAGCACAGATACACAACACAGCTAGGCCTACACACACAAATACACAACACATGTACATAACACATATACATCAAACACATCCCAGAAGATTACGGGGATGGGAGGCATACCACCCCATTAAATCACCCTTATGGTACCCCTGTCTGACGAAATGAAACAAACAGGCAGATAATCAGTTTTCGACCAATCGTCAGCACTTTCCGGAATGGACGATGATACAAGTAAATCAGAATAAAATATTATTCTTATAAACAATGTCGCAAATATAGAATATTTGAAACAATATTTTAATTATAATATTATATTTTAACTATTCACAAACTTTGGGTATTATTTTAGTCTAGATCTACAACAATATTGTGAAATTACGTGAGAATTTGAAGGCCAGGTGAAATAATTTCCGTTTAGCATGTTTAGAATCTGGCATGGCCACGTTTTGTTTCGAATTACTTATAAATTCTTTATATTGGGGTAAATAAAATCAAAATTCAGGTCAGATGCCTTTGATTGTGTATTTTATTATTGTAACAATGTGTTTGAGCCATAGACTTACAAAATACTGGAACTTAAAAGGGGTCATACTAAAGTATGTTAGGCCATCCGAAATATCGGATTTGGCCAAGAATCAGCCCATCCGAAATATCGGATTTAACCAGAGCGAGGGTTAAACTTGTTCATGGTGTTATGTGTTGAAATCATGTTTTTCGCTTACTTGGCCTTGAAATTGTGGTTTTGACCTTGAAGATGCCCTTTAATCATCAAAACAATACCAGAAATGGATTATTTAGTCAAAATCACATCAAACATAAATATTACACTTCTTGTTATTTGTGTTGAAAATCATATTTCTTATATCTTTGACCTTGGATTTGACATTTTGACCTTGAAGATGACCTCAAAGATGACTTTTAATCACCAAAATAATATTATGAATGGATTTTCCAGTCAAAAATCACACAGAAAAGAGGTATTACACTTGTTCTTTGTGTTATCTGTTACAAATCATATTTTTCACTTACTTGACCTTGAAATTAAGGTTTTGACTTCGAAGATGACCTTTAATCATCAGATTAATACGCCATGAAATGAGGTATTATATTCCTAGCATTATTTGCTAGAAATCATATTTTCGTTTATTTAACCTTCGATTTGATATTTGACCTTGAGGATGACCTTGAATTATAAACAAATATAAGACATGGATGCTCCAGTTAAAATTATATACAAAAGAGGTATTACACTTGTTTCTACCCTTATTTTCTGAAAAATCATATTTTACCTTAGAATTGACCCTTGATCTTGAATTTTGCCTTGTGAAGCATCGAATATTTCTTAAGATTTCTGGTATGGTAATCTGGATGTATTTGTGAAGCCAAAACACATAAAAAAAATTCTGTTGCAATTTGTTCAAGGTCAAATGACTTTTTGACTGAACTAGATTCCGCGACCAACCTTCGGCAAGTAAGGTTTGACGGTTGTTTTAGGTAGCTCAAGGTATTTGTAAAAAATAAGCTCCTTTGAAAAGGCGGGAGGAATTTCCCAGAGCGTAAAATCCAAAATGACTGCCATCGGTCACAGTGAAAAGCAAGAATTCACTTATTTCATCCATTGGTCTCCCAGTGGAACTGATTTTGTTAATGCATTTATGTGGGACATGAATTTATTCAGGTCATAGCAGTATTATTATACATTATGAATGTAAAAATATAAAATGTATACCCCCGAAACAGGAAAACACGTCAGCGACGGGGTGCAATTCATTATAAACAGCTAACTTTTGATCTGGCTGACCTAAAATTCCATGTAACACTTCTTTTTATATATTTGTGGAATTGTGGGGTTGTTTTTTTAATTGTGTGCTCCCTATGTGTGAAAATCGAAGATGGCCGCCGTCCAGCATGAGGGAAAACCCAGAATGATCAATCCATAGTGAATCAATTAAAAATGTTATGTGCTCTGCTAATCGAGGTTACAAAAACAATAAAAGTAAGTTGTAAAAAATATATTTCACCGAAAACATCATGTGATAATCAGCAAAATAACATAAAGAAAAACAATAATTGACTCGAAATGATAAACATAAATAATAAAGCATAGTGAAATTATATAAAACTATAAATCACAACCTGAAATATTTTGTGAGCATTAATACAAGACTAGTAGGCATAGCCAAAATAAACATTTTTCCTGATATTCAATACTGATTGTATATACATATTCAATGAACCAAAACTGCATATTTATCTCACGAACATGGCAAACTATGCTTACAGACAAAAATATACTTAAAGACAAGTGTAGAGTCTGCTCATAATATGAACTGATAATGGCTACAGTATTTATATAATTAAAATAGTAAAGATAATTGTCATAGGAATGTTCCTAACATTTTACATGCGAATTTTGACAAAACCGTAGTATTCCACTCTCACATTGAAAAAATAGTAAGTTTAATTATTTTAAACATGTGTACAGGTTTATAGCAAGTTATCTGTTTCCCAAGGTCGGGCCAGGATTTGTTTATTGTGTATTGCGCATCATTTAATATGTATACCCTTGAAAAATACCTAGATCATGTAAACTGGTAAACAAAGTTCAGTTTTCCGTCAGTGATAATAATAATATCAAGTTTTTGTAAATTTGACAAAAAATGAATATATCGTTGTTTTATTGTGAGCCCATAATGGTTGATAATGTTGGGGATTTTAGGTGTATGATACCAAATAACTGGTCTATCACATGACCTCTCTCAGGAAGGCGTCAAATACACTAAGAGCTGTCAGGTGTCACCAGGATGCCAGATAGAATGGTCAAGATTTGGATCTCCAAGCGGGAAACTACTTGGCTATCCGTCATGGCAGTGGTCTGACAAAACGGGCATAACTCATTATATTCTGTTAATAGCACTAATTCCTTTAATACGTTATAACTGCCTTATTTGTGTACCACGTGAGAAGTTATCTGTCGGTAAGCATCTTCTGGTTCTGAAATCCATATCTTTGGCACATGTGATCTGTCACTTAGTACGTTATTGTCCTGAGAATTGCAACTGGAGTCTTCAATAACTACACATGCCAATGTATGGCCCCAGTGAATTAGCTAAGTACAGTAGTACAAGTGACAGATGGCGTTTACGGTTTATTTTGTGTATATTTGTATCGCTAATAACTCATTTTGATCAACGGGTGAATTAAAATGTATGCCATTCCGATCGGCATAGGCCTATGTAATGTGAGTGGCAACCGCAAAACGCAACTTAAGAAAACAGAAGATATATCAAGTAGAACTGTTATCTCGGTAAAACACACGACATTGAGCCAAATTGGTTAAACTATTTAACCACCAGGGTATTTAAATGTATTGTATTGTATATTTTTTATTATAGTGACATGTACAAACAGATCCAATGACAATATAAATATGTTTACAATATAGTACCCAGCCCATTTTCGGCTTATAAGTCACTCATTTGAAATTGTGTCTCGCTAAGGCGATTCACAACCTCAACCCAGCACACACAAACATTTGTATAACATTTATACAATGTTGGACAAACGTCGAAGACGTTGGGCCGACGTTGTATAAATGTTATTCAAATGTTTTGTGCTTGCTGGGAAGTGATTGAAAACTGGTATTTAATGTGTTAATAAACTAGAAAAAACGAATTTCGTGACCTGGTCCAGCATTACACCAACCTTGGTGCAGTGTCGTGATTGTTGAGATGGTGCTGGGATGGTGCTGGGGTGGTGCTGGGATGGTGCTATGATGCCCAAATGAAAGAATCAAAATTGCAACAATGAATGTTCGATCTATTAAACCTAAAACTGCCCCCTTCTCCGAATATGTAATATCTAAAAATTTGGACAGAAACAGAAACATGGTTAAAACATGATGAAACAAGATCAACGATAGCTGATATCTCACCTCCTGGCTATTCGTTTTTCCACGAACCTCGCGCAGATCAGCGGGCAGGAGGAGGTGTAGGCATACTAGTGTCTGACCAATTCAAAACTGACATTCATCCTCTGCCATCATTTAAAACGTTCGAGTGGTTTCGTTGTCTGCCTGTATAGGCTTCAAAACGGTACATGTCAAGGAATTGAATTTCAAGGTCTACTAGAGAACATAATTTCACTGCACGACAATTTGTATATATTGGGAGATTTTAACTCACATCTAGATAACTCAAATGGAAACACCAACAAATTCAATGAAAGCCTCACATGTTTCGATCTGAAGCAGCATGTGAATTTTCCAACTCATGTTCATGGTCATTGGCTAGATCTGTTAATCACCAAACGCATTTCTAATTGTATCAAATCAGTTTTTTTGGCAGCAGGTATCTCGGACCATCTTGCGGTCATATCAGTTTTGTCTGTTGTAAGACGAAATGGAACAAAGAAAAAATATCGTTTCGTAAAATAAACAAAATTGATTATGAATCGTTTAATTCAGATATTCTCAGTTCTGATCTAATAAAGAAACCAGAGAAAGATCTCTCGGCACTATGTCAGCAGTATGATTCTGTTCTTAGCTCTATTTTAGACAAACACGCTCCTGTAAGTACAAAGACTCTGCCCAGAAAACCACCAACTCCATGGATGACTCCAGAAATAATGAAGGCTAAAACCCTTCGCCGCAATCTCGAACGAACATGGCGCAGATCTCGCACACATCTAGATCGTTCTCGTTACAAACAGCAATGCCACCTGTGTAATAGAATGATGACAAAAGCTAAATCGAAATATTTAGCTGATGTTATTGCAGAAAATTCGGACAATCCCCGTCGCCTTGGAATTCAATAAATAACATTCTGCATAGAATTTCACCTCCTGCTCTGCCAGATTTCACATCAGTAAAATCACTTTGTGATAATTTCTCTAGGTAGTTTGTGGATAAAATTGAAACTATCCGTTCCAAATTTTCAGATAAAGTACAGAATATTCCACAAGTGCAAAAAACAGAAATTAGATCCAAAATAAACGTTTTTGAACGTGCGTCAGAAGATGAAATTTAAAAACTTATTTTAAACTCATCGTCAACATCATGTGATCTGGATCCCATTCCTACAAGCGTGTTGAAAAATTGTCTTGACATATTAATAACTCCCATCACTGACATAATTAACATTTCAATGGAAACTAGTACATTTCTACTTTTTTGATTATAGTATATAGTATTATAGTATATATTATATATTTGTTTTGACAATGACACTGTTTTGACTTAGACTTGTAGTTTTTACACAATCACTTCAATTTCATAGAGATATAGTGACTTGAAAAGTCTTTCATTTTATAATCACTTCATATTTTACAATATTTATACTGATATTTTTATACCCATTAAACTGTGTTGTAGTGCAGGCGCTTCAACATGTCATCAGACTCGTTACATCAGACTCGTTGCCAGGAGCATCGTCATCTTATCATATCAAACACTTTAAGCTGAATATTTTAGTACAAACATGCTTTTATTAGCTTTGTCTTTCCTTTACTACTTTACCTATACAATATGGGATATTGTAATACCTGGAATTTTCACTTAAATGGCCATACTGGCCGAAAAGTGAAGTAAAGCAAATATTTTACTTACTTACTAGTACATTTCTACAAAATTTCAAAGAAGCTCATGTAAGACCACTACTGAAAAAAACATCTCTTCCTAAAAACAAGCTGAAAAGTTACAGACCTGTATCCAACTTAAGTTTCATTTCCAAAATCTTGGAAAAGATAGTGGCCAATAGGCTGCAAGCTGATATAAAAAAAAAACATCTATGTAATCCCTTACAATCGGCCTACAGGAAACAGCATTCTACAGAATCGGCTCTACTGAAAGTACATAACGATATCATTATTAGTATGGACAAGGGTGAAGTTACGGCTCTAACCTTGCTTGACTTGTCGGCCGCTTTCAACACCATTGACCATGCTACATTAACAGATAGACTTTCTGATTGGTATGGAATATCTGGCCAGGCTCAAATTTGGTTTTCTTCTTATTTCCAAAATAGGCTCCAGTCCGTAAAAATTAAAGACACTTTTTCAGATAAAGTCACACTCTCATATGGAGTTCCACAGGGCTATGTGCTAGGACCAGTGCTTTTTACTTTATACACTACACCAGTCAGCGCTATTATCTCTAGTTTTGACATAAACTACCATCTTTATGCCGATGATACTCAAATTTACATGTCTCAATCAGTTTCAAACGCTAAGGAATCTCTTGAGAAGTTGCAACATTGTTTAATAAGTGTGTCGGCCTGGATGACAGGATCTAAGCTGGAGCTTAATCCTAGCAAGACAGAATTTCTTCTCATTGGGACCAAACTTCAGCGAGAAAAATTCTTGAATAATTTCCCATGCTTACTTCTAGGTCAAGAAACAAATCCATCTACATCAGCTAAAAATCTTGGTGTACTATTCGACAGTAGCCTGAATTTCCGAAAACACATATCCCAAACATGTAGGGCATGCTTCTATCATATCCGTGACCTGCGTCGAATTCGAAAAAATCTGTCCTTAGATCTTGCCAAGCACATTGCAGTGGCACTCGTCAGTAGTAAGTTAGATTATTGTAACTCCCTTTTTCACAATATGCCAGAAAAGGATATTGCTAGATTACAACGCGTTCAAAACTGCCTTGCAAGAGTGGTAACCAACGCCCCACGATTTAGTCGTCCCGTTCCAATTCTAAAACAATTACATTGGCTTCCTGTCAATTTTCGCATTCATTTTAAAATATGTGCGATAACTTTTCGAACCCTAAAGGAAAACCAACCTGCATATCTGGCTGATTTACTTGTTCGGCCAAAATGCTCAAGATATCTATGCTCCACTAATTCGAATAGATTTGTTGTTCCTCGTATAAAGACTAAGGCTGGGTCAAGAGCTTTCTCTATATCTGGTCCAGCCTTATGGAACGCCCTGCCTGTGCCAATACGTAATGCCAAAACAATCTTAACATTCCGGAAATTACTTAAATCTCACCCATTTGACCTGGCTTTTCCACCCTAGTTCCTCAGCAGCCCGGCTCCCTGTTGACGAACCTGCTTTGGCCTCGATTATGACATATGATCACGCTAAGGATTTGTAAGCTTTAAGCTCGGTCTGCTGAGGATATAGGCGCTATAGAAGTTTTATTTGATTGATTGACTGATTGAGGGTGCCGGGATGGTGCTGGGATGGTGCTGGGATGGTACTGGGATGGTGCTGGGAGGGTGCTGGGATGGCGCTAGGATGGAGCTGGGATGGTGCTGGGAGGGTGCTGGGAGGGTGCTGGGGTGGTGCTGGGATGGTGCTGGGAGGGTGCTGGGAGGGTGCTGGGGTGGTGCTGGGATGGTGATGGGATGGTGATGGGTGGTGATGGGATGGTGCTGGTATGAGGCTGTGTCGTGATTGCTGGGATGGTGCTGTGGTGTCACTGGGATGGTGTTGTGATAGTGTTTGGATGTTGCTGGGATGGTGCTGGGATGGTGTTGTGATGGTGTTGGGATGGTGCTGGGATGGTGATGGGGTGGTGCAGTGTCGTGATTGTTGGGATGGTGCTGGGATTGTGCTAGGATGGTACTGGGATGGTGCTGGGATGGTTCTGGGGTGGTGGTGGGATAGTGCTGGGGTGGTGCAGTGTCGTGATTTCTGGGATGGTGCTGAGATGGTTCTGGGATGGAGCTGGGGTGGTGCTGGGATGGTGTTGGGATGGTGCTGGGATGGTGCTGGGGTGGTGCTGGGGTGGTGCTGGGATGGTGTTGGGATGGTGCTAGGATGGTGCTGGGATGGTGTTGGGATGGTGCTGGGGTGGTGCTGGGATGGTGCTGGGATGGAGCTGGGATGATACTGGGATGGTGTTGGGATGGTGCTGGGATGGTGTTGGGATGGTGCTAGGATGGTGCTAGGATGGTGCTGGGATGGTGCTGGGATGGTGCTGGGATGGTGCTGGGATGGTGCTAGGATGGTGCTAGGATGGTGCTGGGATGGTGCTGGGATGGTGCTGGGATGGTGCTGGGATGGTGTTGGGATGGTGCTGGGGTGGTGCTGGGATGGTGCTGGGATGGTGCTGGGATGGTGCTGGGATGGTGCTGGGGTGGTGCTGGGATGGTGCTGGGATGGTGCTGGGATGGTGCTGGGATGGTGCTGGGATGGTGCTGGGGTGGTGCACGGATGGTGCTGGGATGGTGCTGGGATGGTGCTGGGATGGTGTTGGGATGGTGCTAGGATGGTGCTGGGATGGTGCTGGGATGGTGCTGGGATGGTGATGGGCTGGTGCTGGGATGGTGCTGGGATGGTGTTGGGGTGGTGCTGGGATGGTGCTGGGATGGTGCTGGGGTGGTGCTGGGGTGGTGCTGGGATGGTGCTGGGATGGTGTTGGGGTGGTGCTAGGATGGTGCTGGGATGGTGCTGGGATGGTGTTGGGGTGGTGCTAGGATGGTGCTGGGATGGTGTTGGGGTGGTGCTGGGATGGTGCTGGGATGGTGATGGGATGGTGATGGGATGGTGCTGGGATGGTGCTGGGATGGTGCTGGGATGGCGCTGGGATGGTGCTGGGATGGTGCCATTGATATTGCTCTCTCAGCGATTACGGCAAACACGACTATCCCCGCAAACACATGTGGTTGAACCAATGCTGGTTTAATGTTGGGTCATTAGTCCAGCATTCATTCTACGTGTTGTGTTTGCTGGGTGTCACTTCTGTCCCTGGTGGGTCATCCTGATGGGGTTAAACTTACACTAGATAAAGGCTGTGTACTGGAGGTAATAGTATATTATCACTGTGTGTTAATGTGTTACATTCACTATGTATGATATGATATCACTATGTGTTACAGGGACATGGTGGTTGTGTGGGGGGGCTGACATTAGGTGATGTACACTGTGAAGTGGATACACTGGTCAACATTCTGTCCCTGGTGAGTCATCCTGAAGGGGTTAACCTTACACTAGATGAAGGCTGTGTACTGGAGGCACCGTCAACCACTACAACAACACCACAGAGAGCGGTGAGTAAACCTGATGATAATAGTATATTATCACTGTGTGTTGATGTGTTACATTCACTATGTATGATATTATATCACTATGTGTTACAGGGACATGGTGGCTGTGTGAGGGAGCTGACATTAGGTGATGTACACTGTGAAGTGGATACACTGGTCAACATTCTGTCCCTGGTGGGTCATCCTAAAGGGGTTAACCTTACACTAGATAAAGGCTATGTACTGGAGGCACCATCAACCACCACAACAACACCACAGAGAGCGGTGAGTAAACCTGATGATAATAGTATATTATCACTGTGTGTTGATGTGTTACATTCACTATGTATGATATTATATCACTATGTGTTACAGGGACATGGTGGCTGTGTGAGGGAGCTGACATTAGGTGATGTACACTGTGAAGTGGATACACTGGACAACATTCTGTCCCTGGTGGGTCATCCTGAAGGGGTTAACCTTACACTAGTTAAAGGCTGTGTACTGGAGGCACCATCAACCACCACCACAACACCACAGAGAGCGGTGAGTAAACCTGATGATAATAGTATATTATCATTGTGTGTTAATGTGTTACATTCACTATGTATGATATGATCTCACTATGTGTTACAGGGATATGGTGGCTGTGTGAGGGAGCTGACATTAGGTGATGTACACTGTGAAGTGGATACATTGGTCAACATTCTGTCCCTGGTGGGTCATCCTGAAGGGGTTCACCTTACACTAGATAAAGGCTGTGTACTGGAGGCACCATCAACCACCACAACAACACCACAGAGAGCGGTGAGTAAACCTGATGATAATAGTATATTATCATTGTGTGTTAATGTGTTACATTCACTATGTATGATATGATCTCACTATGTGTTACAGGGATATGGTGGCTGTGTGAGAGAGCTGACATTAGGTGATGTACACTGTGAAGTGGATACATTGGTCAACATTCTGTCCCTGGTGGGTCATCCTGAAGGGGTTCACCTTACACTAGATAAAGGCTGTGTACTGGAGGCACCATCAACCACCACAACAACACCACAGAGAGCGGTGAGTAAACCTGATGATAATAGTATATTATCACTGTGTGTTACAGTTTTACATTCACTATGTATGATATGATATCACTATGTGTTACAGGGACATGGTGGTTGTGTGAGGTGGCTGACATTAGGTGATGTCCACTGTGAAGTGGATACACTGGTCAACATTCTGTCCCTGGTGGGTCGTCCTGAAGGGGTTAACCTTACACTAGATAAAGGCTGTGTACTGGAGGCACCCTCAACCACCACAACAACACCACAGAGAGCGGTGAGTTAACCTGATGATAATAGTATATTATCACTGTGTGTTGATGTGTTACATTCACTATGTATGATATGATATCACTATGTGTTTTAGGGACATGGTGGCTGTGTGAGGGAGCTGACATTAGGTGATGTACACTGTGAAGTGGATACACTGGTCAACATTCTGTCCCTGGTGGGTCATCCTCGAGGGGTTAACCTTACACTAGATAAAGGCTGTGTATTGGAGGCATCATCAACCACCACCACAACACCACAGAGAGTGGTGAGTAAACCTGATGATAATAGTATATTATCACTGTGTGTTAATGTGTTACATTCACTATGTATGATATGATATCACTATGTGTTACAGGGACATGGTGGTTGTGTGAGGAACCTGACATTAGGTGATGTCCACTGTGAAGTGGATACACTGGTCAACATTCTGTCCCTGGTGGGTCATCCTGAAGGGGTTAACCTTACACTAGTTAAAGGCTGTGTACTGGAGGCACCATCAACCACCACCACAACACCACAGAGAGCGGTGAGTAAACCTGATGATAATAGTATATTATCACTGTGTGTTAATGTGTTACATTCACTATGTATGATATGATATCACTATGTGTTACAGGGACATGGTGGTTGTGTGAGGTGGCTGACATTAGGTGATGTACACTGTGAAGTGGATACACTGGTCAACATTCTGTCCCTGGTGGGTCATCCTGAAGGGGTTGAACTTACACTAGGTGCGGGCTGTGTACTGGATGCACCATCAACCACCACCACAACACCACAGAGAGCGGTGAGTAAACCTGATGATAATAGTATATTATCATTGTGAGTTAATGTGTTACATTCACTATGTATGATATGATATCACTATGTGTTACAGGGATATGGTGGCTGTGTGAGGGAGCTGACATTAGGTGATGTACACTGTGAAGTGGATACATTGGTCAACATTCTGTCCCTGGTGGGTCATCCTGAAGGGGTTCACCTTACACTAGATAAAGGCTGTGTACTGGAGGCACCATCAACCACCACAACAACACCACAGAGAGCGGTGAGTAAACCTGATGATAATAGTATATTATCATTGTGTGTTAATGTGTTACATTCACTATGTATGATATGATCTCACTATGTGTTACAGGGATATGGTGGCTGTGTGAGGGAGCTGACATTAGGTGATGTACACTGTGAAGTGGATACATTGGTCAACATTCTGTCCCTGGTGGGTCATCCTGAAGGGGTTCACCTTACACTAGATAAAGGCTGTGTACTGGAGGCACCATCAACCACCACAACAACACCACAGAGAGCGGTGAGTAAACCTGATGATAATAGTATATTATCACTGTGTGTTACAGTTTTACATTCACTATGTATGATATGATATCACTATGTGTTACAGGGACATGGTGGTTGTGTGAGGTGGCTGACATTAGGTGATGTCCACTGTGAAGTGGATACACTGGTCAACATTCTGTCCCTGGTGGGTCGTCCTGAAGGGGTTAACCTTACACTAGATAAAGGCTGTGTACTGGAGGCACCCTCAACCACCACAACAACACCACAGAGAGCGGTGAGTTAACCTGATGATAATAGTATATTATCACTGTGTGTTGATGTGTTACATTCACTATGTATGATATGATATCACTATGTGTTTTAGGGACATGGTGGCTGTGTGAGGGAGCTGACATTAGGTGATGTACACTGTGAAGTGGATACACTGGTCAACATTCTGTCCCTGGTGGGTCATCCTCGAGGGGTTAACCTTACACTAGATAAAGGCTGTGTATTGGAGGCATCATCAACCACCACCACAACACCACAGAGAGTGGTGAGTAAACCTGATGATAATAGTATATTATCACTGTGTGTTAATGTGTTACATTCACTATGTATGATATGATATCACTATGTGTTACAGGGACATGGTGGTTGTGTGAGGAACCTGACATTAGGTGATGTCCACTGTGAAGTGGATACACTGGTCAACATTCTGTCCCTGGTGGGTCATCCTGAAGGGGTTAACCTTACACTAGTTAAAGGCTGTGTACTGGAGGCACCATCAACCACCACCACAACACCACAGAGAGCGGTGAGTAAACCTGATGATAATAGTATATTATCACTGTGTGTTAATGTGTTACATTCACTATGTATGATATGATATCACTATGTGTTACAGGGACATGGTGGTTGTGTGAGGTGGCTGACATTAGGTGATGTACACTGTGAAGTGGATACACTGGTCAACATTCTGTCCCTGGTGGGTCATCCTGAAGGGGTTGAACTTACACTAGGTGCGGGCTGTGTACTGGATGCACCATCAACCACCACCACAACACCACAGAGAGCGGTGAGTAAACCTGATGATAATAGTATATTATCATTGTGAGTTAATGTGTTACATTCACTATGTATGATATGATATCACTATGTGTTACAGGGATATGGTGGCTGTGTGAGGGAGCTGACATTAGGTGATGTACACTGTGAAGTGGATACATTGGTCAACATTCTATCCCTGGTGGGTCATCCTGAAGGGGTTCACCTTACACTAGATAAAGGCTGTGTACTGGAGGCACCATCAACCACCACCACAACACCACGGGGAGCGGTGAGTAAACCTGGCGGTAATAGTATATTATAATGGTTTAGTCATCATGATGAGTAAACCTCATGATAATGGTTTAGTCATCATGATGAGTAAACCTGATGATAATGGTTTAGTCATCATGATGAGTAAACCTGATGATAATGGTTTAGTTATCATAGAGACTACACTTGATGGTAATGGTTTAGTCGTCACGGTGAGTAAACCTGGTGATAATAGTTTAGTCATCATGATGAGTAAACCTGGTGATAATGGTTTAGTTATCATAGAGACTACACCTGATGGTAATGGCTTAGTCGTCACGGTGAGTAAACCTGGTGATAATGCTTTAGTCATCGTGATGAGTAAACCTGGTGATAATGCTTTAGTCATCATGATGAGTAAACCTGATGATAATGGTTTAGTCATCATGATGAGTAAACCTGATGATAATGGTTTAGTTATCATAGAGACTACACCTGATGGTAATGGTTTAGTCGTCACGGTGAGTAAACCTGATGATAATGGTTTAGTCATCATGATGAGTAAACCTGGTGATAATGGTTTAGTCATCATGATGAGTCAACATGATGGTATGGTTTAGTCATCACGGTGAGTAAACCTGGTGATAATGCTTTAGTCATCATGATGAGTAAACCTAATGGTAATTGTTTAGTCATCATCATGATGAGTAAATCTGATGGTAATGGTTGAGTCAACATGATGGGTAAACCTGGTGACAATGGTTTAGTCATCATGATGAGTAAACCTGGTGATGATGGTTTAGTCATCATGATGAGTAAACCTGGTGATAATGGTTTAGTCATCATGGTGACTACACCTGATGGTAATGGTTTAGTCGTCACGGTGAGTAAACCTGGTGATAATGGTTTAGTCATCATGATGAGTAAACCTGATGGTAATGGTTTAGTCATCATGATGAGTAAATCTGATGGTAATGGTTTAGTCAACATGATGAGTAAACCTGATGATAATGGTTTAGTCATCATAATTAGTAAACCTGGTGATAATGGTTTAGTCTACATGATAATGATTATTTATTATATATATATATGGATTATCTAGTTGTTGAATTATAATTAAATAAATGAAATTTATTAAATATATAATTTGTTAAAATATGTTTTAATATGTTTACTGTATATATTGATAAATAGATATACTGTAATATATAACTTTTATTTGTGTAACTGATTGTGTGAAAAGTTTTATGTTGCAAAACACGCTAGCTTGAAAACTTGCCGTAATGCTGGTGATAGGTTGGGCCAGTTCTGTCAACATTGGCCAGCAATGAGATAATATTAGCGTATTTTTAATTACAAAATCGCAATATCATTATTCTTGAATTTACTTTAAATTATTTTCTTCAGTATGAAATAAATGTCATAATTGAATCAAATGGAAAGTTACTTAGCAGGTTATATCAGGCCATCATACGCCTATAATTAGCTTGTTGTGTAGCCTTAAATCAATAACTATATCAGGCCGTCATACGCCTATAATTAGCTTGTTGTGTAACCTCAAACCAATAACCTTTTTAACGACGCTGAATTGTTCAATTATATTTTTCTCTCATTTGTAGCTGGAATTTATAGCTTAATTTCCAGCTTTCAAATGATGAACCATAATTACATTAAAAATAGGCATGTCTTAACTTGATTTTCTACTTACTGATTATCTGACACACTCCTTATATAGGTCTACTGTGCATTTTAGTGTCATTTAGGCTTATTTGGCCAAACACCTGACGGTAATAGGCAGTTAAAGGGTGAGATGACCTGTCTGACCCTAATTCTTGTGGTCATCTATGTTTGCTCAAGGTTTGTTGGACAATGCTTGATACAATGTCTTGCACATTGGCCCGGCACAGTACTGTCACTCTAAACATCGCACATAGTATACATGTTGGGGTAGTGTTTTTGGCACTGGCACAACATTGGTACAGCGTTATAGGAGCGATTGGTATCTTAACGGTCCCAACTGACATTTTGATTTGTTCCGGTGCTGGTGCAATGCCTTCTAAGTGGCGTTATAGTTACAAATTAAAATGATTTATAGATTTTTATTCAAAATCCCACCTAATTTCTGTGACAAGAACTGATCATTATTCAAAATTCAGAGGGGCGGTGTTGAGAGTGCGATTTTAAACTAGCGTGATATCATTGTTGAAACTCTTTTCCTTTAAATAAGTATTAGGCCTACCTTATTTTACATTCAGTTGTAAATGTTATATAAACATATCTTGTTGTTTTTCCTGAGACACATATATATCTCTGTCATCTCTTTTAAGAATTAATTTCCATTTTCAAGAATATTAATTATCTCGCGAATTACACACAAATATATTCTACGCATGACAATTGCTGTGATGAGTATGCCAATCTAACAAGGTTCACTTTTTTATCAATTTATGTACGTAATTAAACTAGTTTTAAAATAATTTGAAAGTATTAATTTAATCAGTTTTGAATATAATAGCTAAACAGATAAAATATTAATCACTTTACACCAAAGGAATGTGAATTGGTAACTGAGTACCGAAGTATTTTCTTCCTGGTGTAGTCGTTTCAGAGTACCACCCTTGCAGCATACCGGGGGTAAGTTGAAACTAGTTTAAACGTACCCCCCGGTATCCTGAAACTAGAAAATTGCCAGTTTCTAGTTACCTCCACTAGTTTCAGATTACACCCCGGGGTGTACCTTGAAACTAGATTCAGCGTAATGGGGGTACGTTGAAACTAGTTTTAAAGTACCCCCAGTATTTTGAAACTAGAAAAATCTACTTTTAATCCCACCCCCACCCACCCTTTACAGGGCCTACAAACCAAATATGATTTTTGTTGACTTTTTAAGTACCGTTAAAGTAGATGAGTCGCCATGCTTCAATGCGTACACATGGTTGGCCCACCCACATGCACAGCATGGTCAACGTCCACATGCGTGAGAACCGCAGCCATGTATATATTATGATTCAATGGATCAAACCGACCCAACTGCTTTAAATTAATATTAGTACAGTCAAATCTATTTGTTCCAAAAAGTAGTATTATAGTTTATGAAAATATATAATATTATGAATATTGCATATATTTTTCGGCTTGTGGGTCTAACTCAGGGCCTAACGTTACTGTATCTGTGAGTTTGATTTTTATGCGTCGGTAATGTGATAGTGAGGTTATAGATGACTGGCATTGCGTATGTTGTAAGCATGTGGGCAACGTATGATCTGCATTGATATAACCCATTAAGCTCTCTGGGGCCTGTAACTCGAAGCAGTCGCTAAGCACACGTTAGTTAAGGACTGTCGTTAAGCTCAACTTAGATTCACCGACTGTAACTGGACATGCGCTAATTAACGATGATTCTTAAGCACACGCTTAAACCGAAGTTAGCGCCAATTTTAACGTGTGGTCGGGACCGCCCCTTAAGCAGTCGCTAACTTGGTGTAAACATAGCCTGTAATCGACGAAATGAAACTGACAAAATGAAACTGATGCACTGTATGCTATAGGCCTAGCATGGGTCAGGCTAGATTTATGGGTCAATAATTTACATTTTAAATTTCCTGGAGTTCATGTAAATGCCTAAGTGTATAGAAATGAGTTAAAACAATAGGCCTGAATAGGGGGGGGGGGGCTACAACGCTTACATTTAATAGGAACTAAGGCCACTATGTTTTTTTTCTCTGTTTTAGATGAGCGCGCGCATTAGATTTAGACTGCGCATTACCAAAGTAAACATGTGTTTTTTTTCTGCCCAGAGCGCGCATTAGATTGTTGCCGATTTCGGAAAAAGTAAGTCACTTTGGGAGATAAAAAAAAACATTCCGAAAAAAACAAGTTCATTTCGAGAGATAAAAAATATTTTTCCAGCTATGTTTTTTTGGCTTGTTTTTTCGTCGCCCTCATTACCTTTTCTTAAAATAGGTCAAAAGTTTTTTTATTTCATCGCCCTCATTAACTTTTCCTTTTATTTCGTCGCCCTTTTTACCTTTTCCAAAAATATGTTCAATGTTTTTTTTCTTAAACGTTTTTTTTTACCGCCATCCCTCATTAGATTTTGGATTTTTTCTGATCTAAAACAGAGAAATTAAACAAAGTCGCCTAACGTACTATTCGGCCGCCTGTATTTTCGTTTCCAGCACGTTGACGTTAATTGATTTTAACATACATTAGGCTACATGGAATTTTTTTTTTTTTTTTTGCCAGATCACAGCGTCTGATCCATTGACATTGGATGGTATTGTTGAATGATTGCGTTATATTTTGGGCTCTTCACCCTTTGGCAGAACGTGAAAATTTTGCTCGGAGCTGTGATGTGAAATTCGTGTAATTTAAATATATAGATAATATTTTTATGGTGAAACCAATATGTTTTATTCAAATTGAATTGGTGTTAACTTGCATTATATTTTTCTTTTCAGTGGCATGTGTGAATCGTTGAATCATAAAATGGTCCACTGGGGTTTCACTTATCACGTTTTAAAGCTGCTGATAGGACCTTTAAATCCATATAGTGCGGAAAAATATCGAAATATATGTGTTGTCAAACGTGTTCTTGTAATTACATAACAAAAAACAACACGAGACGTCCACCCAATGTTGGTTTAATGATATGCCAGCGTCGCAGACGATGGTACAGCACTATATCAGCCGTGGGTCAACGTCTAGTGTTGTCTGGGATAACTTGTTATTTTGTTTGTCTATTATACGGGCCACCGTAGTATCACATAATATCACATGTACGCCGTGTGCGTAAAGTTTCGAGTTACACTCTGCTAACGACTACATAACGCATGTCTGACGTCTGTTTAACGCATGCTTCGGGTTACGCTTCTCTTTTAAAATAGGGACCGTCTTTAGGCATGCGGTATGTCAGACGTAAACGGAAATTTAGCGACTACTTTGAGTTACAGGCCCCTGGTTATTTTGCATTAAACTCTCACCCTCTCTTGCTATCTGCATCAACTCTGTTTAATTTGTTGTTATTTTATTGATGAAAATAAATACAATATGAATAGGCACTGCCTAGGGAGAGCTCGCTCCCATGATACAATGTATTATTCATATGAACCAGAATAGTATGTGATGAGAACACATCAACATGATATGAACATATGATGTACCACGCGGTACCCTGGGGTACCAAATAGAAATCTGTCATTTTGTTAAATTATTTAATTTATTTTTCAAGGCTGTACGCTGGGTACCAAAAAGTGTAAAATAATTTTAAAAGAGGACAAAAATAGATGTGAAATGTTCTTATTTTGCAAACTTGTTTTGTGGGCATTTTCGTCACTAAGGACTATTTGTAAAACTTCTGTCTGAAACGCAAATTGCTGCCGCATTCACCAGGTGGTGCTGCAAAACACGCGATACCCCGGCGTACAACGAGTACGGCGTGTTGCATCATATATAATACCCCTAGCGTTACATGGGATGATACAGTGGTAGTAGGCTAGAATAGTAATAGCAGGGATTTTACTGTACTCTCTGGTGATAGTATTACATTTATTAATACAAGATACAGTTCACTACTACAGATGATAAATCATGACGTCCTTTTATTAAAGTTATTTCATTCATGAATTTCAGTAAAAATACAATACAGTTGGGAGACAATGACGTCATATATTCAGAGTTTAATAGCCATGACTACAAGGTCTCACCACACAAATTCATTCGCGCATATCATTATAAAGTTTAAGAATAAGAAAGTTAGTCTCTTTTTTAAAAATGTGGCTCTTTGCGGCAGCCTCGGTGGTAAATATTACAGATATATCATTTTGCTACCGATTTGAATCGATTCTGTGATGATTTGGTGTAGCAAAAGCATCAAAATGATGGAAGATAGATCCAACAGGAAGTCCTTGCCCTGACTGTAACAAGGCTCTTCTAAAAAACAAGGTCAATTTTTTTGGAGGTCGCTCAGGGGAGAGTGGGGCAAGAGGTTATTATGGGCTCAAATAAAAAAAATTATATCCCTTTCACACCCCTTTTTTATTTATGATATTGAAAGAGGACAGTCTGATGGTTAAAAAAATACATAGGTTCATTTACATTTTTCTACTTAAAGAATGCTGGGAGGTCTGAGTGTATGGGTCATAATACATGTAAGTCTATGGGACGGGTATTATGTGTGGTGAGACGTTAAGGCCGTAGTTCCAGAAAGCACATTTTCGAGCCTATGGGATGTGTTTTTGCTACTAGACCATTTATTTTGCTCATTTATTATCACCAGGCAGCCATTTCAGCGAAAAAATATCATATGAACATGTTTTCTAGTGAAATTGACGAAACTGACTTGAGAATGTTCAATTATGGGCCATATATCAAGCATTCCTCCATATAGCACTGAAACAGTTGTAAGTTCAACTTGGTTCAGCTACGTCCCCGCATTGACTTTCTTGTCCTTTGGTATTTATAACTATTTTCTTGGGTGTTTTATGTCTGAACATCATTATTCTAAACAACTAAACTCATTTATGACCTAAATTGAAGATGAATCTCTGTAAAAAACGACAATCCCATACAGATGCTTCATGAAAATGAAAAATGATGGTGTACTACAGAAAAACGGGTCATTTCTCCAGATCTAGTAAAAAACAGCGGATTTTCAATTTGGGTTTGTCTGCCTTCTATTCATGGGAATTGGACAAGGTTTTCTTTTTTGAGCTCGGAATAGAATGTATTATATAGATCACTCGAAAAAAAATGTGCCATAAAAATGTTTTTTTCCCTTAAGGTCTCACCACACAATTTCATTCGCGCATATCATTATAAAGTTTAAGAATAAGAAAGTTAGTCTCTTTTTTAAAAATGTGGCTCTTTGCGGCAGCCTCGGTGGTAAATATTACAGATATATCATTTTGCTACCGATTTGAATCGATTCTGTGATGATTTGGTGTAGCAAAAGCATCAAAATGATGGAAGATAGATCCAACAGGAAGTCCTTGCCCTGACTGTAACAAGGCTCTTCTAAAAAACAAGGTCAATTTTTTTGGAGGTCGCTCAGGGGAGAGTGGGGCAAGAGGTTATTATGGGCTCAAATAAAAAAAATTATATCCCTTTCACACCCCTTTTTTATTTATGATATTGAAAGAGGACAGTCTGATGGTTAAAAAAATACATAGGTTCATTTACATTTTTCTACTTAAAGAATGCTGGGAGGTCTGAGTGTATGGGTCATAATACATGTAAGTCTATGGGACGGGTATTATGTGTGGTGAGACGTTAAGGCCGTAGTTCCAGAAAGCACATTTTCGAGCCTATGGGATGTGTTTTTGCTACTAGACCATTTATTTTGCTCATTTATTATCACCAGGCAGCCATTTCAGCGAAAAAATATCATATGAACATGTTTTCTAGTGAAATTGACGAAACTGACTTGAGAATGTTCAATTATGGGCCATATATCAAGCATTCCTCCATATAGCACTGAAACAGTTGTAAGTTCAACTTGGTTCAGCTACGTCCCCGCATTGACTTTCTTGTCCTTTGGTATTTATAACTATTTTCTTGGGTGTTTTATGTCTGAACATCATTATTCTAAACAACTAAACTCATTTATGACCTAAATTGAAGATGAATCTCTGTAAAAAACGACAATCCCATACAGATGCTTCATGAAAATGAAAAATGATGGTGTACTACAGAAAAACGGGTCATTTCTCCAGATCTAGTAAAAAACAGCGGATTTTCAATTTGGGTTTGTCTGCCTTCTATTCATGGGAATTGGACAAGGTTTTCTTTTTTGAGCTCGGAATAGAATGTATTATATAGATCACTCGAAAAAAAATGTGCCATAAAAATGTTTTTTTCCCTTAAGGTCTCACCACACAATTTCATTCGCGCATATCATTATAAAGTTTAAGAATAAGAAAGTTAGTCTCTTTTTTAAAAATGTGGCTCTTTGCGGCAGCCTCGGTGGTAAATATTACAGATATATCATTTTGCTACCGATTTGAATCGATTCTGTGATGATTTGGTGTAGCAAAAGCATCAAAATGATGGAAGATAGATCCAACAGGAAGTCCTTGCCCTGACTGTAACAAGGCTCTTCTAAAAAACAAGGTCAATTTTTTTGGAGGTCGCTCAGGGGAGAGTGGGGCAAGAGGTTATTATGGGCTCAAATAAAAAAAATTATATCCCTTTCACACCCCTTTTTTATTTATGATATTGAAAGAGGACAGTCTGATGGTTAAAAAAATACATAGGTTCATTTACATTTTTCTACTTAAAGAATGCTGGGAGGTCTGAGTGTATGGGTCATAATACATGTAAGTCTATGGGACGGGTATTATGTGTGGTGAGACGTTAAGGCCGTAGTTCCAGAAAGCACATTTTCGAGCCTATGGGATGTGTTTTTGCTACTAGACCATTTATTTTGCTCATTTATTATCACCAGGCAGCCATTTCAGCGAAAAAATATCATATGAACATGTTTTCTAGTGAAATTGACGAAACTGACTTGAGAATGTTCAATTATGGGCCATATATCAAGCATTCCTCCATATAGCACTGAAACAGTTGTAAGTTCAACTTGGTTCAGCTACGTCCCCGCATTGACTTTCTTGTCCTTTGGTATTTATAACTATTTTCTTGGGTGTTTTATGTCTGAACATCATTATTCTAAACAACTAAACTCATTTATGACCTAAATTGAAGATGAATCTCTGTAAAAAACGACAATCCCATACAGATGCTTCATGAAAATGAAAAATGATGGTGTACTACAGAAAAACGGGTCATTTCTCCAGATCTAGTAAAAAACAGCGGATTTTCAATTTGGGTTTGTCTGCCTTCTATTCATGGGAATTGGACAAGGTTTTCTTTTTTGAGCTCGGAATAGAATGTATTATATAGATCACTCGAAAAAAAATGTGCCATAAAAATGTTTTTTTCCCTTAAGGTCTCACCACACAATTTCATTCGCGCATATCATTATAAAGTTTAAGAATAAGAAAGTTAGTCTCTTTTTTAAAAATGTGGCTCTTTGCGGCAGCCTCGGTGGTAAATATTACAGATATATCATTTTGCTACCGATTTGAATCGATTCTGTGATGATTTGGTGTAGCAAAAGCATCAAAATGATGGAAGATAGATCCAACAGGAAGTCCTTGCCCTGACTGTAACAAGGCTCTTCTAAAAAACAAGGTCAATTTTTTTGGAGGTCGCTCAGGGGAGAGTGGGGCAAGAGGTTATTATGGGCTCAAATAAAAAAAATTATATCCCTTTCACACCCCTTTTTTATTTATGATATTGAAAGAGGACAGTCTGATGGTTAAAAAAATACATAGGTTCATTTACATTTTTCTACTTAAAGAATGCTGGGAGGTCTGAGTGTATGGGTCATAATACATGTAAGTCTATGGGACGGGTATTATGTGTGGTGAGACGTTAAGGCCGTAGTTCCAGAAAGCACATTTTCGAGCCTATGGGATGTGTTTTTGCTACTAGACCATTTATTTTGCTCATTTATTATCACCAGGCAGCCATTTCAGCGAAAAAATATCATATGAACATGTTTTCTAGTGAAATTGACGAAACTGACTTGAGAATGTTCAATTATGGGCCATATATCAAGCATTCCTCCATATAGCACTGAAACAGTTGTAAGTTCAACTTGGTTCAGCTACGTCCCCGCATTGACTTTCTTGTCCTTTGGTATTTATAACTATTTTCTTGGGTGTTTTATGTCTGAACATCATTATTCTAAACAACTAAACTCATTTATGACCTAAATTGAAGATGAATCTCTGTAAAAAACGACAATCCCATACAGATGCTTCATGAAAATGAAAAATGATGGTGTACTACAGAAAAACGGGTCATTTCTCCAGATCTAGTAAAAAACAGCGGATTTTCAATTTGGGTTTGTCTGCCTTCTATTCATGGGAATTGGACAAGGTTTTCTTTTTTGAGCTCGGAATAGAATGTATTATATAGATCACTCGAAAAAAAATGTGCCATAAAAATGTTTTTTTCCCTTAAGGTCTCACCACACAATTTCATTCGCGCATATCATTATAAAGTTTAAGAATAAGAAAGTTAGTCTCTTTTTTAAAAATGTGGCTCTTTGCGGCAGCCTCGGTGGTAAATATTACAGATATATCATTTTGCTACCGATTTGAATCGATTCTGTGATGATTTGGTGTAGCAAAAGCATCAAAATGATGGAAGATAGATCCAACAGGAAGTCCTTGCCCTGACTGTAACAAGGCTCTTCTAAAAAACAAGGTCAATTTTTTTGGAGGTCGCTCAGGGGAGAGTGGGGCAAGAGGTTATTATGGGCTCAAATAAAAAAAATTATATCCCTTTCACACCCCTTTTTTATTTATGATATTGAAAGAGGACAGTCTGATGGTTAAAAAAATACATAGGTTCATTTACATTTTTCTACTTAAAGAATGCTGGGAGGTCTGAGTGTATGGGTCATAATACATGTAAGTCTATGGGACGGGTATTATGTGTGGTGAGACGTTAAGGCCGTAGTTCCAGAAAGCACATTTTCGAGCCTATGGGATGTGTTTTTGCTACTAGACCATTTATTTTGCTCATTTATTATCACCAGGCAGCCATTTCAGCGAAAAAATATCATATGAACATGTTTTCTAGTGAAATTGACGAAACTGACTTGAGAATGTTCAATTATGGGCCATATATCAAGCATTCCTCCATATAGCACTGAAACAGTTGTAAGTTCAACTTGGTTCAGCTACGTCCCCGCATTGACTTTCTTGTCCTTTGGTATTTATAACTATTTTCTTGGGTGTTTTATGTCTGAACATCATTATTCTAAACAACTAAACTCATTTATGACCTAAATTGAAGATGAATCTCTGTAAAAAACGACAATCCCATACAGATGCTTCATGAAAATGAAAAATGATGGTGTACTACAGAAAAACGGGTCATTTCTCCAGATCTAGTAAAAAACAGCGGATTTTCAATTTGGGTTTGTCTGCCTTCTATTCATGGGAATTGGACAAGGTTTTCTTTTTTGAGCTCGGAATAGAATGTATTATATAGATCACTCGAAAAAAAATGTGCCATAAAAATGTTTTTTTCCCTTAAGGCCGTAGTTCCAGAAAGCACATTTTCGAGCCTATGGGATGTGTTTTTGCTACTAGACCATTTATTTTGCTCATTTATTATCACCAGGCAGCCATTTCAGCGAAAAAATATCATATGAACATGTTTTCTAGTGAAATTGACGAAACTGACTTGAGAATGTTCAATTATGGGCCATATATCAAGCATTCCTCCATATAGCACTGAAACAGTTGTAAGTTCAACTTGGTTCAGCTACGTCCCCGCATTGACTTTCTTGTCCTTTGGTATTTATAACTATTTTCTTGGGTGTTTTATGTCTGAACATCATTATTCTAAACAACTAAACTCATTTATGACCTAAATTGAAGATGAATCTCTGTAAAAAACGACAATCCCATACAGATGCTTCATGAAAATGAAAAATGATGGTGTACTACAGAAAAACGGGTCATTTCTCCAGATCTAGTAAAAAACAGCGGATTTTCAATTTGGGTTTGTCTGCCTTCTATTCATGGGAATTGGACAAGGTTTTCTTTTTTGAGCTCGGAATAGAATGTATTATATAGATCACTCGAAAAAAAATGTGCCATAAAAATGTTTTTTTCCCTTAAGGTCTCACCACACAATTTCATTCGCGCATATCATTATAAAGTTTAAGAATAAGAAAGTTAGTCTCTTTTTTAAAAATGTGGCTCTTTGCGGCAGCCTCGGTGGTAAATATTACAGATATATCATTTTGCTACCGATTTGAATCGATTCTGTGATGATTTGGTGTAGCAAAAGCATCAAAATGATGGAAGATAGATCCAACAGGAAGTCCTTGCCCTGACTGTAACAAGGCTCTTCTAAAAAACAAGGTCAATTTTTTTGGAGGTCGCTCAGGGGAGAGTGGGGCAAGAGGTTATTATGGGCTCAAATAAAAAAAATTATATCCCTTTCACACCCCTTTTTTATTTATGATATTGAAAGAGGACAGTCTGATGGTTAAAAAAATACATAGGTTCATTTACATTTTTCTACTTAAAGAATGCTGGGAGGTCTGAGTGTATGGGTCATAATACATGTAAGTCTATGGGACGGGTATTATGTGTGGTGAGACGTTAAGGCCGTAGTTCCAGAAAGCACATTTTCGAGCCTATGGGATGTGTTTTTGCTACTAGACCATTTATTTTGCTCATTTATTATCACCAGGCAGCCATTTCAGCGAAAAAATATCATATGAACATGTTTTCTAGTGAAATTGACGAAACTGACTTGAGAATGTTCAATTATGGGCCATATATCAAGCATTCCTCCATATAGCACTGAAACAGTTGTAAGTTCAACTTGGTTCAGCTACGTCCCCGCATTGACTTTCTTGTCCTTTGGTATCTATAACTATTTTCTTGGGTGTTTTATGTCTGAACATCATTATTCTAAACAACTAAACTCATTTATGACCTAAATTGAAGATGAATCTCTGTAAAAAACGACAATCCCATACAGATGCTTCATGAAAATGAAAAATGATGGTGTACTACAGAAAAACGGGTCATTTCTCCAGATCTAGTAAAAAACAGCGGATTTTCAATTTGGGTTTGTCTGCCTTCTATTCATGGGAATTGGACAAGGTTTTCTTTTTTGAGCTCGGAATAGAATGTATTATATAGATCACTCGAAAAAAAATGTGCCATAAAAATGTTTTTTTCCCTTAAGGTCTCACCACACAATTTCATTCGCGCATATCATTATAAAGTTTAAGAATAAGAAAGTTAGTCTCTTTTTTAAAAATGTGGCTCTTTGCGGCAGCCTCGGTGGTAAATATTACAGATATATCATTTTGCTACCGATTTGAATCGATTCTGTGATGATTTGGTGTAGCAAAAGCATCAAAATGATGGAAGATAGATCCAACAGGAAGTCCTTGCCCTGACTGTAACAAGGCTCTTCTAAAAAACAAGGTCAATTTTTTTGGAGGTCGCTCAGGGGAGAGTGGGGCAAGAGGTTATTATGGGCTCAAATAAAAAAAATTATATCCCTTTCACACCCCTTTTTTATTTATGATATTGAAAGAGGACAGTCTGATGGTTAAAAAAATACATAGGTTCATTTACATTTTTCTACTTAAAGAATGCTGGGAGGTCTGAGTGTATGGGTCATAATACATGTAAGTCTATGGGACGGGTATTATGTGTGGTGAGACGTTAAGGCCGTAGTTCCAGAAAGCACATTTTCGAGCCTATGGGATGTGTTTTTGCTACTAGACCATTTATTTTGCTCATTTATTATCACCAGGCAGCCATTTCAGCGAAAAAATATCATATGAACATGTTTTCTAGTGAAATTGACGAAACTGACTTGAGAATGTTCAATTATGGGCCATATATCAAGCATTCCTCCATATAGCACTGAAACAGTTGTAAGTTCAACTTGGTTCAGCTACGTCCCCGCATTGACTTTCTTGTCCTTTGGTATCTATAACTATTTTCTTGGGTGTTTTATGTCTGAACATCATTATTCTAAACAACTAAACTCATTTATGACCTAAATTGAAGATGAATCTCTGTAAAAAACGACAATCCCATACAGATGCTTCATGAAAATGAAAAATGATGGTGTACTACAGAAAAACGGGTCATTTCTCCAGATCTAGTAAAAAACAGCGGATTTTCAATTTGGGTTTGTCTGCCTTCTATTCATGGGAATTGGACAAGGTTTTCTTTTTTGAGCTCGGAATAGAATGTATTATATAGATCACTCGAAAAAAAATGTGCCATAAAAATGTTTTTTTCCCTTAAGGTCTCACCACACAATTTCATTCGCGCATATCATTATAAAGTTTAAGAATAAGAAAGTTAGTCTCTTTTTTAAAAATGTGGCTCTTTGCGGCAGCCTCGGTGGTAAATATTACAGATATATCATTTTGCTACCGATTTGAATCGATTCTGTGATGATTTGGTGTAGCAAAAGCATCAAAATGATGGAAGATAGATCCAACAGGAAGTCCTTGCCCTGACTGTAACAAGGCTCTTCTAAAAAACAAGGTCAATTTTTTTGGAGGTCGCTCAGGGGAGAGTGGGGCAAGAGGTTATTATGGGCTCAAATAAAAAAAATTATATCCCTTTCACACCCCTTTTTTATTTATGATATTGAAAGAGGACAGTCTGATGGTTAAAAAAATACATAGGTTCATTTACATTTTTCTACTTAAAGAATGCTGGGAGGTCTGAGTGTATGGGTCATAATACATGTAAGTCTATGGGACGGGTATTATGTGTGGTGAGACGTTAAGGCCGTAGTTCCAGAAAGCACATTTTCGAGCCTATGGGATGTGTTTTTGCTACTAGACCATTTATTTTGCTCATTTATTATCACCAGGCAGCCATTTCAGCGAAAAAATATCATATGAGCATGTTTTCTAGTGAAATTGACGAAACTGACTTGAGAATGTTCAATTATGGGCCATATATCAAGCATTCCTCCATATAGCACTGAAACAGTTGTAAGTTCAACTTGGTTCAGCTACGTCCCCGCATTGACTTTCTTGTCCTTTGGTATCTATAACTATTTTCTTGGGTGTTTTATGTCTGAACATCATTATTCTAAACAACTAAACTCATTTATGACCTAAATTGAAGATGAATCTCTGTAAAAAACGACAATCCCATACAGATGCTTCATGAAAATGAAAAATGATGGTGTACTACAGAAAAACGGGTCATTTCTCCAGATCTAGTAAAAAACAGCGGATTTTCAATTTGGGTTTGTCTGCCTTCTATTCATGGGAATTGGACAAGGTTTTCTTTTTTGAGCTCGGAATAGAATGTATTATATAGATCACTCGAAAAAAAATGTGCCATAAAAATGTTTTTTTCCCTTAAGGTCTCACCACACAATTTCATTCGCGCATATCATTATAAAGTTTAAGAATAAGAAAGTTAGTCTCTTTTTTAAAAATGTGGCTCTTTGCGGCAGCCTCGGTGGTAAATATTACAGATATATCATTTTGCTACCGATTTGAATCGATTCTGTGATGATTTGGTGTAGCAAAAGCATCAAAATGATGGAAGATAGATCCAACAGGAAGTCCTTGCCCTGACTGTAACAAGGCTCTTCTAAAAAACAAGGTCAATTTTTTTGGAGGTCGCTCAGGGGAGAGTGGGGCAAGAGGTTATTATGGGCTCAAATAAAAAAAATTATATCCGTTTCACACCCCTTTTTTATTTATGATATTGAAAGAGGACAGTCTGATGGTTAAAAAAATACATAGGTTCATTTACATTTTTCTACTTAAAGAATGCTGGGAGGTCTGAGTGTATGGGTCATAATACATGTAAGTCTATGGGACGGGTATTATGTGTGGTGAGACGTTAAGGCCGTAGTTCCAGAAAGCACATTTTCGAGCCTATGGGATGTGTTTTTGCTACTAGACCATTTATTTTGCTCATTTATTATCACCAGGCAGCCATTTCAGCGAAAAAATATCATATGAACATGTTTTCTAGTGAAATTGACGAAACTGACTTGAGAATGTTCAATTATGGGCCATATATCAAGCATTCCTCCATATAGCACTGAAACAGTTGTAAGTTCAACTTGGTTCAGCTACGGCCCCGCATTGACTTTCTTGTCCTTTGGTATCTATAACTATTTTCTTGGGTGTTTTATGTCTGAACATCATTATTCTAAACAACTAAACTCATTTATGACCTAAATTGAAGATGAATCTCTGTAAAAAACGACAATCCCATACAGATGCTTCATGAAAATGAAAAATGATGGTGTACTACAGAAAAACGGGTCATTTCTCCAGATCTAGTAAAAAACAGCGGATTTTCAATTTGGGTTTGTCTGCCTTCTATTCATGGGAATTGGACAAGGTTTTCTTTTTTGAGCTCGGAATAGAATGTATTATATAGATCACTCGAAAAAAAATGTGCCATAAAAATGTTTTTTTCCCTTAAGGTCTCACCACACAATTTCATTCGCGCATATCATTATAAAGTTTAAGAATAAGAAAGTTAGTCTCTTTTTTAAAAATGTGGCTCTTTGCGGCAGCCTCGGTGGTAAATATTACAGATATATCATTTTGCTACCGATTTGAATCGATTCTGTGATGATTTGGTGTAGCAAAAGCATCAAAATGATGGAAGATAGATCCAACAGGAAGTCCTTGCCCTGACTGTAACAAGGCTCTTCTAAAAAACAAGGTCAATTTTTTTGGAGGTCGCTCAGGGGAGAGTGGGGCAAGAGGTTATTATGGGCTCAAATAAAAAAAATTATATCCCTTTCACACCCCTTTTTTATTTATGATATTGAAAGAGGACAGTCTGATGGTTAAAAAAATACATAGGTTCATTTACATTTTTCTACTTAAAGAATGCTGGGAGGTCTGAGTGTATGGGTCATAATACATGTAAGTCTATGGGACGGGTATTATGTGTGGTGAGACGTTAAGGCCGTAGTTCCAGAAAGCACATTTTCGAGCCTATGGGATGTGTTTTTGCTACTAGACCATTTATTTTGCTCATTTATTATCACCAGGCAGCCATTTCAGCGAAAAAATATCATATGAACATGTTTTCTAGTGAAATTGACGAAACTGACTTGAGAATGTTCAATTATGGGCCATATATCAAGCATTCCTCCATATAGCACTGAAACAGTTGTAAGTTCAACTTGGTTCAGCTACGTCCCCGCATTGACTTTCTTGTCCTTTGGTATCTATAACTATTTTCTTGGGTGTTTTATGTCTGAACATCATTATTCTAAACAACTAAACTCATTTATGACCTAAATTGAAGATGAATCTCTGTAAAAAACGACAATCCCATACAGATGCTTCATGAAAATGAAAAATGATGGTGTACTACAGAAAAACGGGTCATTTCTCCAGATCTAGTAAAAAACAGCGGATTTTCAATTTGGGTTTGTCTGCCTTCTATTCATGGGAATTGGACAAGGTTTTCTTTTTTGAGCTCGGAATAGAATGTATTATATAGATCACTCGAAAAAAAATGTGCCATAAAAATGTTTTTTTCCCTTAAGGCCGTAGTTCCAGAAAGCACATTTTCGAGCCTATGGGATGTGTTTTTGCTACTAGACCATTTATTTTGCTCATTTATTATCACCAGGCAGCCATTTCAGCGAAAAAATATCATATGAACATGTTTTCTAGTGAAATTGACGAAACTGACTTGAGAATGTTCAATTATGGGCCATATATCAAGCATTCCTCCATATAGCACTGAAACAGTTGTAAGTTCAACTTGGTTCAGCTACGTCCCCGCATTGACTTTCTTGTCCTTTGGTATCTATAACTATTTTCTTGGGTGTTTTATGTCTGAACATCATTATTCTAAACAACTAAACTCATTTATGACCTAAATTGAAGATGAATCTCTGTAAAAAACGACAATCCCATACAGATGCTTCATGAAAATGAAAAATGATGGTGTACTACAGAAAAACGGGTCATTTCTCCAGATCTAGTAAAAAACAGCGGATTTTCAATTTGGGTTTGTCTGCCTTCTATTCATGGGAATTGGACAAGGTTTTCTTTTTTGAGCTCGGAATAGAATGTATTATATAGATCACTCGAAAAAAAATGTGCCATAAAAATGTTTTTTTCCCTTAAGGTCTCACCACACAATTTCATTCGCGCATATCATTATAAAGTTTAAGAATAAGAAAGTTAGTCTCTTTTTTAAAAATGTGGCTCTTTGCGGCAGCCTCGGTGGTAAATATTACAGATATATCATTTTGCTACCGATTTGAATCGATTCTGTGATGATTTGGTGTAGCAAAAGCATCAAAATGATGGAAGATAGATCCAACAGGAAGTCCTTGCCCTGACTGTAACAAGGCTCTTCTAAAAAACAAGGTCAATTTTTTTGGAGGTCGCTCAGGGGAGAGTGGGGCAAGAGGTTATTATGGGCTCAAATAAAAAAAATTATATCCCTTTCACACCCCTTTTTTATTTATGATATTGAAAGAGGACAGTCTGATGGTTAAAAAAATACATAGGTTCATTTACATTTTTCTACTTAAAGAATGCTGGGAGGTCTGAGTGTATGGGTCATAATACATGTAAGTCTATGGGACGGGTATTATGTGTGGTGAGACGTTAAGGCCGTAGTTCCAGAAAGCACATTTTCGAGCCTATGGGATGTGTTTTTGCTACTAGACCATTTATTTTGCTCATTTATTATCACCAGGCAGCCATTTCAGCGAAAAAATATCATATGAACATGTTTTCTAGTGAAATTGACGAAACTGACTTGAGAATGTTCAATTATGGGCCATATATCAAGCATTCCTCCATATAGCACTGAAACAGTTGTAAGTTCAACTTGGTTCAGCTACGTCCCCGCATTGACTTTCTTGTCCTTTGGTATCTATAACTATTTTCTTGGGTGTTTTATGTCTGAACATCATTATTCTAAACAACTAAACTCATTTATGACCTAAATTGAAGATGAATCTCTGTAAAAAACGACAATCCCATACAGATGCTTCATGAAAATGAAAAATGATGGTGTACTACAGAAAAACGGGTCATTTCTCCAGATCTAGTAAAAAACAGCGGATTTTCAATTTGGGTTTGTCTGCCTTCTATTCATGGGAATTGGACAAGGTTTTCTTTTTTGAGCTCGGAATAGAATGTATTATATAGATCACTCGAAAAAAAATGTGCCATAAAAATGTTTTTTTCCCTTAAGGTCTCACCACACAATTTCATTCGCGCATATCATTATAAAGTTTAAGAATAAGAAAGTTAGTCTCTTTTTTAAAAATGTGGCTCTTTGCGGCAGCCTCGGTGGTAAATATTACAGATATATCATTTTGCTACCGATTTGAATCGATTCTGTGATGATTTGGTGTAGCAAAAGCATCAAAATGATGGAAGATAGATCCAACAGGAAGTCCTTGCCCTGACTGTAACAAGGCTCTTCTAAAAAACAAGGTCAATTTTTTTGGAGGTTGCTCAGGGGAGAGTGGGGCAAGAGGTTATTATGGGCTCAAATAAAAAAAATTATATCCCTTTCACACCCCTTTTTTATTTATGATATTGAAAGAGGACAGTCTGATGGTTAAAAAAATACATAGGTTCATTTACATTTTTCTACTTAAAGAATGCTGGGAGGTCTGAGTGTATGGGTCATAATACATGTAAGTCTATGGGACGGGTATTATGTGTGGTGAGACGTTAAGGCCGTAGTTCCAGAAAGCACATTTTCGAGCCTATGGGATGTGTTTTTGCTACTAGACCATTTATTTTGCTCATTTATTATCACCAGGCAGCCATTTCAGCGAAAAAATATCATATGAACATGTTTTCTAGTGAAATTGACGAAACTGACTTGAGAATGTTCAATTATGGGCCATATATCAAGCATTCCTCCATATAGCACTGAAACAGTTGTAAGTTCAACTTGGTTCAGCTACGTCCCCGCATTGACTTTCTTGTCCTTTGGTATTTATAACTATTTTCTTGGGTGTTTTATGTCTGAACATCATTATTCTAAACAACTAAACTCATTTATGACCTAAATTGAAGATGAATCTCTGTAAAAAACGACAATCCCATACAGATGCTTCATGAAAATGAAAAATGATGGTGTACTACAGAAAAACGGGTCATTTCTCCAGATCTAGTAAAAAACAGCGGATTTTCAATTTGGGTTTGTCTGCCTTCTATTCATGGGAATTGGACAAGGTTTTCTTTTTTGAGCTCGGAATAGAATGTATTATATAGATCACTCGAAAAAAAATGTGCCATAAAAATGTTTTTTTCCCTTAAGGTCTCACCACACAATTTCATTCGCGCATATCATTATAAAGTTTAAGAATAAGAAAGTTAGTCTCTTTTTTAAAAATGTGGCTCTTTGCGGCAGCCTCGGTGGTAAATATTACAGATATATCATTTTGCTACCGATTTGAATCGATTCTGTGATGATTTGGTGTAGCAAAAGCATCAAAATGATGGAAGATAGATCCAACAGGAAGTCCTTGCCCTGACTGTAACAAGGCTCTTCTAAAAAACAAGGTCAATTTTTTTGGAGGTCGCTCAGGGGAGAGTGGGGCAAGAGGTTATTATGGGCTCAAATAAAAAAAATTATATCCCTTTCACACCCCTTTTTTATTTATGATATTGAAAGAGGACAGTCTGATGGTTAAAAAAATACATAGGTTCATTTACATTTTTCTACTTAAAGAATGCTGGGAGGTCTGAGTGTATGGGTCATAATACATGTAAGTCTATGGGACGGGTATTATGTGTGGTGAGACGTTAAGGCCGTAGTTCCAGAAAGCACATTTTCGAGCCTATGGGATGTGTTTTTGCTACTAGACCATTTATTTTGCTCATTTATTATCACCAGGCAGCCATTTCAGCGAAAAAATATCATATGAACATGTTTTCTAGTGAAATTGACGAAACTGACTTGAGAATGTTCAATTATGGGCCATATATCAAGCATTCCTCCATATAGCACTGAAACAGTTGTAAGTTCAACTTGGTTCAGCTACGTCCCCGCATTGACTTTCTTGTCCTTTGGTATCTATAACTATTTTCTTGGGTGTTTTATGTCTGAACATCATTATTCTAAACAACTAAACTCATTTATGACCTAAATTGAAGATGAATCTCTGTAAAAAACGACAATCCCATACAGATGCTTCATGAAAATGAAAAATGATGGTGTACTACAGAAAAACGGGTCATTTCTCCAGATCTAGTAAAAAACAGCGGATTTTCAATTTGGGTTTGTCTGCCTTCTATTCATGGGAATTGGACAAGGTTTTCTTTTTTGAGCTCGGAATAGAATGTATTATATAGATCACTCGAAAAAAAATGTGCCATAAAAATGTTTTTTTCCCTTAAGGTCTCACCACACAATTTCATTCGCGCATATCATTATAAAGTTTAAGAATAAGAAAGTTAGTCTCTTTTTTAAAAATGTGGCTCTTTGCGGCAGCCTCGGTGGTAAATATTACAGATATATCATTTTGCTACCGATTTGAATCGATTCTGTGATGATTTGGTGTAGCAAAAGCATCAAAATGATGGAAGATAGATCCAACAGGAAGTCCTTGCCCTGACTGTAACAAGGCTCTTCTAAAAAACAAGGTCAATTTTTTTGGAGGTCGCTCAGGGGAGAGTGGGGCAAGAGGTTATTATGGGCTCAAATAAAAAAAATTATATCCCTTTCACACCCCTTTTTTATTTATGATATTGAAAGAGGACAGTCTGATGGTTAAAAAAATACATAGGTTCATTTACATTTTTCTACTTAAAGAATGCTGGGAGGTCTGAGTGTATGGGTCATAATACATGTAAGTCTATGGGACGGGTATTATGTGTGGTGAGACGTTAAGGCCGTAGTTCCAGAAAGCACATTTTCGAGCCTATGGGATGTGTTTTTGCTACTAGACCATTTATTTTGCTCATTTATTATCACCAGGCAGCCATTTCAGCGAAAAAATATCATATGAACATGTTTTCTAGTGAAATTGACGAAACTGACTTGAGAATGTTCAATTATGGGCCATATATCAAGCATTCCTCCATATAGCACTGAAACAGTTGTAAGTTCAACTTGGTTCAGCTACGTCCCCGCATTGACTTTCTTGTCCTTTGGTATCTATAACTATTTTCTTGGGTGTTTTATGTCTGAACATCATTATTCTAAACAACTAAACTCATTTATGACCTAAATTGAAGATGAATCTCTGTAAAAAACGACAATCCCATACAGATGCTTCATGAAAATGAAAAATGATGGTGTACTACAGAAAAACGGGTCATTTCTCCAGATCTAGTAAAAAACAGCGGATTTTCAATTTGGGTTTGTCTGCCTTCTATTCATGGGAATTGGACAAGGTTTTCTTTTTTGAGCTCGGAATAGAATGTATTATATAGATCACTCGAAAAAAAATGTGCCATAAAAATGTTTTTTTCCCTTAAGGTCTCACCACACAATTTCATTCGCGCATATCATTATAAAGTTTAAGAATAAGAAAGTTAGTCTCTTTTTTAAAAATGTGGCTCTTTGCGGCAGCCTCGGTGGTAAATATTACAGATATATCATTTTGCTACCGATTTGAATCGATTCTGTGATGATTTGGTGTAGCAAAAGCATCAAAATGATGGAAGATAGATCCAACAGGAAGTCCTTGCCCTGACTGTAACAAGGCTCTTCTAAAAAACAAGGTCAATTTTTTTGGAGGTCGCTCAGGGGAGAGTGGGGCAAGAGGTTATTATGGGCTCAAATAAAAAAAATTATATCCCTTTCACACCCCTTTTTTATTTATGATATTGAAAGAGGACAGTCTGATGGTTAAAAAAATACATAGGTTCATTTACATTTTTCTACTTAAAGAATGCTGGGAGGTCTGAGTGTATGGGTCATAATACATGTAAGTCTATGGGACGGGTATTATGTGTGGTGAGACGTTAAGGCCGTAGTTCCAGAAAGCACATTTTCGAGCCTATGGGATGTGTTTTTGCTACTAGACCATTTATTTTGCTCATTTATTATCACCAGGCAGCCATTTCAGCGAAAAAATATCATATGAACATGTTTTCTAGTGAAATTGACGAAACTGACTTGAGAATGTTCAATTATGGGCCATATATCAAGCATTCCTCCATATAGCACTGAAACAGTTGTAAGTTCAACTTGGTTCAGCTACGTCCCCGCATTGACTTTCTTGTCCTTTGGTATCTATAACTATTTTCTTGGGTGTTTTATGTCTGAACATCATTATTCTAAACAACTAAACTCATTTATGACCTAAATTGAAGATGAATCTCTGTAAAAAACGACAATCCCATACAGATGCTTCATGAAAATGAAAAATGATGGTGTACTACAGAAAAACGGGTCATTTCTCCAGATCTAGTAAAAAACAGCGGATTTTCAATTTGGGTTTGTCTGCCTTCTATTCATGGGAATTGGACAAGGTTTTCTTTTTTGAGCTCGGAATAGAATGTATTATATAGATCACTCGAAAAAAAATGTGCCATAAAAATGTTTTTTTCCCTTAAGGTCTCACCACACAATTTCATTCGCGCATATCATTATAAAGTTTAAGAATAAGAAAGTTAGTCTCTTTTTTAAAAATGTGGCTCTTTGCGGCAGCCTCGGTGGTAAATATTACAGATATATCATTTTGCTACCGATTTGAATCGATTCTGTGATGATTTGGTGTAGCAAAAGCATCAAAATGATGGAAGATAGATCCAACAGGAAGTCCTTGCCCTGACTGTAACAAGGCTCTTCTAAAAAACAAGGTCAATTTTTTTGGAGGTCGCTCAGGGGAGAGTGGGGCAAGAGGTTATTATGGGCTCAAATAAAAAAAATTATATCCCTTTCACACCCCTTTTTTATTTATGATATTGAAAGAGGACAGTCTGATGGTTAAAAAAATACATAGGTTCATTTACATTTTTCTACTTAAAGAATGCTGGGAGGTCTGAGTGTATGGGTCATAATACATGTAAGTCTATGGGACGGGTATTATGTGTGGTGAGACGTTAAGGCCGTAGTTCCAGAAAGCACATTTTCGAGCCTATGGGATGTGTTTTTGCTACTAGACCATTTATTTTGCTCATTTATTATCACCAGGCAGCCATTTCAGCGAAAAAATATCATATGAACATGTTTTCTAGTGAAATTGACGAAACTGACTTGAGAATGTTCAATTATGGGCCATATATCAAGCATTCCTCCATATAGCACTGAAACAGTTGTAAGTTCAACTTGGTTCAGCTACGTCCCCGCATTGACTTTCTTGTCCTTTGGTATCTATAACTATTTTCTTGGGTGTTTTATGTCTGAACATCATTATTCTAAACAACTAAACTCATTTATGACCTAAATTGAAGATGAATCTCTGTAAAAAACGACAATCCCATACAGATGCTTCATGAAAATGAAAAATGATGGTGTACTACAGAAAAACGGGTCATTTCTCCAGATCTAGTAAAAAACAGCGGATTTTCAATTTGGGTTTGTCTGCCTTCTATTCATGGGAATTGGACAAGGTTTTCTTTTTTGAGCTCGGAATAGAATGTATTATATAGATCACTCGAAAAAAAATGTGCCATAAAAATGTTTTTTTCCCTTAAGGTCTCACCACACAATTTCATTCGCGCATATCATTATAAAGTTTAAGAATAAGAAAGTTAGTCTCTTTTTTAAAAATGTGGCTCTTTGCGGCAGCCTCGGTGGTAAATATTACAGATATATCATTTTGCTACCGATTTGAATCGATTCTGTGATGATTTGGTGTAGCAAAAGCATCAAAATGATGGAAGATAGATCCAACAGGAAGTCCTTGCCCTGACTGTAACAAGGCTCTTCTAAAAAACAAGGTCAATTTTTTTGGAGGTCGCTCAGGGGAGAGTGGGGCAAGAGGTTATTATGGGCTCAAATAAAAAAATTATATCCCTTTCACACCCCTTTTTTATTTATGATATTGAAAGAGGACAGTCTGATGGTTAAAAAAATACATAGGTTCATTTACATTTTTCTACTTAAAGAATGCTGGGAGGTCTGAGTGTATGGGTCATAATACATGTAAGTCTATGGGACGGGTATTATGTGTGGTGAGACGTTAAGGCCGTAGTTCCAGAAAGCACATTTTCGAGCCTATGGGATGTGTTTTTGCTACTAGACCATTTATTTTGCTCATTTATTATCACCAGGCAGCCATTTCAGCGAAAAAATATCATATGAACATGTTTTCTAGTGAAATTGACGAAACTGACTTGAGAATGTTCAATTATGGGCCATATATCAAGCATTCCTCCATATAGCACTGAAACAGTTGTAAGTTCAACTTGGTTCAGCTACGTCCCCGCATTGACTTTCTTGTCCTTTGGTATCTATAACTATTTTCTTGGGTGTTTTATGTCTGAACATCATTATTCTAAACAACTAAACTCATTTATGACCTAAATTGAAGATGAATCTCTGTAAAAAACGACAATCCCATACAGATGCTTCATGAAAATGAAAAATGATGGTGTACTACAGAAAAACGGGTCATTTCTCCAGATCTAGTAAAAAACAGCGGATTTTCAATTTGGGTTTGTCTGCCTTCTATTCATGGGAATTGGACAAGGTTTTCTTTTTTGAGCTCGGAATAGAATGTATTATATAGATCACTCGAAAAAAAATGTGCCATAAAAATGTTTTTTTCCCTTAAGGTCTCACCACACAATTTCATTCGCGCATATCATTATAAAGTTTAAGAATAAGAAAGTTAGTCTCTTTTTTAAAAATGTGGCTCTTTGCGGCAGCCTCGGTGGTAAATATTACAGATATATCATTTTGCTACCGATTTGAATCGATTCTGTGATGATTTGGTGTAGCAAAAGCATCAAAATGATGGAAGATAGATCCAACAGGAAGTCCTTGCCCTGACTGTAACAAGGCTCTTCTAAAAAACAAGGTCAATTTTTTTGGAGGTCGCTCAGGGGAGAGTGGGGCAAGAGGTTATTATGGGCTCAAATAAAAAAAATTATATCCCTTTCACACCCCTTTTTTATTTATGATATTGAAAGAGGACAGTCTGATGGTTAAAAAAATACATAGGTTCATTTACATTTTTCTACTTAAAGAATGCTGGGAGGTCTGAGTGTATGGGTCATAATACATGTAAGTCTATGGGACGGGTATTATGTGTGGTGAGACGTTAAGGCCGTAGTTCCAGAAAGCACATTTTCGAGCCTATGGGATGTGTTTTTGCTACTAGACCATTTATTTTGCTCATTTATTATCACCAGGCAACCATTTCAGCGAAAAAATATCATATGAACATGTTTTCTAGTGAAATTGACGAAACTGACTTGAGAATGTTCAATTATGGGCCATATATCAAGCATTCCTCCATATAGCACTGAAACAGTTGTAAGTTCAACTTGGTTCAGCTACGTCCCCGCATTGACTTTCTTGTCCTTTGGTATTTATAACTATTTTCTTGGGTGTTTTATGTCTGAACATCATTATTCTAAACAACTAAACTCATTTATGACCTAAATTGAAGATGAATCTCTGTAAAAAACGACAATCCCATACAGATGCTTCATGAAAATGAAAAATGATGGTGTACTACAGAAAAACGGGTCATTTCTCCAGATCTAGTAAAAAACAGCGGATTTTCAATTTGGGTTTGTCTGCCTTCTATTCATGGGAATTGGACAAGGTTTTCTTTTTTGAGCTCGGAATAGAATGTATTATATAGATCACTCGAAAAAAAATGTGCCATAAAAATGTTTTTTTCCCTTAAGGTCTCACCACACAATTTCATTCGCGCATATCATTATAAAGTTTAAGAATAAGAAAGTTAGTCTCTTTTTTAAAAATGTGGCTCTTTGCGGCAGCCTCGGTGGTAAATATTACAGATATATCATTTTGCTACCGATTTGAATCGATTCTGTGATGATTTGGTGTAGCAAAAGCATCAAAATGATGGAAGATAGATCCAACAGGAAGTCCTTGCCCTGACTGTAACAAGGCTCTTCTAAAAAACAAGGTCAATTTTTTTGGAGGTCGCTCAGGGGAGAGTGGGGCAAGAGGTTATTATGGGCTCAAATAAAAAAAATTATATCCCTTTCACACCCCTTTTTTATTTATGATATTGAAAGAGGACAGTCTGATGGTTAAAAAAATACATAGGTTCATTTACATTTTTCTACTTAAAGAATGCTGGGAGGTCTGAGTGTATGGGTCATAATACATGTAAGTCTATGGGACGGGTATTATGTGTGGTGAGACGTTAAGGCCGTAGTTCCAGAAAGCACATTTTCGAGCCTATGGGATGTGTTTTTGCTACTAGACCATTTATTTTGCTCATTTATTATCACCAGGCAGCCATTTCAGCGAAAAAATATCATATGAACATGTTTTCTAGTGAAATTGACGAAACTGACTTGAGAATGTTCAATTATGGGCCATATATCAAGCATTCCTCCATATAGCACTGAAACAGTTGTAAGTTCAACTTGGTTCAGCTACGTCCCCGCATTGACTTTCTTGTCCTTTGGTATTTATAACTATTTTCTTGGGTGTTTTATGTCTGAACATCATTATTCTAAACAACTAAACTCATTTATGACCTAAATTGAAGATGAATCTCTGTAAAAAACGACAATCCCATACAGATGCTTCATGAAAATGAAAAATGATGGTGTACTACAGAAAAACGGGTCATTTCTCCAGATCTAGTAAAAAACAGCGGATTTTCAATTTGGGTTTGTCTGCCTTCTATTCATGGGAATTGGACAAGGTTTTCTTTTTTGAGCTCGGAATAGAATGTATTATATAGATCACTCGAAAAAAAATGTGCCATAAAAATGTTTTTTTCCCTTAAGGTCTCACCACACAATTTCATTCGCGCATATCATTATAAAGTTTAAGAATAAGAAAGTTAGTCTCTTTTTTAAAAATGTGGCTCTTTGCGGCAGCCTCGGTGGTAAATATTACAGATATATCATTTTGCTACCGATTTGAATCGATTCTGTGATGATTTGGTGTAGCAAAAGCATCAAAATGATGGAAGATAGATCCAACAGGAAGTCCTTGCCCTGACTGTAACAAGGCTCTTCTAAAAAACAAGGTCAATTTTTTTGGAGGTCGCTCAGGGGAGAGTGGGGCAAGAGGTTATTATGGGCTCAAATAAAAAAAATTATATCCCTTTCACACCCCTTTTTTATTTATGATATTGAAAGAGGACAGTCTGATGGTTAAAAAAATACATAGGTTCATTTACATTTTTCTACTTAAAGAATGCTGGGAGGTCTGAGTGTATGGGTCATAATACATGTAAGTCTATGGGACGGGTATTATGTGTGGTGAGACGTTAAGGCCGTAGTTCCAGAAAGCACATTTTCGAGCCTATGGGATGTGTTTTTGCTACTAGACCATTTATTTTGCTCATTTATTATCACCAGGCAGCCATTTCAGCGAAAAAATATCATATGAACATGTTTTCTAGTGAAATTGACGAAACTGACTTGAGAATGTTCAATTATGGGCCATATATCAAGCATTCCTCCATATAGCACTGAAACAGTTGTAAGTTCAACTTGGTTCAGCTACGTCCCCGCATTGACTTTCTTGTCCTTTGGTATTTATAACTATTTTCTTGGGTGTTTTATGTCTGAACATCATTATTCTAAACAACTAAACTCATTTATGACCTAAATTGAAGATGAATCTCTGTAAAAAACGACAATCCCATACAGATGCTTCATGAAAATGAAAAATGATGGTGTACTACAGAAAAACGGGTCATTTCTCCAGATCTAGTAAAAAACAGCGGATTTTCAATTTGGGTTTGTCTGCCTTCTATTCATGGGAATTGGACAAGGTTTTCTTTTTTGAGCTCGGAATAGAATGTATTATATAGATCACTCGAAAAAAAATGTGCCATAAAAATGTTTTTTTCCCTTAAGGTCTCACCACACAATTTCATTCGCGCATATCATTATAAAGTTTAAGAATAAGAAAGTTAGTCTCTTTTTTAAAAATGTGGCTCTTTGCGGCAGCCTCGGTGGTAAATATTACAGATATATCATTTTGCTACCGATTTGAATCGATTCTGTGATGATTTGGTGTAGCAAAAGCATCAAAATGATGGAAGATAGATCCAACAGGAAGTCCTTGCCCTGACTGTAACAAGGCTCTTCTAAAAAACAAGGTCAATTTTTTTGGAGGTCGCTCAGGGGAGAGTGGGGCAAGAGGTTATTATGGGCTCAAATAAAAAAAATTATATCCCTTTCACACCCCTTTTTTATTTATGATATTGAAAGAGGACAGTCTGATGGTTAAAAAAATACATAGGTTCATTTACATTTTTCTACTTAAAGAATGCTGGGAGGTCTGAGTGTATGGGTCATAATACATGTAAGTCTATGGGACGGGTATTATGTGTGGTGAGACGTTAAGGCCGTAGTTCCAGAAAGCACATTTTCGAGCCTATGGGATGTGTTTTTGCTACTAGACCATTTATTTTGCTCATTTATTATCACCAGGCAGCCATTTCAGCGAAAAAATATCATATGAACATGTTTTCTAGTGAAATTGACGAAACTGACTTGAGAATGTTCAATTATGGGCCATATATCAAGCATTCCTCCATATAGCACTGAAACAGTTGTAAGTTCAACTTGGTTCAGCTACGTCCCCGCATTGACTTTCTTGTCCTTTGGTATTTATAACTATTTTCTTGGGTATTTTATGTCTGAACATCATTATTCTAAACAACTAAACTCATTTATGACCTAAATTGAAGATGAATCTCTGTAAAAAACGACAATCCCATACAGATGCTTCATGAAAATGAAAAATGATGGTGTACTACAGAAAAACGGGTCATTTCTCCAGATCTAGTAAAAAACAGCGGATTTTCAATTTGGGTTTGTCTGCCTTCTATTCATGGGAATTGGACAAGGTTTTCTTTTTTGAGCTCGGAATAGAATGTATTATATAGATCACTCGAAAAAAAATGTGCCATAAAAATGTTTTTTTCCCTTAAGGTCTCACCACACAATTTCATTCGCGCATATCATTATAAAGTTTAAGAATAAGAAAGTTAGTCTCTTTTTTAAAAATGTGGCTCTTTGCGGCAGCCTCGGTGGTAAATATTACAGATATATCATTTTGCTACCGATTTGAATCGATTCTGTGATGATTTGGTGTAGCAAAAGCATCAAAATGATGGAAGATAGATCCAACAGGAAGTCCTTGCCCTGACTGTAACAAGGCTCTTCTAAAAAACAAGGTCAATTTTTTTGGAGGTCGCTCAGGGGAGAGTGGGGCAAGAGGTTATTATGGGCTCAAATAAAAAAAATTATATCCCTTTCACACCCCTTTTTTATTTATGATATTGAAAGAGGACAGTCTGATGGTTAAAAAAATACATAGGTTCATTTACATTTTTCTACTTAAAGAATGCTGGGAGGTCTGAGTGTATGGGTCATAATACATGTAAGTCTATGGGACGGGTATTATGTGTGGTGAGACGTTAAGGCCGTAGTTCCAGAAAGCACATTTTCGAGCCTATGGGATGTGTGTTTGCTACTAGACCATTTATTTTGCTCATTTATTATCACCAGGCAGCCATTTCAGCGAAAAAATATCATATGAACATGTTTTCTAGTGAAATTGACGAAACTGACTTGAGAATGTTCAATTATGGGCCATATATCAAGCATTCCTCCATATAGCACTGAAACAGTTGTAAGTTCAACTTGGTTCAGCTACGTCCCCGCATTGACTTTCTTGTCCTTTGGTATTTATAACTATTTTCTTGGGTGTTTTATGTCTGAACATCATTATTCTAAACAACTAAACTCATTTATGACCTAAATTGAAGATGAATCTCTGTAAAAAACGACAATCCCATACAGATGCTTCATGAAAATGAAAAATGATGGTGTACTACAGAAAAACGGGTCATTTCTCCAGATCTAGTAAAAAACAGCGGATTTTCAATTTGGGTTTGTCTGCCTTCTATTCATGGGAATTGGACAAGGTTTTCTTTTTTGAGCTCGGAATAGAATGTATTATATAGATCACTCGAAAAAAAATGTGCCATAAAAATGTTTTTTTCCCTTAAGGTCTCACCACACAAATTCATTCGCGCATATCATTATAAAGTTTAAGAATAAGAAAGTTAGTCTCTTTTTTAAAAATGTGGCTCTTTGCGGCAGCCTCGGTGGTAAATATTACAGATATATCATTTTGCTACCGATTTGAATCGATTCTGTGATGATTTGGTGTAGCAAAAGCATCAAAATGATGGAAGATAGATCCAACAGGAAGTCCTTGCCCTGACTGTAACAAGGCTCTTCTAAAAAACAAGGTCAATTTTTTTGGAGGTCGCTCAGGGGAGAGTGGGGCAAGAGGTTATTATGGGCTCAAATAAAAAAAATTATATCCCTTTCACACCCCTTTTTTATTTATGATATTGAAAGAGGACAGTCTGATGGTTAAAAAAATACATAGGTTCATTTACATTTTTCTACTTAAAGAATGCTGGGAGGTCTGAGTGTATGGGTCATAATACATGTAAGTCTATGGGACGGGTATTATGTGTGGTGAGACGTTAAGGCCGTAGTTCCAGAAAGCACATTTTCGAGCCTATGGGATGTGTTTTTGCTACTAGACCATTTATTTTGCTCATTTATTATCACCAGGCAGCCATTTCAGCGAAAAAATATCATATGAACATGTTTTCTAGTGAAATTGACGAAACTGACTTGAGAATGTTCAATTATGGGCCATATATCAAGCATTCCTCCATATAGCACTGAAACAGTTGTAAGTTCAACTTGGTTCAGCTACGTCCCCGCATTGACTTTCTTGTCCTTTGGTATTTATAACTATTTTCTTGGGTGTTTTATGTCTGAACATCATTATTCTAAACAACTAAACTCATTTATGACCTAAATTGAAGATGAATCTCTGTAAAAAACGACAATCCCATACAGATGCTTCATGAAAATGAAAAATGATGGTGTACTACAGAAAAACGGGTCATTTCTCCAGATCTAGTAAAAAACAGCGGATTTTCAATTTGGGTTTGTCTGCCTTCTATTCATGGGAATTGGACAAGGTTTTCTTTTTTGAGCTCGGAATAGAATGTATTATATAGATCACTCGAAAAAAAATGTGCCATAAAAATGTTTTTTTCCCTTAAGGTCTCACCACACAATTTCATTCGCGCATATCATTATAAAGTTTAAGAATAAGAAAGTTAGTCTCTTTTTTAAAAATGTGGCTCTTTGCGGCAGCCTCGGTGGTAAATATTACAGATATATCATTTTGCTACCGATTTGAATCGATTCTGTGATGATTTGGTGTAGCAAAAGCATCAAAATGATGGAAGATAGATCCAACAGGAAGTCCTTGCCCTGACTGTAACAAGGCTCTTCTAAAAAACAAGGTCAATTTTTTTGGAGGTCGCTCAGGGGAGAGTGGGGCAAGAGGTTATTATGGGCTCAAATAAAAAAAATTATATCCCTTTCACACCCCTTTTTTATTTATGATATTGAAAGAGGACAGTCTGATGGTTAAAAAAATACATAGGTTCATTTACATTTTTCTACTTAAAGAATGCTGGGAGGTCTGAGTGTATGGGTCATAATACATGTAAGTCTATGGGACGGGTATTATGTGTGGTGAGACGTTAAGGCCGTAGTTCCAGAAAGCACATTTTCGAGCCTATGGGATGTGTTTTTGCTACTAGACCATTTATTTTGCTCATTTATTATCACCAGGCAGCCATTTCAGCGAAAAAATATCATATGAACATGTTTTCTAGTGAAATTGACGAAACTGACTTGAGAATGTTCAATTATGGGCCATATATCAAGCATTCCTCCATATAGCACTGAAACAGTTGTAAGTTCAACTTGGTTCAGCTACGTCCCCGCATTGACTTTCTTGTCCTTCGGTATCTATAACTATTTTCTTGGGTGTTTTATGTCTGAACATCATTATTCTAAACAACTAAACTCATTTATGACCTAAATTGAAGATGAATCTCTGTAAAAAACGACAATCCCATACAGATGCTTCATGAAAATGAAAAATGATGGTGTACTACAGAAAAACGGGTCATTTCTCCAGATCTAGTAAAAAACAGCGGATTTTCAATTTGGGTTTGTCTGCCTTCTATTCATGGGAATTGGACAAGGTTTTCTTTTTTGAGCTCGGAATAGAATGTATTATATAGATCACTCGAAAAAAAATGTGCCATAAAAATGTTTTTTTCCCTTAAGGTCTCACCACACAATTTCATTCGCGCATATCATTATAAAGTTTAAGAATAAGAAAGTTAGTCTCTTTTTTAAAAATGTGGCTCTTTGCGGCAGCCTCGGTGGTAAATATTACAGATATATCATTTTGCTACCGATTTGAATCGATTCTGTGATGATTTGGTGTAGCAAAAGCATCAAAATGATGGAAGATAGATCCAACAGGAAGTCCTTGCCCTGACTGTAACAAGGCTCTTCTAAAAAACAAGGTCAATTTTTTTGGAGGTTGCTCAGGGGAGAGTGGGGCAAGAGGTTATTATGGGCTCAAATAAAAAAAATTATATCCCTTTCACACCCCTTTTTTATTTATGATATTGAAAGAGGACAGTCTGATGGTTAAAAAAATACATAGGTTCATTTACATTTTTCTACTTAAAGAATGCTGGGAGGTCTGAGTGTATGGGTCATAATACATGTAAGTCTATGGGACGGGTATTATGTGTGGTGAGACGTTAAGGCCGTAGTTCCAGAAAGCACATTTTCGAGCCTATGGGATGTGTTTTTGCTACTAGACCATTTATTTTGCTCATTTATTATCACCAGGCAGCCATTTCAGCGAAAAAATATCATATGAACATGTTTTCTAGTGAAATTGACGAAACTGACTTGAGAATGTTCAATTATGGGCCATATATCAAGCATTCCTCCATATAGCACTGAAACAGTTGTAAGTTCAACTTGGTTCAGCTACGTCCCCGCATTGACTTTCTTGTCCTTTGGTATTTATAACTATTTTCTTGGGTGTTTTATGTCTGAACATCATTATTCTAAACAACTAAACTCATTTATGACCTAAATTGAAGATGAATCTCTGTAAAAAACGACAATCCCATACAGATGCTTCATGAAAATGAAAAATGATGGTGTACTACAGAAAAACGGGTCATTTCTCCAGATCTAGTAAAAAACAGCGGATTTTCAATTTGGGTTTGTCTGCCTTCTATTCATGGGAATTGGACAAGGTTTTCTTTTTTGAGCTCGGAATAGAATGTATTATATAGATCACTCGAAAAAAAATGTGCCATAAAAATGTTTTTTTCCCTTAAGGTCTCACCACACAATTTCATTCGCGCATATCATTATAAAGTTTAAGAATAAGAAAGTTAGTCTCTTTTTTAAAAATGTGGCTCTTTGCGGCAGCCTCGGTGGTAAATATTACAGATATATCATTTTGCTACCGATTTGAATCGATTCTGTGATGATTTGGTGTAGCAAAAGCATCAAAATGATGGAAGATAGATCCAACAGGAAGTCCTTGCCCTGACTGTAACAAGGCTCTTCTAAAAAACAAGGTCAATTTTTTTGGAGGTCGCTCAGGGGAGAGTGGGGCAAGAGGTTATTATGGGCTCAAATAAAAAAAATTATATCCCTTTCACACCCCTTTTTTATTTATGATATTGAAAGAGGACAGTCTGATGGTTAAAAAAATACATAGGTTCATTTACATTTTTCTACTTAAAGAATGCTGGGAGGTCTGAGTGTATGGGTCATAATACATGTAAGTCTATGGGACGGGTATTATGTGTGGTGAGACGTTAAGGCCGTAGTTCCAGAAAGCACATTTTCGAGCCTATGGGATGTGTTTTTGCTACTAGACCATTTATTTTGCTCATTTATTATCACCAGGCAGCCATTTCAGCGAAAAAATATCATATGAACATGTTTTCTAGTGAAATTGACGAAACTGACTTGAGAATGTTCAATTATGGGCCATATATCAAGCATTCCTCCATATAGCACTGAAACAGTTGTAAGTTCAACTTGGTTCAGCTACGTCCCCGCATTGACTTTCTTGTCCTTTGGTATCTATAACTATTTTCTTGGGTGTTTTATGTCTGAACATCATTATTCTAAACAACTAAACTCATTTATGACCTAAATTGAAGATGAATCTCTGTAAAAAACGACAATCCCATACAGATGCTTCATGAAAATGAAAAATGATGGTGTACTACAGAAAAACGGGTCATTTCTCCAGATCTAGTAAAAAACAGCGGATTTTCAATTTGGGTTTGTCTGCCTTCTATTCATGGGAATTGGACAAGGTTTTCTTTTTTGAGCTCGGAATAGAATGTATTATATAGATCACTCGAAAAAAAATGTGCCATAAAAATGTTTTTTTCCCTTAAGGTCTCACCACACAATTTCATTCGCGCATATCATTATAAAGTTTAAGAATAAGAAAGTTAGTCTCTTTTTTAAAAATGTGGCTCTTTGCGGCAGCCTCGGTGGTAAATATTACAGATATATCATTTTGCTACCGATTTGAATCGATTCTGTGATGATTTGGTGTAGCAAAAGCATCAAAATGATGGAAGATAGATCCAACAGGAAGTCCTTGCCCTGACTGTAACAAGGCTCTTCTAAAAAACAAGGTCAATTTTTTTGGAGGTTGCTCAGGGGAGAGTGGGGCAAGAGGTTATTATGGGCTCAAATAAAAAAAATTATATCCCTTTCACACCCCTTTTTTATTTATGATATTGAAAGAGGACAGTCTGATGGTTAAAAAAATACATAGGTTCATTTACATTTTTCTACTTAAAGAATGCTGGGAGGTCTGAGTGTATGGGTCATAATACATGTAAGTCTATGGGACGGGTATTATGTGTGGTGAGACGTTAAGGCCGTAGTTCCAGAAAGCACATTTTCGAGCCTATGGGATGTGTTTTTGCTACTAGACCATTTATTTTGCTCATTTATTATCACCAGGCAGCCATTTCAGCGAAAAAATATCATATGAACATGTTTTCTAGTGAAATTGACGAAACTGACTTGAGAATGTTCAATTATGGGCCATATATCAAGCATTCCTCCATATAGCACTGAAACAGTTGTAAGTTCAACTTGGTTCAGCTACGTCCCCGCATTGACTTTCTTGTCCTTTGGTATTTATAACTATTTTCTTGGGTGTTTTATGTCTGAACATCATTATTCTAAACAACTAAACTCATTTATGACCTAAATTGAAGATGAATCTCTGTAAAAAACGACAATCCCATACAGATGCTTCATGAAAATGAAAAATGATGGTGTACTACAGAAAAACGGGTCATTTCTCCAGATCTAGTAAAAAACAGCGGATTTTCAATTTGGGTTTGTCTGCCTTCTATTCATGGGAATTGGACAAGGTTTTCTTTTTTGAGCTCGGAATAGAATGTATTATATAGATCACTCGAAAAAAAATGTGCCATAAAAATGTTTTTTTCCCTTAAGGTCTCACCACACAATTTCATTCGCGCATATCATTATAAAGTTTAAGAATAAGAAAGTTAGTCTCTTTTTTAAAAATGTGGCTCTTTGCGGCAGCCTCGGTGGTAAATATTACAGATATATCATTTTGCTACCGATTTGAATCGATTCTGTGATGATTTGGTGTAGCAAAAGCATCAAAATGATGGAAGATAGATCCAACAGGAAGTCCTTGCCCTGACTGTAACAAGGCTCTTCTAAAAAACAAGGTCAATTTTTTTGGAGGTCGCTCAGGGGAGAGTGGGGCAAGAGGTTATTATGGGCTCAAATAAAAAAAATTATATCCCTTTCACACCCCTTTTTTATTTATGATATTGAAAGAGGACAGTCTGATGGTTAAAAAAATACATAGGTTCATTTACATTTTTCTACTTAAAGAATGCTGGGAGGTCTGAGTGTATGGGTCATAATACATGTAAGTCTATGGGACGGGTATTATGTGTGGTGAGACGTTAAGGCCGTAGTTCCAGAAAGCACATTTTCGAGCCTATGGGATGTGTTTTTGCTACTAGACCATTTATTTTGCTCATTTATTATCACCAGGCAGCCATTTCAGCGAAAAAATATCATATGAACATGTTTTCTAGTGAAATTGACGAAACTGACTTGAGAATGTTCAATTATGGGCCATATATCAAGCATTCCTCCATATAGCACTGAAACAGTTGTAAGTTCAACTTGGTTCAGCTACGTCCCCGCATTGACTTTCTTGTCCTTTGGTATCTATAACTATTTTCTTGGGTGTTTTATGTCTGAACATCATTATTCTAAACAACTAAACTCATTTATGACCTAAATTGAAGATGAATCTCTGTAAAAAACGACAATCCCATACAGATGCTTCATGAAAATGAAAAATGATGGTGTACTACAGAAAAACGGGTCATTTCTCCAGATCTAGTAAAAAACAGCGGATTTTCAATTTGGGTTTGTCTGCCTTCTATTCATGGGAATTGGACAAGGTTTTCTTTTTTGAGCTCGGAATAGAATGTATTATATAGATCACTCGAAAAAAAATGTGCCATAAAAATGTTTTTTTCCCTTAAGGTCTCACCACACAATTTCATTCGCGCATATCATTATAAAGTTTAAGAATAAGAAAGTTAGTCTCTTTTTTAAAAATGTGGCTCTTTGCGGCAGCCTCGGTGGTAAATATTACAGATATATCATTTTGCTACCGATTTGAATCGATTCTGTGATGATTTGGTGTAGCAAAAGCATCAAAATGATGGAAGATAGATCCAACAGGAAGTCCTTGCCCTGACTGTAACAAGGCTCTTCTAAAAAACAAGGTCAATTTTTTTGGAGGTCGCTCAGGGGAGAGTGGGGCAAGAGGTTATTATGGGCTCAAATAAAAAAAATTATATCCCTTTCACACCCCTTTTTTATTTATGATATTGAAAGAGGACAGTCTGATGGTTAAAAAAATACATAGGTTCATTTACATTTTTCTACTTAAAGAATGCTGGGAGGTCTGAGTGTATGGGTCATAATACATGTAAGTCTATGGGACGGGTATTATGTGTGGTGAGACGTTAAGGCCGTAGTTCCAGAAAGCACATTTTCGAGCCTATGGGATGTGTTTTTGCTACTAGACCATTTATTTTGCTCATTTATTATCACCAGGCAGCCATTTCAGCGAAAAAATATCATATGAACATGTTTTCTAGTGAAATTGACGAAACTGACTTGAGAATGTTCAATTATGGGCCATATATCAAGCATTCCTCCATATAGCACTGAAACAGTTGTAAGTTCAACTTGGTTCAGCTACGTCCCCGCATTGACTTTCTTGTCCTTTGGTATCTATAACTATTTTCTTGGGTGTTTTATGTCTGAACATCATTATTCTAAACAACTAAACTCATTTATGACCTAAATTGAAGATGAATCTCTGTAAAAAACGACAATCCCATACAGATGCTTCATGAAAATGAAAAATGATGGTGTACTACAGAAAAACGGGTCATTTCTCCAGATCTAGTAAAAAACAGCGGATTTTCAATTTGGGTTTGTCTGCCTTCTATTCATGGGAATTGGACAAGGTTTTCTTTTTTGAGCTCGGAATAGAATGTATTATATAGATCACTCGAAAAAAAATGTGCCATAAAAATGTTTTTTTCCCTTAAGGTCTCACCACACAATTTCATTCGCGCATATCATTATAAAGTTTAAGAATAAGAAAGTTAGTCTCTTTTTTAAAAATGTGGCTCTTTGCGGCAGCCTCGGTGGTAAATATTACAGATATATCATTTTGCTACCGATTTGAATCGATTCTGTGATGATTTGGTGTAGCAAAAGCATCAAAATGATGGAAGATAGATCCAACAGGAAGTCCTTGCCCTGACTGTAACAAGGCTCTTCTAAAAAACAAGGTCAATTTTTTTGGAGGTCGCTCAGGGGAGAGTGGGGCAAGAGGTTATTATGGGCTCAAATAAAAAAAATTATATCCCTTTCACACCCCTTTTTTATTTATGATATTGAAAGAGGACAGTCTGATGGTTAAAAAAATACATAGGTTCATTTACATTTTTCTACTTAAAGAATGCTGGGAGGTCTGAGTGTATGGGTCATAATACATGTAAGTCTATGGGACGGGTATTATGTGTGGTGAGACGTTAAGGCCGTAGTTCCAGAAAGCACATTTTCGAGCCTATGGGATGTGTTTTTGCTACTAGACCATTTATTTTGCTCATTTATTATCACCAGGCAGCCATTTCAGCGAAAAAATATCATATGAACATGTTTTCTAGTGAAATTGACGAAACTGACTTGAGAATGTTCAATTATGGGCCATATATCAAGCATTCCTCCATATAGCACTGAAACAGTTGTAAGTTCAACTTGGTTCAGCTACGTCCCCGCATTGACTTTCTTGTCCTTTGGTATCTATAACTATTTTCTTGGGTGTTTTATGTCTGAACATCATTATTCTAAACAACTAAACTCATTTATGACCTAAATTGAAGATGAATCTCTGTAAAAAACGACAATCCCATACAGATGCTTCATGAAAATGAAAAATGATGGTGTACTACAGAAAAACGGGTCATTTCTCCAGATCTAGTAAAAAACAGCGGATTTTCAATTTGGGTTTGTCTGCCTTCTATTCATGGGAATTGGACAAGGTTTTCTTTTTTGAGCTCGGAATAGAATGTATTATATAGATCACTCGAAAAAAAATGTGCCATAAAAATGTTTTTTTCCCTTAAGGTCTCACCACACAATTTCATTCGCGCATATCATTATAAAGTTTAAGAATAAGAAAGTTAGTCTCTTTTTTAAAAATGTGGCTCTTTGCGGCAGCCTCGGTGGTAAATATTACAGATATATCATTTTGCTACCGATTTGAATCGATTCTGTGATGATTTGGTGTAGCAAAAGCATCAAAATGATGGAAGATAGATCCAACAGGAAGTCCTTGCCCTGACTGTAACAAGGCTCTTCTAAAAAACAAGGTCAATTTTTTTGGAGGTCGCTCAGGGGAGAGTGGGGCAAGAGGTTATTATGGGCTCAAATAAAAAAAATTATATCCCTTTCACACCCCTTTTTTATTTATGATATTGAAAGAGGACAGTCTGATGGTTAAAAAAATACATAGGTTCATTTACATTTTTCTACTTAAAGAATGCTGGGAGGTCTGAGTGTATGGGTCATAATACATGTAAGTCTATGGGACGGGTATTATGTGTGGTGAGACGTTAAGGCCGTAGTTCCAGAAAGCACATTTTCGAGCCTATGGGATGTGTTTTTGCTACTAGACCATTTATTTTGCTCATTTATTATCACCAGGCAGCCATTTCAGCGAAAAAATATCATATGAACATGTTTTCTAGTGAAATTGACGAAACTGACTTGAGAATGTTCAATTATGGGCCATATATCAAGCATTCCTCCATATAGCACTGAAACAGTTGTAAGTTCAACTTGGTTCAGCTACGTCCCCGCATTGACTTTCTTGTCCTTTGGTATCTATAACTATTTTCTTGGGTGTTTTATGTCTGAACATCATTATTCTAAACAACTAAACTCATTTATGACCTAAATTGAAGATGAATCTCTGTAAAAAACGACAATCCCATACAGATGCTTCATGAAAATGAAAAATGATGGTGTACTACAGAAAAACGGGTCATTTCTCCAGATCTAGTAAAAAACAGCGGATTTTCAATTTGGGTTTGTCTGCCTTCTATTCATGGGAATTGGACAAGGTTTTCTTTTTTGAGCTCGGAATAGAATGTATTATATAGATCACTCGAAAAAAAATGTGCCATAAAAATGTTTTTTTCCCTTAAGGTCTCACCACACAATTTCATTCGCGCATATCATTATAAAGTTTAAGAATAAGAAAGTTAGTCTCTTTTTTAAAAATGTGGCTCTTTGCGGCAGCCTCGGTGGTAAATATTACAGATATATCATTTTGCTACCGATTTGAATCGATTCTGTGATGATTTGGTGTAGCAAAAGCATCAAAATGATGGAAGATAGATCCAACAGGAAGTCCTTGCCCTGACTGTAACAAGGCTCTTCTAAAAAACAAGGTCAATTTTTTTGGAGGTCGCTCAGGGGAGAGTGGGGCAAGAGGTTATTATGGGCTCAAATAAAAAAATTATATCCCTTTCACACCCCTTTTTTATTTATGATATTGAAAGAGGACAGTCTGATGGTTAAAAAAATACATAGGTTCATTTACATTTTTCTACTTAAAGAATGCTGGGAGGTCTGAGTGTATGGGTCATAATACATGTAAGTCTATGGGACGGGTATTATGTGTGGTGAGACGTTAAGGCCGTAGTTCCAGAAAGCACATTTTCGAGCCTATGGGATGTGTTTTTGCTACTAGACCATTTATTTTGCTCATTTATTATCACCAGGCAGCCATTTCAGCGAAAAAATATCATATGAACATGTTTTCTAGTGAAATTGACGAAACTGACTTGAGAATGTTCAATTATGGGCCATATATCAAGCATTCCTCCATATAGCACTGAAACAGTTGTAAGTTCAACTTGGTTCAGCTACGTCCCCGCATTGACTTTCTTGTCCTTTGGTATCTATAACTATTTTCTTGGGTGTTTTATGTCTGAACATCATTATTCTAAACAACTAAACTCATTTATGACCTAAATTGAAGATGAATCTCTGTAAAAAACGACAATCCCATACAGATGCTTCATGAAAATGAAAAATGATGGTGTACTACAGAAAAACGGGTCATTTCTCCAGATCTAGTAAAAAACAGCGGATTTTCAATTTGGGTTTGTCTGCCTTCTATTCATGGGAATTGGACAAGGTTTTCTTTTTTGAGCTCGGAATAGAATGTATTATATAGATCACTCGAAAAAAAATGTGCCATAAAAATGTTTTTTTCCCTTAAGGTCTCACCACACAATTTCATTCGCGCATATCATTATAAAGTTTAAGAATAAGAAAGTTAGTCTCTTTTTTAAAAATGTGGCTCTTTGCGGCAGCCTCGGTGGTAAATATTACAGATATATCATTTTGCTACCGATTTGAATCGATTCTGTGATGATTTGGTGTAGCAAAAGCATCAAAATGATGGAAGATAGATCCAACAGGAAGTCCTTGCCCTGACTGTAACAAGGCTCTTCTAAAAAACAAGGTCAATTTTTTTGGAGGTCGCTCAGGGGAGAGTGGGGCAAGAGGTTATTATGGGCTCAAATAAAAAAAATTATATCCCTTTCACACCCCTTTTTTATTTATGATATTGAAAGAGGACAGTCTGATGGTTAAAAAAATACATAGGTTCATTTACATTTTTCTACTTAAAGAATGCTGGGAGGTCTGAGTGTATGGGTCATAATACATGTAAGTCTATGGGACGGGTATTATGTGTGGTGAGACGTTAAGGCCGTAGTTCCAGAAAGCACATTTTCGAGCCTATGGGATGTGTTTTTGCTACTAGACCATTTATTTTGCTCATTTATTATCACCAGGCAACCATTTCAGCGAAAAAATATCATATGAACATGTTTTCTAGTGAAATTGACGAAACTGACTTGAGAATGTTCAATTATGGGCCATATATCAAGCATTCCTCCATATAGCACTGAAACAGTTGTAAGTTCAACTTGGTTCAGCTACGTCCCCGCATTGACTTTCTTGTCCTTTGGTATTTATAACTATTTTCTTGGGTGTTTTATGTCTGAACATCATTATTCTAAACAACTAAACTCATTTATGACCTAAATTGAAGATGAATCTCTGTAAAAAACGACAATCCCATACAGATGCTTCATGAAAATGAAAAATGATGGTGTACTACAGAAAAACGGGTCATTTCTCCAGATCTAGTAAAAAACAGCGGATTTTCAATTTGGGTTTGTCTGCCTTCTATTCATGGGAATTGGACAAGGTTTTCTTTTTTGAGCTCGGAATAGAATGTATTATATAGATCACTCGAAAAAAAATGTGCCATAAAAATGTTTTTTTCCCTTAAGGTCTCACCACACAATTTCATTCGCGCATATCATTATAAAGTTTAAGAATAAGAAAGTTAGTCTCTTTTTTAAAAATGTGGCTCTTTGCGGCAGCCTCGGTGGTAAATATTACAGATATATCATTTTGCTACCGATTTGAATCGATTCTGTGATGATTTGGTGTAGCAAAAGCATCAAAATGATGGAAGATAGATCCAACAGGAAGTCCTTGCCCTGACTGTAACAAGGCTCTTCTAAAAAACAAGGTCAATTTTTTTGGAGGTCGCTCAGGGGAGAGTGGGGCAAGAGGTTATTATGGGCTCAAATAAAAAAAATTATATCCCTTTCACACCCCTTTTTTATTTATGATATTGAAAGAGGACAGTCTGATGGTTAAAAAAATACATAGGTTCATTTACATTTTTCTACTTAAAGAATGCTGGGAGGTCTGAGTGTATGGGTCATAATACATGTAAGTCTATGGGACGGGTATTATGTGTGGTGAGACGTTAAGGCCGTAGTTCCAGAAAGCACATTTTCGAGCCTATGGGATGTGTTTTTGCTACTAGACCATTTATTTTGCTCATTTATTATCACCAGGCAGCCATTTCAGCGAAAAAATATCATATGAACATGTTTTCTAGTGAAATTGACGAAACTGACTTGAGAATGTTCAATTATGGGCCATATATCAAGCATTCCTCCATATAGCACTGAAACAGTTGTAAGTTCAACTTGGTTCAGCTACGTCCCCGCATTGACTTTCTTGTCCTTTGGTATTTATAACTATTTTCTTGGGTGTTTTATGTCTGAACATCATTATTCTAAACAACTAAACTCATTTATGACCTAAATTGAAGATGAATCTCTGTAAAAAACGACAATCCCATACAGATGCTTCATGAAAATGAAAAATGATGGTGTACTACAGAAAAACGGGTCATTTCTCCAGATCTAGTAAAAAACAGCGGATTTTCAATTTGGGTTTGTCTGCCTTCTATTCATGGGAATTGGACAAGGTTTTCTTTTTTGAGCTCGGAATAGAATGTATTATATAGATCACTCGAAAAAAAATGTGCCATAAAAATGTTTTTTTCCCTTAAGGTCTCACCACACAATTTCATTCGCGCATATCATTATAAAGTTTAAGAATAAGAAAGTTAGTCTCTTTTTTAAAAATGTGGCTCTTTGCGGCAGCCTCGGTGGTAAATATTACAGATATATCATTTTGCTACCGATTTGAATCGATTCTGTGATGATTTGGTGTAGCAAAAGCATCAAAATGATGGAAGATAGATCCAACAGGAAGTCCTTGCCCTGACTGTAACAAGGCTCTTCTAAAAAACAAGGTCAATTTTTTTGGAGGTCGCTCAGGGGAGAGTGGGGCAAGAGGTTATTATGGGCTCAAATAAAAAAAATTATATCCCTTTCACACCCCTTTTTTATTTATGATATTGAAAGAGGACAGTCTGATGGTTAAAAAAATACATAGGTTCATTTACATTTTTCTACTTAAAGAATGCTGGGAGGTCTGAGTGTATGGGTCATAATACATGTAAGTCTATGGGACGGGTATTATGTGTGGTGAGACGTTAAGGCCGTAGTTCCAGAAAGCACATTTTCGAGCCTATGGGATGTGTTTTTGCTACTAGACCATTTATTTTGCTCATTTATTATCACCAGGCAGCCATTTCAGCGAAAAAATATCATATGAACATGTTTTCTAGTGAAATTGACGAAACTGACTTGAGAATGTTCAATTATGGGCCATATATCAAGCATTCCTCCATATAGCACTGAAACAGTTGTAAGTTCAACTTGGTTCAGCTACGTCCCCGCATTGACTTTCTTGTCCTTTGGTATTTATAACTATTTTCTTGGGTGTTTTATGTCTGAACATCATTATTCTAAACAACTAAACTCATTTATGACCTAAATTGAAGATGAATCTCTGTAAAAAACGACAATCCCATACAGATGCTTCATGAAAATGAAAAATGATGGTGTACTACAGAAAAACGGGTCATTTCTCCAGATCTAGTAAAAAACAGCGGATTTTCAATTTGGGTTTGTCTGCCTTCTATTCATGGGAATTGGACAAGGTTTTCTTTTTTGAGCTCGGAATAGAATGTATTATATAGATCACTCGAAAAAAAATGTGCCATAAAAATGTTTTTTTCCCTTAAGGTCTCACCACACAATTTCATTCGCGCATATCATTATAAAGTTTAAGAATAAGAAAGTTAGTCTCTTTTTTAAAAATGTGGCTCTTTGCGGCAGCCTCGGTGGTAAATATTACAGATATATCATTTTGCTACCGATTTGAATCGATTCTGTGATGATTTGGTGTAGCAAAAGCATCAAAATGATGGAAGATAGATCCAACAGGAAGTCCTTGCCCTGACTGTAACAAGGCTCTTCTAAAAAACAAGGTCAATTTTTTTGGAGGTCGCTCAGGGGAGAGTGGGGCAAGAGGTTATTATGGGCTCAAATAAAAAAAATTATATCCCTTTCACACCCCTTTTTTATTTATGATATTGAAAGAGGACAGTCTGATGGTTAAAAAAATACATAGGTTCATTTACATTTTTCTACTTAAAGAATGCTGGGAGGTCTGAGTGTATGGGTCATAATACATGTAAGTCTATGGGACGGGTATTATGTGTGGTGAGACGTTAAGGCCGTAGTTCCAGAAAGCACATTTTCGAGCCTATGGGATGTGTTTTTGCTACTAGACCATTTATTTTGCTCATTTATTATCACCAGGCAGCCATTTCAGCGAAAAAATATCATATGAACATGTTTTCTAGTGAAATTGACGAAACTGACTTGAGAATGTTCAATTATGGGCCATATATCAAGCATTCCTCCATATAGCACTGAAACAGTTGTAAGTTCAACTTGGTTCAGCTACGTCCCCGCATTGACTTTCTTGTCCTTTGGTATTTATAACTATTTTCTTGGGTATTTTATGTCTGAACATCATTATTCTAAACAACTAAACTCATTTATGACCTAAATTGAAGATGAATCTCTGTAAAAAACGACAATCCCATACAGATGCTTCATGAAAATGAAAAATGATGGTGTACTACAGAAAAACGGGTCATTTCTCCAGATCTAGTAAAAAACAGCGGATTTTCAATTTGGGTTTGTCTGCCTTCTATTCATGGGAATTGGACAAGGTTTTCTTTTTTGAGCTCGGAATAGAATGTATTATATAGATCACTCGAAAAAAAATGTGCCATAAAAATGTTTTTTTCCCTTAAGGTCTCACCACACAATTTCATTCGCGCATATCATTATAAAGTTTAAGAATAAGAAAGTTAGTCTCTTTTTTAAAAATGTGGCTCTTTGCGGCAGCCTCGGTGGTAAATATTACAGATATATCATTTTGCTACCGATTTGAATCGATTCTGTGATGATTTGGTGTAGCAAAAGCATCAAAATGATGGAAGATAGATCCAACAGGAAGTCCTTGCCCTGACTGTAACAAGGCTCTTCTAAAAAACAAGGTCAATTTTTTTGGAGGTCGCTCAGGGGAGAGTGGGGCAAGAGGTTATTATGGGCTCAAATAAAAAAAATTATATCCCTTTCACACCCCTTTTTTATTTATGATATTGAAAGAGGACAGTCTGATGGTTAAAAAAATACATAGGTTCATTTACATTTTTCTACTTAAAGAATGCTGGGAGGTCTGAGTGTATGGGTCATAATACATGTAAGTCTATGGGACGGGTATTATGTGTGGTGAGACGTTAAGGCCGTAGTTCCAGAAAGCACATTTTCGAGCCTATGGGATGTGTGTTTGCTACTAGACCATTTATTTTGCTCATTTATTATCACCAGGCAGCCATTTCAGCGAAAAAATATCATATGAACATGTTTTCTAGTGAAATTGACGAAACTGACTTGAGAATGTTCAATTATGGGCCATATATCAAGCATTCCTCCATATAGCACTGAAACAGTTGTAAGTTCAACTTGGTTCAGCTACGTCCCCGCATTGACTTTCTTGTCCTTTGGTATTTATAACTATTTTCTTGGGTGTTTTATGTCTGAACATCATTATTCTAAACAACTAAACTCATTTATGACCTAAATTGAAGATGAATCTCTGTAAAAAACGACAATCCCATACAGATGCTTCATGAAAATGAAAAATGATGGTGTACTACAGAAAAACGGGTCATTTCTCCAGATCTAGTAAAAAACAGCGGATTTTCAATTTGGGTTTGTCTGCCTTCTATTCATGGGAATTGGACAAGGTTTTCTTTTTTGAGCTCGGAATAGAATGTATTATATAGATCACTCGAAAAAAAATGTGCCATAAAAATGTTTTTTTCCCTTAAGGTCTCACCACACAAATTCATTCGCGCATATCATTATAAAGTTTAAGAATAAGAAAGTTAGTCTCTTTTTTAAAAATGTGGCTCTTTGCGGCAGCCTCGGTGGTAAATATTACAGATATATCATTTTGCTACCGATTTGAATCGATTCTGTGATGATTTGGTGTAGCAAAAGCATCAAAATGATGGAAGATAGATCCAACAGGAAGTCCTTGCCCTGACTGTAACAAGGCTCTTCTAAAAAACAAGGTCAATTTTTTTGGAGGTCGCTCAGGGGAGAGTGGGGCAAGAGGTTATTATGGGCTCAAATAAAAAAAATTATATCCCTTTCACACCCCTTTTTTATTTATGATATTGAAAGAGGACAGTCTGATGGTTAAAAAAATACATAGGTTCATTTACATTTTTCTACTTAAAGAATGCTGGGAGGTCTGAGTGTATGGGTCATAATACATGTAAGTCTATGGGACGGGTATTATGTGTGGTGAGACGTTAAGGCCGTAGTTCCAGAAAGCACATTTTCGAGCCTATGGGATGTGTTTTTGCTACTAGACCATTTATTTTGCTCATTTATTATCACCAGGCAGCCATTTCAGCGAAAAAATATCATATGAACATGTTTTCTAGTGAAATTGACGAAACTGACTTGAGAATGTTCAATTATGGGCCATATATCAAGCATTCCTCCATATAGCACTGAAACAGTTGTAAGTTCAACTTGGTTCAGCTACGTCCCCGCATTGACTTTCTTGTCCTTTGGTATTTATAACTATTTTCTTGGGTGTTTTATGTCTGAACATCATTATTCTAAACAACTAAACTCATTTATGACCTAAATTGAAGATGAATCTCTGTAAAAAACGACAATCCCATACAGATGCTTCATGAAAATGAAAAATGATGGTGTACTACAGAAAAACGGGTCATTTCTCCAGATCTAGTAAAAAACAGCGGATTTTCAATTTGGGTTTGTCTGCCTTCTATTCATGGGAATTGGACAAGGTTTTCTTTTTTGAGCTCGGAATAGAATGTATTATATAGATCACTCGAAAAAAAATGTGCCATAAAAATGTTTTTTTCCCTTAAGGTCTCACCACACAATTTCATTCGCGCATATCATTATAAAGTTTAAGAATAAGAAAGTTAGTCTCTTTTTTAAAAATGTGGCTCTTTGCGGCAGCCTCGGTGGTAAATATTACAGATATATCATTTTGCTACCGATTTGAATCGATTCTGTGATGATTTGGTGTAGCAAAAGCATCAAAATGATGGAAGATAGATCCAACAGGAAGTCCTTGCCCTGACTGTAACAAGGCTCTTCTAAAAAACAAGGTCAATTTTTTTGGAGGTCGCTCAGGGGAGAGTGGGGCAAGAGGTTATTATGGGCTCAAATAAAAAAAATTATATCCCTTTCACACCCCTTTTTTATTTATGATATTGAAAGAGGACAGTCTGATGGTTAAAAAAATACATAGGTTCATTTACATTTTTCTACTTAAAGAATGCTGGGAGGTCTGAGTGTATGGGTCATAATACATGTAAGTCTATGGGACGGGTATTATGTGTGGTGAGACGTTAAGGCCGTAGTTCCAGAAAGCACATTTTCGAGCCTATGGGATGTGTTTTTGCTACTAGACCATTTATTTTGCTCATTTATTATCACCAGGCAGCCATTTCAGCGAAAAAATATCATATGAACATGTTTTCTAGTGAAATTGACGAAACTGACTTGAGAATGTTCAATTATGGGCCATATATCAAGCATTCCTCCATATAGCACTGAAACAGTTGTAAGTTCAACTTGGTTCAGCTACGTCCCCGCATTGACTTTCTTGTCCTTTGGTATTTATAACTATTTTCTTGGGTGTTTTATGTCTGAACATCATTATTCTAAACAACTAAACTCATTTATGACCTAAATTGAAGATGAATCTCTGTAAAAAACGACAATCCCATACAGATGCTTCATGAAAATGAAAAATGATGGTGTACTACAGAAAAACGGGTCATTTCTCCAGATCTAGTAAAAAACAGCGGATTTTCAATTTGGGTTTGTCTGCCTTCTATTCATGGGAATTGGACAAGGTTTTCTTTTTTGAGCTCGGAATAGAATGTATTATATAGATCACTCGAAAAAAAATGTGCCATAAAAATGTTTTTTTCCCTTAAGGTCTCACCACACAATTTCATTCGCGCATATCATTATAAAGTTTAAGAATAAGAAAGTTAGTCTCTTTTTTAAAAATGTGGCTCTTTGCGGCAGCCTCGGTGGTAAATATTACAGATATATCATTTTGCTACCGATTTGAATCGATTCTGTGATGATTTGGTGTAGCAAAAGCATCAAAATGATGGAAGATAGATCCAACAGGAAGTCCTTGCCCTGACTGTAACAAGGCTCTTCTAAAAAACAAGGTCAATTTTTTTGGAGGTCGCTCAGGGGAGAGTGGGGCAAGAGGTTATTATGGGCTCAAATAAAAAAAATTATATCCCTTTCACACCCCTTTTTTATTTATGATATTGAAAGAGGACAGTCTGATGGTTAAAAAAATACATAGGTTCATTTACATTTTTCTACTTAAAGAATGCTGGGAGGTCTGAGTGTATGGGTCATAATACATGTAAGTCTATGGGACGGGTATTATGTGTGGTGAGACGTTAAGGCCGTAGTTCCAGAAAGCACATTTTCGAGCCTATGGGATGTGTTTTTGCTACTAGACCATTTATTTTGCTCATTTATTATCACCAGGCAGCCATTTCAGCGAAAAAATATCATATGAACATGTTTTCTAGTGAAATTGACGAAACTGACTTGAGAATGTTCAATTATGGGCCATATATCAAGCATTCCTCCATATAGCACTGAAACAGTTGTAAGTTCAACTTGGTTCAGCTACGTCCCCGCATTGACTTTCTTGTCCTTTGGTATTTATAACTATTTTCTTGGGTGTTTTATGTCTGAACATCATTATTCTAAACAACTAAACTCATTTATGACCTAAATTGAAGATGAATCTCTGTAAAAAACGACAATCCCATACAGATGCTTCATGAAAATGAAAAATGATGGTGTACTACAGAAAAACGGGTCATTTCTCCAGATCTAGTAAAAAACAGCGGATTTTCAATTTGGGTTTGTCTGCCTTCTATTCATGGGAATTGGACAAGGTTTTCTTTTTTGAGCTCGGAATAGAATGTATTATATAGATCACTCGAAAAAAAATGTGCCATAAAAATGTTTTTTTCCCTTAAGGTCTCACCACACAAATTCATTCGCGCATATCATTATAAAGTTTAAGAATAAGAAAGTTAGTCTCTTTTTTAAAAATGTGGCTCTTTGCGGCAGCCTCGGTGGTAAATATTACAGATATATCATTTTGCTACCGATTTGAATCGATTCTGTGATGATTTGGTGTAGCAAAAGCATCAAAATGATGGAAGATAGATCCAACAGGAAGTCCTTGCCCTGACTGTAACAAGGCTCTTCTAAAAAACAAGGTCAATTTTTTTGGAGGTCGCTCAGGGGAGAGTGGGGCAAGAGGTTATTATGGGCTCAAATAAAAAAAATTATATCCCTTTCACACCCCTTTTTTATTTATGATATTGAAAGAGGACAGTCTGATGGTTAAAAAAATACATAGGTTCATTTACATTTTTCTACTTAAAGAATGCTGGGAGGTCTGAGTGTATGGGTCATAATACATGTAAGTCTATGGGACGGGTATTATGTGTGGTGAGACGTTAAGGCCGTAGTTCCAGAAAGCACATTTTCGAGCCTATGGGATGTGTTTTTGCTACTAGACCATTTATTTTGCTCATTTATTATCACCAGGCAGCCATTTCAGCGAAAAAATATCATATGAACATGTTTTCTAGTGAAATTGACGAAACTGACTTGAGAATGTTCAATTATGGGCCATATATCAAGCATTCCTCCATATAGCACTGAAACAGTTGTAAGTTCAACTTGGTTCAGCTACGTCCCCGCATTGACTTTCTTGTCCTTTGGTATTTATAACTATTTTCTTGGGTGTTTTATGTCTGAACATCATTATTCTAAACAACTAAACTCATTTATGACCTAAATTGAAGATGAATCTCTGTAAAAAACGACAATCCCATACAGATGCTTCATGAAAATGAAAAATGATGGTGTACTACAGAAAAACGGGTCATTTCTCCAGATCTAGTAAAAAACAGCGGATTTTCAATTTGGGTTTGTCTGCCTTCTATTCATGGGAATTGGACAAGGTTTTCTTTTTTGAGCTCGGAATAGAATGTATTATATAGATCACTCGAAAAAAAATGTGCCATAAAAATGTTTTTTTCCCTTAAGGTCTCACCACACAAATTCATTCGCGCATATCATTATAAAGTTTAAGAATAAGAAAGTTAGTCTCTTTTTTAAAAATGTGGCTCTTTGCGGCAGCCTCGGTGGTAAATATTACAGATATATCATTTTGCTACCGATTTGAATCGATTCTGTGATGATTTGGTGTAGCAAAAGCATCAAAATGATGGAAGATAGATCCAACAGGAAGTCCTTGCCCTGACTGTAACAAGGCTCTTCTAAAAAACAAGGTCAATTTTTTTGGAGGTCGCTCAGGGGAGAGTGGGGCAAGAGGTTATTATGGGCTCAAATAAAAAAAATTATATCCCTTTCACACCCCTTTTTTATTTATGATATTGAAAGAGGACAGTCTGATGGTTAAAAAAATACATAGGTTCATTTACATTTTTCTACTTAAAGAATGCTGGGAGGTCTGAGTGTATGGGTCATAATACATGTAAGTCTATGGGACGGGTATTATGTGTGGTGAGACGTTAAGGCCGTAGTTCCAGAAAGCACATTTTCGAGCCTATGGGATGTGTTTTTGCTACTAGACCATTTATTTTGCTCATTTATTATCACCAGGCAGCCATTTCAGCGAAAAAATATCATATGAACATGTTTTCTAGTGAAATTGACAAAACTGACTTGAGAATGTTCAATTATGGGCCATATATCAAGCATTCCTCCATATAGCACTGAAACAGTTGTAAGTTCAACTTGGTTCAGCTACGTCCCCGCATTGACTTTCTTGTCCTTTGGTATTTATAACTATTTTCTTGGGTGTTTTATGTCTGAACATCATTATTCTAAACAACTAAACTCATTTATGACCTAAATTGAAGATGAATCTCTGTAAAAAACGACAATCCCATACAGATGCTTCATGAAAATGAAAAATGATGGTGTACTACAGAAAAACGGGTCATTTCTCCAGATCTAGTAAAAAACAGCGGATTTTCAATTTGGGTTTGTCTGCCTTCTATTCATGGGAATTGGACAAGGTTTTCTTTTTTGAGCTCGGAATAGAATGTATTATATAGATCACTCGAAAAAAAATGTGCCATAAAAATGTTTTTTTCCCTTAAGGTCTCACCACACAAATTCATTCGCGCATATCATTATAAAGTTTAAGAATAAGAAAGTTAGTCTCTTTTTTAAAAATGTGGCTCTTTGCGGCAGCCTCGGTGGTAAATATTACAGATATATCATTTTGCTACCGATTTGAATCGATTCTGTGATGATTTGGTGTAGCAAAAGCATCAAAATGATGGAAGATAGATCCAACAGGAAGTCCTTGCCCTGACTGTAAAAAGGCTCTTCTAAAAAACAAGGTCAATTTTTTTGGAGGTCGCTCAGGGGAGAGTGGGGCAAGAGGTTATTGTGGGCTCAAATAAAAAAAATTATATCCCTTTCACACCCCTTTTTTATTTATGATATTGAAAGAGGACAGTCTGATGGTTAAAAAAATACATAGGTTCATTTACATTTTTCTACTTAAAGAATGCTGGGAGGTCTGAGTGTATGGGTCATAATACATGTAAGTCTATGGGACGGGTATTATGTGTGGTGAGACGTTAAGGCCGTAGTTCCAGAAAGCACATTTTCGAGCCTATGGGATGTGTTTTTGCTACTAGACCATTTATTTTGCTCATTTATTATCACCAGGCAGCCATTTCAGCGAAAAAATATCATATGAACATGTTTTCTAGTGAAATTGACGAAACTGACTTGAGAATGTTCAATTATGGGCCATATATCAAGCATTCCTCCATATAGCACTGAAACAGTTGTAAGTTCAACTTGGTTCAGCTACGTCCCCGCATTGACTTTCTTGTCCTTTGGTATTTATAACTATTTTCTTGGGTGTTTTATGTCTGAACATCATTATTCTAAACAACTAAACTCATTTATGACCTAAATTGAAGATGAATCTCTGTAAAAAACGACAATCCCATACAGATGCTTCATGAAAATGAAAAATGATGGTGTACTACAGAAAAACGGGTCATTTCTCCAGATCTAGTAAAAAACAGCGGATTTTCAATTTGGGTTTGTCTGCCTTCTATTCATGGGAATTGGACAAGGTTTTCTTTTTTGAGCTCGGAATAGAATGTATTATATAGATCACTCGAAAAAAAATGTGCCATAAAAATGTTTTTTTCCCTTAAGGTCTCACCACACAAATTCATTCGCGCATATCATTATAAAGTTTAAGAATAAGAAAGTTAGTCTCTTTTTTAAAAATGTGGCTCTTTGCGGCAGCCTCGGTGGTAAATATTACAGATATATCATTTTGCTACCGATTTGAATCGATTCTGTGATGATTTGGTGTAGCAAAAGCATCAAAATGATGGAAGATAGATCCAACAGGAAGTCCTTGCCCTGACTGTAACAAGGCTCTTCTAAAAAACAAGGTCAATTTTTTTGGAGGTCGCTCAGGGGAGAGTGGGGCAAGAGGTTATTATGGGCTCAAATAAAAAAAATTATATCCCTTTCACACCCCTTTTTTATTTATGATATTGAAAGAGGACAGTCTGATGGTTAAAAAAATACATAGGTGGGTGAATATACAATTTAAGGGGTCTTTCGATCTGTATTTTTGAAAAAAAAATAGTCGCTTCAAATTATATATACTAGGGTCAGATATTGAGGGTAGGGTTTATGTGATACACATTTAAAATATCAGAGCTTAATCTCGAACAGATTTTTAAAAAAATATGTGTTTTTGTGAAGGACCGTAAAAATAAAATGTCAACTCAGCAACGAATTATATATATATATTTGATCATTTTCAAATTTTAAAGTTCAAAAATTGCTTTGTATGATAGTTTAGTGATATGTTAGTATTTATAACACTTTTTGAAATAAAAATTGCTAAGACAGAACAGTGATTTTATTGTGAAATTATATAGTTGCTGAGTTGACTTTATCGTTTCTGAGTTGACAAAGCACGATAATTGCACATAAAAGTCATGTTTTAAGCGCATCTACGAGATCTCTGAACACTTGAGCCCCATTTTCTGAAAAAAAAATTGGTTCATCATTATAAAGATAAAAAAGAAATGGGATCTTAACAAGCCTAATTTGAAAATGTATTTCGAAGGCCATTGTACAATACATACATGCCAATATAATGAGGGTAAATTTGATTTAGAAATTTAACTAAGTGTTAATTGTAGTTTTATTTATGTAAACAACTTCTAAAATACTCTCTCACTCTAATTCAATCAAAAACAGCTTCTTTTTACCTGCATTTTACATTGACGGAGTTAAAATTTCAGTTTTATTTACAAAAAGGGGGACAGAAAGCAGAATTCAGTAAACTCAGCAACGTTTTTGTTTTCAACTCAGAAACGTTTTTTCATTGTTGTAAAAATGACTACATAAGCGAATATTCTCTCAGTCTAATTTAATTAAAAACATATTTTTTAATTGCATTTTACATTTAAAGAGTTGCGTTTTTAGTCTTAATTACATTTGTGAGACAGAAAGCTAAATTTGGTCAACTCAGCAACGTTTTTGAGTTGAGTGATCAACTCATAAACGTTGCTGAGTTGATCGGAATAATAATGTTGCTGAGTTGAATACGGACAACATAAAACGATCTTTAATGTATTTAAAATAGATGTATCATTGCCCACCGATGCGGTAGGGGGATGGCCATCATTATCAAGCACTTAGTTCAGTTTAACATGTTTTCAATGATTTTTTGCCAAATTATGAGCGTTTTTGAGTTGACACAGAAATTGAATACGCTTCAGGGGTGATTGTTTTGGTTATAAAATAGCAGTTCAGATTGAATGTTGACAAATATTCACCTACCTCCAAATATTGGGACTTTGCAGCTGTCTCTGCATATATCAAAGTAATTGAATGGTATCACACCACAATTTGAGGAGTTTAGATAACACTGGCGTTGCTGAGTTGACCGGTTTGCGTGAGACAGCTAAAAAGCCTCAGTAAATGTATCCTTGGCAACTTTTTATATTGAGTTCATGTCTGTATATGAATAAATTCCGTTGAACATAACAATTACGCTACAAAATAACTCGGGGTTGAGTTATTTCCAAAAGATCTTCCATGTTAAAACAGTCTATGTTTCAGGTGTTAGATATTGGGAGACATTGCATTTGTGTACAAATTCGTGTATTTTAGCACATTGCATGTTGAATAAAAAAATATTCGTCAGAGATATTGAATTATTTTTTTTTCTCAGTTTATCGTATTGCCCATAGGACAATATTTAAAAAATTCGGACCCGCACAATGCATAAATTCGCTCAGAATAGCCAAAAGACACTAAATGACCCTTAAATTGTATATTCACCCAGGTTCATTTACATTTTTCTACTTAAAGAATGCTGGGAGGTCTGAGTGTATGGGTCATAATACATGTAAGTCTATGGGACGGGTATTATGTGTGGTGAGACGTTAAGGCCGTAGTTCCAGAAAGCACATTTTCGAGCCTATGGGATGTGTTTTTGCTACTAGACCATTTATTTTGCTCATTTATTATCACCAGGCAGCCATTTCAGCGAAAAAATATCATATGAACATGTTTTCTAGTGAAATTGACGAAACTGACTTGAGAATGTTCAATTATGGGCCATATATCAAGCATTCCTCCATATAGCACTGAAACAGTTGTAAGTTCAACTTGGTTCAGCTACGTCCCCGCATTGACTTTCTTGTCCTTTGGTATTTATAACTATTTTCTTGGGTGTTTTATGTCTGAACATCATTATTCTAAACAACTAAACTCATTTATGACCTAAATTGAAGATGAATCTCTGTAAAAAACGACAATCCCATACAGATGCTTCATGAAAATGAAAAATGATGGTGTACTACAGAAAAACGGGTCATTTCTCCAGATCTAGTAAAAAACAGCGGATTTTCAATTTGGGTTTGTCTGCCTTCTATTCATGGGAATTGGACAAGGTTTTCTTTTTTGAGCTCGGAATAGAATGTATTATATAGATCACTCGAAAAAAAATGTGCCATAAAAATGTTTTTTTCCCTTAAGGTCTCACCACACAAATTCATTCGCGCATATCATTATAAAGTTTAAGAATAAGAAAGTTAGTCTCTTTTTTAAAAATGTGGCTCTTTGCGGCAGCCTCGGTGGTAAATATTACAGATATATCATTTTGCTACCGATTTGAATCGATTCTGTGATGATTTGGTGTAGCAAAAGCATCAAAATGATGGAAGATAGATCCAACAGGAAGTCCTTGCCCTGACTGTAAAAAGGCTCTTCTAAAAAACAAGGTCAATTTTTTTGGAGGTCGCTCAGGGGAGAGTGGGGCAAGAGGTTATTGTGGGCTCAAATAAAAAAAATTATATCCCTTTCACACCCCTTTTTTATTTATGATATTGAAAGAGGACAGTCTGATGGTTAAAAAAATACATAGGTTCATTTACATTTTTCTACTTAAAGAATGCTGGGAGGTCTGAGTGTATGGGTCATAATACATGTAAGTCTATGGGACGGGTATTATGTGTGGTGAGACGTTAAGGCCGTAGTTCCAGAAAGCACATTTTCGAGCCTATGGGATGTGTTTTTGCTACTAGACCATTTATTTTGCTCATTTATTATCACCAGGCAGCCATTTCAGCGAAAAAATATCATATGAACATGTTTTCTAGTGAAATTGACGAAACTGACTTGAGAATGTTCAATTATGGGCCATATATCAAGCATTCCTCCATATAGCACTGAAACAGTTGTAAGTTCAACTTGGTTCAGCTACGTCCCCGCATTGACTTTCTTGTCCTTTGGTATTTATAACTATTTTCTTGGGTGTTTTATGTCTGAACATCATTATTCTAAACAACTAAACTCATTTATGACCTAAATTGAAGATGAATCTCTGTAAAAAACGACAATCCCATACAGATGCTTCATGAAAATGAAAAATGATGGTGTACTACAGAAAAACGGGTCATTTCTCCAGATCTAGTAAAAAACAGCGGATTTTCAATTTGGGTTTGTCTGCCTTCTATTCATGGGAATTGGACAAGGTTTTCTTTTTTGAGCTCGGAATAGAATGTATTATATAGATCACTCGAAAAAAAATGTGCCATAAAAATGTTTTTTTCCCTTAAGGTCTCACCACACAAATTCATTCGCGCATATCATTATAAAGTTTAAGAATAAGAAAGTTAGTCTCTTTTTTAAAAATGTGGCTCTTTGCGGCAGCCTCGGTGGTAAATATTACAGATATATCATTTTGCTACCGATTTGAATCGATTCTGTGATGATTTGGTGTAGCAAAAGCATCAAAATGATGGAAGATAGATCCAACAGGAAGTCCTTGCCCTGACTGTAACAAGGCTCTTCTAAAAAACAAGGTCAATTTTTTTGGAGGTCGCTCAGGGGAGAGTGGGGCAAGAGGTTATTATGGGCTCAAATAAAAAAAATTATATCCCTTTCACACCCCTTTTTTATTTATGATATTGAAAGAGGACAGTCTGATGGTTAAAAAAATACATAGGTTCATTTACATTTTTCTACTTAAAGAATGCTGGGAGGTCTGAGTGTATGGGTCATAATACATGTAAGTCTATGGGACGGGTATTATGTGTGGTGAGACGTTAAGGCCGTAGTTCCAGAAAGCACATTTTCGAGCCTATGGGATGTGTTTTTGCTACTAGATCATTTATTTTGCTCATTTATTATCACCAGGCAGCCATTTCAGCGAAAAAATATCATATGAACATGTTTTCTAGTGAAATTGACGAAACTGACTTGAGAATGTTCAATTATGGGCCATATATCAAGCATTCCTCCATATAGCACTGAAACAGTTGTAAGTTCAACTTGGTTCAGCTACGTCCCCGCATTGACTTTCTTGTCCTTTGGTATTTATAACTATTTTCTTGGGTGTTTTATGTCTGAACATCATTATTCTAAACAACTAAACTCATTTATGACCTAAATTGAAGATGAATCTCTGTAAAAAACGACAATCCCATACAGATGCTTCATGAAAATGAAAAATGATGGTGTACTACAGAAAAACGGGTCATTTCTCCAGATCTAGTAAAAAACAGCGGATTTTCAATTTGGGTTTGTCTGCCTTCTATTCATGGGAATTGGACAAGGTTTTCTTTTTTGAGCTCGGAATAGAATGTATTATATAGATCACTCGAAAAAAAATGTGCCATAAAAATGTTTTTTTCCCTTAAGGTCTCACCACACAAATTCATTCGCGCATATCATTATAAAGTTTAAGAATAAGAAAGTTAGTCTCTTTTTTAAAAATGTGGCTCTTTGCGGCAGCCTCGGTGGTAAATATTACAGATATATCATTTTGCTACCGATTTGAATCGATTCTGTGATGATTTGGTGTAGCAAAAGCATCAAAATGATGGAAGATAGATCCAACAGGAAGTCCTTGCCCTGACTGTAACAAGGCTCTTCTAAAAAACAAGGTCAATTTTTTTGGAGGTCGCTCAGGGGAGAGTGGGGCAAGAGGTTATTATGGGCTCAAATAAAAAAAATTATATCCCTTTCACACCCCTTTTTTATTTATGATATTGAAAGAGGACAGTCTGATGGTTAAAAAAATACATAGGTTCATTTACATTTTTCTACTTAAAGAATGCTGGGAGGTCTGAGTGTATGGGTCATAATACATGTAAGTCTATGGGACGGGTATTATGTGTGGTGAGACGTTAAGGCCGTAGTTCCAGAAAGCACATTTTCGAGCCTATGGGATGTGTTTTTGCTACTAGACCATTTATTTTGCTCATTTATTATCACCAGGCAGCCATTTCAGCGAAAAAATATCATATGAACATGTTTTCTAGTGAAATTGACGAAACTGACTTGAGAATGTTCAATTATGGGCCATATATCAAGCATTCCTCCATATAGCACTGAAACAGTTGTAAGTTCAACTTGGTTCAGCTACGTCCCCGCATTGACTTTCTTGTCCTTTGGTATTTATAACTATTTTCTTGGGTGTTTTATGTCTGAACATCATTATTCTAAACAACTAAACTCATTTATGACCTAAATTGAAGATGAATCTCTGTAAAAAACGACAATCCCATACAGATGCTTCATGAAAATGAAAAATGATGGTGTACTACAGAAAAACGGGTCATTTCTCCAGATCTAGTAAAAAACAGCGGATTTTCAATTTGGGTTTGTCTGCCTTCTATTCATGGGAATTGGACAAGGTTTTCTTTTTTGAGCTCGGAATAGAATGTATTATATAGATCACTCGAAAAAAAATGTGCCATAAAAATGTTTTTTTCCCTTAAGGTCTCACCACACAAATTCATTCGCGCATATCATTATAAAGTTTAAGAATAAGAAAGTTAGTCTCTTTTTTAAAAATGTGGCTCTTTGCGGCAGCCTCGGTGGTAAATATTACAGATATATCATTTTGCTACCGATTTGAATCGATTCTGTGATGATTTGGTGTAGCAAAAGCATCAAAATGATGGAAGATAGATCCAACAGGAAGTCCTTGCCCTGACTGTAACAAGGCTCTTCTAAAAAACAAGGTCAATTTTTTTGGAGGTCGCTCAGGGGAGAGTGGGGCAAGAGGTTATTATGGGCTCAAATAAAAAAAATTATATCCCTTTCACACCCCTTTTTTATTTATGATATTGAAAGAGGACAGTCTGATGGTTAAAAAAATACATAGGTTCATTTACATTTTTCTACTTAAAGAATGCTGGGAGGTCTGAGTGTATGGGTCATAATACATGTAAGTCTATGGGACGGGTATTATGTGTGGTGAGACGTTAAGGCCGTAGTTCCAGAAAGCACATTTTCGAGCCTATGGGATGTGTTTTTGCTACTAGACCATTTATTTTGCTCATTTATTATCACCAGGCAGCCATTTCAGCGAAAAAATATCATATGAACATGTTTTCTAGTGAAATTGACGAAACTGACTTGAGAATGTTCAATTATGGGCCATATATCAAGCATTCCTCCATATAGCACTGAAACAGTTGTAAGTTCAACTTGGTTCAGCTACGTCCCCGCATTGACTTTCTTGTCCGTTGGTATTTATAACTATTTTCTTGGGTGTTTTATGTCTGAACATCATTATTCTAAACAACTAAACTCATTTATGACCTAAATTGAAGATGAATCTCTGTAAAAAACGACAATCCCATACAGATGCTTCATGAAAATGAAAAATGATGGTGTACTACAGAAAAACGGGTCATTTCTCCAGATCTAGTAAAAAACAGCGGATTTTCAATTTGGGTTTGTCTGCCTTCTATTCATGGGAATTGGACAAGGTTTTCTTTTTTGAGCTCGGAATAGAATGTATTATATAGATCACTCGAAAAAAAATGTGCCATAAAAATGTTTTTTTCCCTTAAGGTCTCACCACACAAATTCATTCGCGCATATCATTATAAAGTTTAAGAATAAGAAAGTTAGTCTCTTTTTTAAAAATGTGGCTCTTTGCGGCAGCCTCGGTGGTAAATATTACAGATATATCATTTTGCTACCGATTTGAATCGATTCTGTGATGATTTGGTGTAGCAAAAGCATCAAAATGATGGAAGATAGATCCAACAGGAAGTCCTTGCCCTGACTGTAACAAGGCTCTTCTAAAAAACAAGGTCAATTTTTTTGGAGGTCGCTCAGGGGAGAGTGGGGCAAGAGGTTATTATGGGCTCAAATAAAAAAAATTATATCCCTTTCACACCCCTTTTTTATTTATGATATTGAAAGAGGACAGTCTGATGGTTAAAAAAATACATAGGTTCATTTACATTTTTCTACTTAAAGAATGCTGGGAGGTCTGAGTGTATGGGTCATAATACATGTAAGTCTATGGGACGGGTATTATGTGTGGTGAGACGTTAAGGCCGTAGTTCCAGAAAGCACATTTTCGAGCCTATGGGATGTGTTTTTGCTACTAGACCATTTATTTTGCTCATTTATTATCACCAGGCAGCCATTTCAGCGAAAAAATATCATATGAACATGTTTTCTAGTGAAATTGACGAAACTGACTTGAGAATGTTCAATTATGGGCCATATATCAAGCATTCCTCCATATAGCACTGAAACAGTTGTAAGTTCAACTTGGTTCAGCTACGTCCCCGCATTGACTTTCTTGTCCTTTGGTATTTATAACTATTTTCTTGGGTGTTTTATGTCTGAACATCATTATTCTAAACAACTAAACTCATTTATGACCTAAATTGAAGATGAATCTCTGTAAAAAACGACAATCCCATACAGATGCTTCATGAAAATGAAAAATGATGGTGTACTACAGAAAAACGGGTCATTTCTCCAGATCTAGTAAAAAACAGCGGATTTTCAATTTGGGTTTGTCTGCCTTCTATTCATGGGAATTGGACAAGGTTTTCTTTTTTGAGCTCGGAATAGAATGTATTATATAGATCACTCGAAAAAAAATGTGCCATAAAAATGTTTTTTTCCCTTAAGGTCTCACCACACAAATTCATTCGCGCATATCATTATAAAGTTCAAGAATAAGAAAGTTAGTCTCTTTTTTAAAAATGTGGCTCTTTGCGGCAGCCTCGGTGGTAAATATTACAGATATATCATTTTGCTACCGATTTGAATCGATTCTGTGATGATTTGGTGTAGCAAAAGCATCAAAATGATGGAAGATAGATCCAACAGGAAGTCCTTGCCCTGACTGTAACAAGGCTCTTCTAAAAAACAAGGTCAATTTTTTTGGAGGTCGCTCAGGGGAGAGTGGGGCAAGAGGTTATTATGGGCTCAAATAAAAAAAATTATATCCCTTTCACACCCCTTTTTTATTTATGATATTGAAAGAGGACAGTCTGATGGTTAAAAAAATACATAGGTTCATTTACATTTTTCTACTTAAAGAATGCTGGGAGGTCTGAGTGTATGGGTCATAATACATGTAAGTCTATGGGACGGGTATTATGTGTGGTGAGACGTTAAGGCCGTAGTTCCAGAAAGCACATTTTCGAGCCTATGGGATGTGTTTTTGCTACTAGACCATTTATTTTGCTCATTTATTATCACCAGGCAGCCATTTCAGCGAAAAAATATCATATGAACATGTTTTCTAGTGAAATTGACGAAACTGACTTGAGAATGTTCAATTATGGGCCATATATCAAGCATTCCTCCATATAGCACTGAAACAGTTGTAAGTTCAACTTGGTTCAGCTACGTCCCCGCATCGACTTTCTTGTCCTTTGGTATTTATAACTATTTTCTTGGGTGTTTTATGTCTGAACATCATTATTCTAAACAACTAAACTCATTTATGACCTAAATTGAAGATGAATCTCTGTAAAAAACGACAATCCCATACAGATGCTTCATGAAAATGAAAAATGATGGTGTACTACAGAAAAACGGGTCATTTCTCCAGATCTAGCAAAAAACAGCGGATTTTCAATTTGGGTTTGTCTGCCTTCTATTCATGGGAATTGGACAAGGTTTTCTTTTTTGAGCTCGGAATAGAATGTATTATATAGATCACTCGAAAAAAAATGTGCCATAAAAATGTTTTTTTCCCTTAAGGTCTCACCACACAATTTCATTCGCGCATATCATTATAAAGTTTAAGAATAAGAAAGTTAGTCTCTTTTTTTAAAAATGTGGCTCTTTGCGGCAGCCTCGGTGGTAAATATTACAGATATATCATTTTGCTACCGATTTGAATCGATTCTGTGATGATTTGGTGTAGCAAAAGCATCAAAATGATGGAAGATAGATCCAACAGGAAGTCCTTGCCCTGACTGTAACAAGGCTCTTCTAAAAAACAAGGTCAATTTTTTTGGAGGTCGCTCAGGGGAGAGTGGGGCAAGAGGTTATTATGGGCTCAAATAAAAAAAATTATATCCCTTTCACACCCCTTTTTTATTTATGATATTGAAAGAGGACAGTCTGATGGTTAAAAAAATACATAGGTTCATTTACATTTTTCTACTTAAAGAATGCTGGGAGGTCTGAGTGTATGGGTCATAATACATGTAAGTCTATGGGACGGGTATTATGTGTGGTGAGACGTTAAGGCCGTAGTTCCAGAAAGCACATTTTCGAGCCTATGGGATGTGTTTTTGCTACTAGACCATTTATTTTGCTCATTTATTATCACCAGGCAGCCATTTCAGCGAAAAAATATCATATGAACATGTTTTCTAGTGAAATTGACGAAACTGACTTGAGAATGTTCAATTATGGGCCATATATCAAGCATTCCTCCATATAGCACTGAAACAGTTGTAAGTTCAACTTGGTTCAGCTACGTCCCCGCATTGACTTTCTTGTCCTTTGGTATTTATAACTATTTTCTTGGGTGTTTTATGTCTGAACATCATTATTCTAAACAACTAAACTCATTTATGACCTAAATTGAAGATGAATCTCTGTAAAAAACGACAATCCCATACAGATGCTTCATGAAAATGAAAAATGATGGTGTACTACAGAAAAACGGGTCATTTCTCCAGATCTAGTAAAAAACAGCGGATTTTCAATTTGGGTTTGTCTGCCTTCTATTCATGGGAATTGGACAAGGTTTTCTTTTTTGAGCTCGGAATAGAATGTATTATATAGATCACTCGAAAAAAAATGTGCCATAAAAATGTTTTTTTCCCTTAAGGTCTCACCACACAAATTCATTCGCGCATATCATTATAAAGTTTAAGAATAAGAAAGTTAGTCTCTTTTTTAAAATTGTGGCTCTTTGCGGCAGCCTCGGTGGTAAATATTACAGATATATCATTTTGCTACCGATTTGAATCGATTCTGTGATGATTTGGTGTAGCAAAAGCATCAAAATGATGGAAGATAGATCCAACAGGAAGTCCTTGCCCTGACTGTAACAAGGCTCTTCTAAAAAACAAGGTCAATTTTTTTGGAGGTCGCTCAGGGGAGAGTGGGGCAAGAGGTTATTATGGGCTCAAATAAAAAAAATTATATCCCTTTCACACCCCTTTTTTATTTATGATATTGAAAGAGGACAGTCTGATGGTTAAAAAAATACATAGGTTCATTTACATTTTTCTACTTAAAGAATGCTGGGAGGTCTGAGTGTATGGGTCATAATACATGTAAGTCTATGGGACGGGTATTATGTGTGGTGAGACGTTAAGGCCGTAGTTCCAGAAAGCACATTTTCGAGCCTATGGGATGTGTTTTTGCTACTAGACCATTTATTTTGCTCATTTATTATCACCAGGCAGCCATTTCAGCGAAAAAATATCATATGAACATGTTTTCTAGTGAAATTGACGAAACTGACTTGAGAATGTTCAATTATGGGCCATATATCAAGCATTCCTCCATATAGCACTGAAACAGTTGTAAGTTCAACTTGGTTCAGCTACGTCCCCGCATTGACTTTCTTGTCCTTTGGTATTTATAACTATTTTCTTGGGTGTTTTATGCCTGAACATCATTATTCTAAACAACTAAACTCATTTATGACCTAAATTGAAGATGAATCTCTGTAAAAAACGACAATCCCATACAGATGCTTCATGAAAATGAAAAATGATGGTGTACTACAGAAAAACGGGTCATTTCTCCAGATCTAGTAAAAAACAGCGGATTTTCAATTTGGGTTTGTCTGCCTTCTATTCATGGGAATTGGACAAGGTTTTCTTTTTTGAGCTCGGAATAGAATGTATTATATAGATCACTCGAAAAAAAATGTGCCATAAAAATGTTTTTTTCCCTTAAGGTCTCACCACACAATTTCATTCGCGCATATCATTATAAAGTTTAAGAATAAGAAAGTTAGTCTCTTTTTTAAAAATGTGGCTCTTTGCGGCAGCCTCGGTGGTAAATATTACAGATATATCATTTTGCTACCGATTTGAATCGATTCTGTGATGATTTGGTGTAGCAAAAGCATCAAAATGATGGAAGATAGATCCAACAGGAAGTCCTTGCCCTGACTGTAACAAGGCTCTTCTAAAAAACAAGGTCAATTTTTTTGGAGGTCGCTCAGGGGAGAGTGGGGCAAGAGGTTATTATGGGCTCAAATAAAAAAAATTATATCCCTTTCACACCCCTTTTTTATTTATGATATTGAAAGAGGACAGTCTGATGGTTAAAAAAATACATAGGTTCATTTACATTTTTCTACTTAAAGAATGCTGGGAGGTCTGAGTGTATGGGTCATAATACATGTAAGTCTATGGGACGGGTATTATGTGTGGTGAGACGTTAAGGCCGTAGTTCCAGAAAGCACATTTTCGAGCCTATGGGATGTGTTTTTGCTACTAGACCATTTATTTTGCTCATTTATTATCACCAGGCAGCCATTTCAGCGAAAAAATATCATATGAACATGTTTTCTAGTGAAATTGACGAAACTGACTTGAGAATGTTCAATTATGGGCCATATATCAAGCATTCCTCCATATAGCACTGAAACAGTTGTAAGTTCAACTTGGTTCAGCTACGTCCCCGCATTGACTTTCTTGTCCTTTGGTATTTATAACTATTTTCTTGGGTGTTTTATGTCTGAACATCATTATTCTAAACAACTAAACTCATTTATGACCTAAATTGAAGATGAATCTCTGTAAAAAACGACAATCCCATACAGATGCTTCATGAAAATGAAAAATGATGGTGTACTACAGAAAAACGGGTCATTTCTCCAGATCTAGTAAAAAACAGCGGATTTTCAATTTGGGTTTGTCTGCCTTCTATTCATGGGAATTGGACAAGGTTTTCTTTTTTGAGCTCGGAATAGAATGTATTATATAGATCACTCGAAAAAAAATGTGCCATAAAAATGTTTTTTTCCCTTAAGGTCTCACCACACAATTTCATTCGCGCATATCATTATAAAGTTTAAGAATAAGAAAGTTAGTCTCTTTTTTAAAAATGTGGCTCTTTGCGGCAGCCTCGGTGGTAAATATTACAGATATATCATTTTGCTACCGATTTGAATCGATTCTGTGATGATTTGGTGTAGCAAAAGCATCAAAATGATGGAAGATAGATCCAACAGGAAGTCCTTGCCCTGACTGTAACAAGGCTCTTCTAAAAAACAAGGTCAATTTTTTTGGAGGTCGCTCAGGGGAGAGTGGGGCAAGAGGTTATTATGGGCTCAAATAAAAAAAATTATATCCCTTTCACACCCCTTTTTTATTTATGATATTGAAAGAGGACAGTCTGATGGTTAAAAAAATACATAGGTTCATTTACATTTTTCTACTTAAAGAATGCTGGGAGGTCTGAGTGTATGGGTCATAATACATGTAAGTCTATGGGACGGGTATTATGTGTGGTGAGACGTTAAGGCCGTAGTTCCAGAAAGCACATTTTCGAGCCTATGGGATGTGTTTTTGCTACTAGACCATTTATTTTGCTCATTTATTATCACCAGGCAGCCATTTCAGCGAAAAAAATATCATATGAACATGTTTTCTAGTGAAATTGACGAAACTGACTTGAGAATGTTCAATTATGGGCCATATATCAAGCATTCCTCCATATAGCACTGAAACAGTTGTAAGTTCAACTTGGTTCAGCTACGTCGCCGCATTGACTTTCTTGTCCTTTGGTATTTATAACTATTTTCTTGGGTGTTTTATGTCTGAACATCATTATTCTAAACAACTAAACTCATTTATGACCTAAATTGAAGATGAATCTCTGTAAAAAACGACAATCCCATACAGATGCTTCATGAAAATGAAAAATGATGGTGTACTACAGAAAAACGGGTCATTTCTCCAGATCTAGTAAAAAACAGCGGATTTTCAATTTGGGTTTGTCTGCCTTCTATTCATGGGAATTGGACAAGGTTTTCTTTTTTGAGCTCGGAATAGAATGTATTATATAGATCACTCGAAAAAAAATGTGCCATAAAAATGTTTTTTTCCCTTAAGGTCTCACCACACAAATTCATTCGCGCATATCATTATAAAGTTTAAGAATAAGAAAGTTAGTCTCTTTTTTAAAAATGTGGCTCTTTGCGGCAGCCTCGGTGGTAAATATTACAGATATATCATTTTGCTACCGATTTGAATCGATTCTGTGATGATTTGGTGTAGCAAAAGCATCAAAATGATGGAAGATAGATCCAACAGGAAGTCCTTGCCCTGACTGTAACAAGGCTCTTCTAAAAAACAAGGTCAATTTTTTTGGAGGTCGCTCAGGGGAGAGTGGGGCAAGAGGTTATTATGGGCTCAAATAAAAAAAATTATATCCCTTTCACACCCCTTTTTTATTTATGATATTGAAAGAGGACAGTCTGATGGTTAAAAAAATACATAGGTTCATTTACATTTTTCTACTTAAAGAATGCTGGGAGGTCTGAGTGTATGGGTCATAATACATGTAAGTCTATGGGACGGGTATTATGTGTGGTGAGACGTTAAGGCCGTAGTTCCAGAAAGCACATTTTCGAGCCTATGGGATGTGTTTTTGCTACTAGACCATTTATTTTGCTCATTTATTATCACCAGGCAGCCATTTCAGCGAAAAAATATCATATGAACATGTTTTCTAGTGAAATTGACGAAACTGACTTGAGAATGTTCAATTATGGGCCATATATCAAGCATTCCTCCATATAGCACTGAAACAGTTGTAAGTTCAACTTGGTTCAGCTACGTCCCCGCATTGACTTTCTTGTCCTTTGGTATTTATAACTATTTTCTTGGGTGTTTTATGTCTGAACATCATTATTCTAAACAACTAAACTCATTTATGACCTAAATTGAAGATGAATCTCTGTAAAAAACGACAATCCCATACAGATGCTTCATGAAAATGAAAAATGATGGTGTACTACAGAAAAACGGGTCATTTCTCCAGATCTAGTAAAAAACAGCGGATTTTCAATTTGGGTTTGTCTGCCTTCTATTCATGGGAATTGGACAAGGTTTTCTTTTTTGAGCTCGGAATAGAATGTATTATATAGATCACTCGAAAAAAATGTGCCATAAAAATGTTTTTTTCCCTTAAGGTCTCACCACACAATTTCATTCGCGCATATCATTATAAAGTTTAAGAATAAGAAAGTTAGTCTCTTTTTTAAAAATGTGGCTCTTTGCGGCAGCCTCGGTGGTAAATATTACAGATATATCATTTTGCTACCGATTTGAATCGATTCTGTGATGATTTGGTGTAGCAAAAGCATCAAAATGATGGAAGATAGATCCAACAGGAAGTCCTTGCCCTGACTGTAACAAGGCTCTTCTAAAAAACAAGGTCAATTTTTTTGGAGGTCGCTCAGGGGAGAGTGGGGCAAGAGGTTATTATGGGCTCAAATAAAAAAAATTATATCCCTTTCACACCCCTTTTTTATTTATGATATTGAAAGAGGACAGTCTGATGGTTAAAAAAATACATAGGTTCATTTACATTTTTCTACTTAAAGAATGCTGGGAGGTCTGAGTGTATGGGTCATAATACATGTAAGTCTATGGGACGGGTATTATGTGTGGTGAGACGTTAAGGCCGTAGTTCCAGAAAGCACATTTTCGAGCCTATGGGATGTGTTTTTGCTACTAGACCATTTATTTTGCTCATTTATTATCACCAGGCAGCCATTTCAGCGAAAAAATATCATATGAACATGTTTTCTAGTGAAATTGACGAAACTGACTTGAGAATGTTCAATTATGGGCCATATATCAAGCATTCCTCCATATAGCACTGAAACAGTTGTAAGTTCAACTTGGTTCAGCTACGTCCCCGCATTGACTTTCTTGTCCTTTGGTATTTATAACTATTTTCTTGGGTGTTTTATGTCTGAACATCATTATTCTAAACAACTAAACTCATTTATGACCTAAATTGAAGATGAATCTCTGTAAAAAACGACAATCCCATACAGATGCTTCATGAAAATGAAAAATGATGGTGTACTACAGAAAAACGGGTCATTTCTCCAGATCTAGTAAAAAACAGCGGATTTTCAATTTGGGTTTGTCTGCCTTCTATTCATGGGAATTGGACAAGGTTTTCTTTTTTGAGCTCGGAATAGAATGTATTATATAGATCACTCGAAAAAAAATGTGCCATAAAAATGTTTTTTTCCCTTAAGGTCTCACCACACAAATTCATTCGCGCATATCATTATAAAGTTTAAGAATAAGAAAGTTAGTCTCTTTTTTAAAAATGTGGCTCTTTGCGGCAGCCTCGGTGGTAAATATTACAGATATATCATTTTGCTACCGATTTGAATCGATTCTGTGATGATTTGGTGTAGCAAAAGCATCAAAATGATGGAAGATAGATCCAACAGGAAGTCCTTGCCCTGACTGTAACAAGGCTCTTCTAAAAAACAAGGTCAATTTTTTTGGAGGTCGCGCAGGGGAGAGTGGGGCAAGAGGTTATTATGGGCTCAAATAAAAAAAATTATATCCCTTTCACACCCCTTTTTTATTTATGATATTGAAAGAGGACAGTCTGATGGTTAAAAAAATACATAGGTTCATTTACATTTTTCTACTTAAAGAATGCTGGGAGGTCTGAGTGTATGGGTCATAATACATGTAAGTCTATGGGACGGGTATTATGTGTGGTGAGACGTTAAGGCCGTAGTTCCAGAAAGCACATTTTCGAGCCTATGGGATGTGTTTTTGCTACTAGACCATTTATTTTGCTCATTTATTATCACCAGGCAGCCATTTCAGCGAAAAAATATCATATGAACATGTTTTCTAGTGAAATTGACGAAACTGACTTGAGAATGTTCAATTATGGGCCATATATCAAGCATTCCTCCATATAGCACTGAAACAGTTGTAAGTTCAACTTGGTTCAGCTACGTCCCCGCATTGACTTTCTTGTCCTTTGGTATTTATAACTATTTTCTTGGGTGTTTTATGTCTGAACATCATTATTCTAAACAACTAAACTCATTTATGACCTAAATTGAAGATGAATCTCTGTAAAAAACGACAATCCCATACAGATGCTTCATGAAAATGAAAAATGATGGTGTACTACAGAAAAACGGGTCATTTCTCCAGATCTAGTAAAAAACAGCGGATTTTCAATTTGGGTTTGTCTGCCTTCTATTCATGGGAATTGGACAAGGTTTTCTTTTTTGAGCTCGGAATAGAATGTATTATATAGATCACTCGAAAAAAAATGTGCCATAAAAATGTTTTTTTCCCTTAAGGTCTCACCACACAATTTCATTCGCGCATATCATTATAAAGTTTAAGAATAAGAAAGTTAGTCTCTTTTTTAAAAATGTGGCTCTTTGCGGCAGCCTCGGTGGTAAATATTACAGATATATCATTTTGCTACCGATTTGAATCGATTCTGTGATGATTTGGTGTAGCAAAAGCATCAAAATGATGGAAGATAGATCCAACAGGAAGTCCTTGCCCTGACTGTAACAAGGCTCTTCTAAAAAACAAGGTCAATTTTTTTGGAGGTCGCTCAGGGGAGAGTGGGGCAAGAGGTTATTATGGGCTCAAATAAAAAAAATTATATCCCTTTCACACCCCTTTTTTATTTATGATATTGAAAGAGGACAGTCTGATGGTTAAAAAAATACATAGGTTCATTTACATTTTTCTACTTAAAGAATGCTGGGAGGTCTGAGTGTATGGGTCATAATACATGTAAGTCTATGGGACGGGTATTATGTGTGGTGAGACGTTAAGGCCGTAGTTCCAGAAAGCACATTTTCGAGCCTATGGGATGTGTTTTTGCTACTAGACCATTTATTTTGCTCATTTATTATCACCAGGCAGCCATTTCAGCGAAAAAATGTCATATGAACATGTTTTCTAGTGAAATTGACGAAACTGACTTGAGAATGTTCAATTATGGGCCATATATCAAGCATTCCTCCATATAGCACTGAAACAGTTGTAAGTTCAACTTGGTTCAGCTACGTCCCCGCATTGACTTTCTTGTCCTTTGGTATTTATAACTATTTTCTTGGGTGTTTTATGTCTGAACATCATTATTCTAAACAACTAAACTCATTTATGACCTAAATTGAAGATGAATCTCTGTAAAAAACGACAATCCCATACAGATGCTTCATGAAAATGAAAAATGATGGTGTACTACAGAAAAACGGGTCATTTCTCCAGATCTAGTAAAAAACAGCGGATTTTCAATTTGGGTTTGTCTGCCTTCTATTCATGGGAATTGGACAAGGTTTTCTTTTTTGAGCTCGGAATAGAATGTATTATATAGATCACTCGAAAAAAAATGTGCCATAAAAATGTTTTTTTCCCTTAAGGTCTCACCACACAATTTCATTCGCGCATATCATTATAAAGTTTAAGAATAAGAAAGTTAGTCTCTTTTTTAAAAATGTGGCTCTTTGCGGCAGCCTCGGTGGTAAATATTACAGATATATCATTTTGCTACCGATTTGAATCGATTCTGTGATGATTTGGTGTAGCAAAAGCATCAAAATGATGGAAGATAGATCCAACAGGAAGTCCTTGCCCTGACTGTAACAAGGCTCTTCTAAAAAACAAGGTCAATTTTTTTGGAGGTCGCTCAGGGGAGAGTGGGGCAAGAGGTTATTATGGGCTCAAATAAAAAAAATTATATCCCTTTCACACCCCTTTTTTATTTATGATATTGAAAGAGGACAGTCTGATGGTTAAAAAAATACATAGGTTCATTTACATTTTTCTACTTAAAGAATGCTGGGAGGTCTGAGTGTATGGGTCATAATACATGTAAGTCTATGGGACGGGTATTATGTGTGGTGAGACGTTAAGGCCGTAGTTCCAGAAAGCACATTTTCGAGCCTATGGGATGTGTTTTTGCTACTAGACCATTTATTTTGCTCATTTATTATCACCAGGCAGCCATTTCAGCGAAAAAATATCATATGAACATGTTTTCTAGTGAAATTGACGAAACTGACTTGAGAATGTTCAATTATGGGCCATATATCAAGCATTCCTCCATATAGCACTGAAACAGTTGTAAGTTCAACTTGGTTCAGCTACGTCCCCGCATTGACTTTCTTGTCCTTTGGTATTTATAACTATTTTCTTGGGTGTTTTATGTCTGAACATCATTATTCTAAACAACTAAACTCGTTTATGACCTAAATTGAAGATGAATCTCTGTAAAAAACGACAATCCCATACAGATGCTTCATGAAAATGAAAAATGATGGTGTACTACAGAAAAACGGGTCATTTCTCCAGATCTAGTAAAAAACAGCGGATTTTCAATTTGGGTTTGTCTGCCTTCTATTCATGGGAATTGGACAAGGTTTTCTTTTTTGAGCTCGGAATAGAATGTATTATATAGATCACTCGAAAAAAAATGTGCCATAAAAATGTTTTTTTCCCTTAAGGTCTCACCACACAAATTCATTCGCGCATATCATTATAAAGTTTAAGAATAAGAAAGTTAGTCTCTTTTTTAAAAATGTGGCTCTTTGCGGCAGCCTCGGTGGTAAATATTACAGATATATCATTTTGCTACCGATTTGAATCGATTCTGTGATGATTTGGTGTAGCAAAAGCATCAAAATGATGGAAGATAGATCCAACAGGAAGTCCTTGCCCTGACTGTAACAAGGCTCTTCTAAAAAACAAGGTCAATTTTTTTGGAGGTCGCTCAGGGGAGAGTGGGGCAAGAGGTTATTATGGGCTCAAATAAAAAAAATTATATCCCTTTCACACCCCTTTTTTATTTATGATATTGAAAGAGGACAGTCTGATGGTTAAAAAAATACATAGGTTCATTTACATTTTTCTACTTAAAGAATGCTGGGAGGTCTGAGTGTATGGGTCATAATACATGTAAGTCTATGGGACGGGTATTATGTGTGGTGAGACGTTAAGGCCGTAGTTCCAGAAAGCACATTTTCGAGCCTATGGGATGTGTTTTTGCTACTAGACCATTTATTTTGCTCATTTATTATCACCAGGCAGCCATTTCAGCGAAAAAATATCATATGAACATGTTTTCTAGTGAAATTGACGAAACTGACTTGAGAATGTTCAATTATGGGCCATATATCAAGCATTCCTCCATATAGCACTGAAACAGTTGTAAGTTCAACTTGGTTCAGCTACGTCCCCGCATTGACTTTCTTGTCCTTTGGTATTTATAACTATTTTCTTGGGTGTTTTATGTCTGAACATCATTATTCTAAACAACTAAACTCATTTATGACCTAAATTGAAGATGAATAACTGTAAAAAACGACAATCCCATACAGATGCTTCATGAAAATGAAAAATGATGGTGTACTACAGAAAAACGGGTCATTTCTCCAGATCTAGTAAAAAACAGCGGATTTTCAATTTGGGTTTGTCTGCCTTCTATTCATGGGAATTGGACAAGGTTTTCTTTTTTGAGCTCGGAATAGAATGTATTATATAGATCACTCGAAAAAAAATGTGCCATAAAAATGTTTTTTTCCCTTAAGGCCGTAGTTCCAGAAAGCACATTTTCGAGCCTATGGGATGTGTTTTTGCTACTAGACCATTTATTTTGCTCATTTATTATCACCAGGCAGCCATTTCAGCGAAAAAATATCATATGAACATGTTTTCTAGTGAAATTGACGAAACTGACTTGAGAATGTTCAATTATGGGCCATATATCAAGCATTCCTCCATATAGCACTGAAACAGTTGTAAGTTCAACTTGGTTCAGCTACGTCCCCGCATTGACTTTCTTGTCCTTTGGTATTTATAACTATTTTCTTGGGTGTTTTATGTCTGAACATCATTATTCTAAACAACTAAACTCATTTATGACCTAAATTGAAGATGAATCTCTGTAAAAAACGACAATCCCATACAGATGCTTCATGAAAATGAAAAATGATGGTGTACTACAGAAAAACGGGTCATTTCTCCAGATCTAGTAAAAAACAGCGGATTTTCAATTTGGGTTTGTCTGCCTTCTATTCATGGGAATTGGACAAGGTTTTCTTTTTTGAGCTCGGAATAGAATGTATTATATAGATCACTCGAAAAAAAATGTGCCATAAAAATGTTTTTTTCCCTTAAGGTCTCACCACACAAATTCATTCGCGCATATCATTATAAAGTTTAAGAATAAGAAAGTTAGTCTCTTTTTTAAAAATGTGGCTCTTTGCGGCAGCCTCGGTGGTAAATATTACAGATATATCATTTTGCTACCGATTTGAATCGATTCTGTGATGATTTGGTGTAGCAAAAGCATCAAAATGATGGAAGATAGATCCAACAGGAAGTCCTTGCCCTGACTGTAACAAGGCTCTTCTAAAAAACAAGGTCAATTTTTTTGGAGGTCGCTCAGGGGAGAGTGGGGCAAGAGGTTATTATGGGCTCAAATAAAAAAAATTATATCCCTTTCACACCCCTTTTTTATTTATGATATTGAAAGAGGACAGTCTGATGGTTAAAAAAATACATAGGTTCATTTACATTTTTCTACTTAAAGAATGCTGGGAGGTCTGAGTGTATGGGTCATAATACATGTAAGTCTATGGGACGGGTATTATGTGTGGTGAGACGTTAAGGCCGTAGTTCCAGAAAGCACATTTTCGAGCCTATGGGATGTGTTTTTGCTACTAGACCATTTATTTTGCTCATTTATTATCACCAGGCAGCCATTTCAGCGAAAAAATATCATATGAACATGTTTTCTAGTGAAATTGACGAAACTGACTTGAGAATGTTCAATTATGGGCCATATATCAAGCATTCCTCCATATAGCACTGAAACAGTTGTAAGTTCAACTTGGTTCAGCTACGTCCCCGCATTGACTTTCTTGTCCTTTGGTATTTATAACTATTTTCTTGGGTGTTTTATGTCTGAACATCATTATTCTAAACAACTAAACTCATTTATGACCTAAATTGAAGATGAATCTCTGTAAAAAACGACAATCCCATACAGATGCTTCATGAAAATGAAAAATGATGGTGTACTACAGAAAAACGGGTCATTTCTCCAGATCTAGTAAAAAACAGCGGATTTTCAATTTGGGTTTGTCTGCCTTCTATTCATGGGAATTGGACAAGGTTTTCTTTTTTGAGCTCGGAATAGAATGTATTATATAGATCACTCGAAAAAAAATGTGCCATAAAAATGTTTTTTTCCCTTAAGGTCTCACCACACAAATTCATTCGCGCATATCATTATAAAGTTTAAGAATAAGAAAGTTAGTCTCTTTTTTAAAAATGTGGCTCTTTGCGGCAGCCTCGGTGGTAAATATTACAGATATATCATTTTGCTACCGATTTGAATCGATTCTGTGATGATTTGGTGTAGCAAAAGCATCAAAATGATGGAAGATAGATCCAACAGGAAGTCCTTGCCCTGACTGTAACAAGGCTCTTCTAAAAAACAAGGTCAATTTTTTTGGAGGTCGCTCAGGGGAGAGTGGGGCAAGAGGTTATTATGGGCTCAAATAAAAAAAATTATATCCCTTTCACACCCCTTTTTTATTTATGATATTGAAAGAGGACAGTCTGATGGTTAAAAAAATACATAGGTTCATTTACATTTTTCTACTTAAAGAATGCTGGGAGGTCTGAGTGTATGGGTCATAATACATGTAAGTCTATGGGACGGGTATTATGTGTGGTGAGACGTTAAGGCCGTAGTTCCAGAAAGCACATTTTCGAGCCTATGGGATGTGTTCTTGCTACTAGACCATTTATTTTGCTCATTTATCATCACCAGGCAGCCATTTCAGCGAAAAAATATCATATGAACATGTTTTCTAGTGAAATTGACGAAACTGACTTGAGAATGTTCAATTATGGGCCATATATCAAGCATTCCTCCATATAGCACTGAAACAGTTGTAAGTTCAACTTGGTTCAGCTACGTCCCCGCATTGACTTTCTTGTCCTTTGGTATTTATAACTATTTTCTTGGGTGTTTTATGTCTGAACATCATTATTCTAAACAACTAAACTCATTTATGACCTAAATTGAAGATGAATCTCTGTAAAAAACGACAATCCCATACAGATGCTTCATGAAAATGAAAAATGATGGTGTACTACAGAAAAACGGGTCATTTCTCCAGATCTAGTAAAAAACAGCGGATTTTCAATTTGGGTTTGTCTGCCTTCTATTCATGGGAATTGGACAAGGTTTTCTTTTTTGAGCTCGGAATAGAATGTATTATATAGATCACTCGAAAAAAAATGTGCCATAAAAATGTTTTTTTCCCTTAAGGTCTCACCACACAAATTCATTCGCGCATATCATTATAAAGTTTAAGAATAAGAAAGTTAGTCTCTTTTTTAAAAATGTGGCTCTTTGCGGCAGCCTCGGTGGTAAATATTACAGATATATCATTTTGCTACCGATTTGAATCGATTCTGTGATGATTTGGTGTAGCAAAAGCATCAAAATGATGGAAGATAGATCCAACAGGAAGTCCTTGCCCTGACTGTAACAAGGCTCTTCTAAAAAACAAGGTCAATTTTTTTGGAGGTCGCTCAGGGGAGAGTGGGGCAAGAGGTTATTATGGGCTCAAATAAAAAAATTATATCCCTTTCACACCCCTTTTTTATTTATGATATTGAAAGAGGACAGTCTGATGGTTAAAAAAATACATAGGTTCATTTACATTTTTCTACTTAAAGAATGCTGGGAGGTCTGAGTGTATGGGTCATAATACATGTAAGTCTATGGGACGGGTATTATGTGTGGTGAGACGTTAAGGCCGTAGTTCCAGAAAGCACATTTTCGAGCCTATGGGATGTGTTTTTGCTACTAGACCATTTATTTTGCTCATTTATTATCACCAGGCAGCCATTTCAGCGAAAAAATATCATATGAACATGTTTTCTAGTGAAATTGACGAAACTGACTTGAGAATGTTCAATTATGGGCCATATATCAAGCATTCCTCCATATAGCACTGAAACAGTTGTAAGTTCAACTTGGTTCAGCTACGTCCCCGCATTGACTTTCTTGTCCTTTGGTATTTATAACTATTTTCTTGGGTGTTTTATGTCTGAACATCATTATTCTAAACAACTAAACTCATTTATGACCTAAATTGAAGATGAATCTCTGTAAAAAACGACAATCCCATACAGATGCTTCATGAAAATGAAAAATGATGGTGTACTACAGAAAAACGGGTCATTTCTCCAGATCTAGTAAAAAACAGCGGATTTTCAATTTGGGTTTGTCTGCCTTCTATTCATGGGAATTGGACAAGGTTTTCTTTTTTGAGCTCGGAATAGAATGTATTATATAGATCACTCGAAAAAAAATGTGCCATAAAAATGTTTTTTCCCTTAAGGTCTCACCACACAAATTCATTCGCGCATATCATTATAAAGTTTAAGAATAAGAAAGTTAGTCTCTTTTTTAAAAATGTGGCTCTTTGCGGCAGCCTCGGTGTTAAATATTACAGATATATCATTTTGCTACCGATTTGAATCGATTCTGTGATGATTTGGTGTAGCAAAAGCATCAAAATGATGGAAGATAGATCCAACAGGAAGTCCTTGCCCTGACTGTAACAAGGCTCTTCTAAAAAACAAGGTCAATTTTTTTGGAGGTCGCTCAGGGGAGAGTGGGGCAAGAGGTTATTATGGGCTCAAATAAAAAAAATTATATCCCTTTCACACCCCTTTTTTATTTATGATATTGAAAGAGGACAGTCTGATGGTTAAAAAAATACATAGGTTCATTTACATTTTTCTACTTAAAGAATGCTGGGAGGTCTGAGTGTATGGGTCATAATACATGTAAGTCTATGGGACGGGTATTATGTGTGGTGAGACGACAACACCATGAGCATGCTTAAGGTCTCACCACCCCAAATGCCAGTCTCATTGAAAGACATGTAAACTGCCTCAATTCCGCAGGCCGATTTCACTATTTTCTGCTCTATGAACCTTGTAGTGTAGCATTATCAGGATATTGCTTGAAATGTCCTTGTTCAAAAACAGGTCCGCTATGTGTATGCTGATCAGACAGATTTTGAGCTACGCCACTAGTGTGAAAAAATATAAACACAGCGCAAACTGGGCTAAAATCCGTACCCTCTTTCACAGACCAGACACACATCTTTTAAACATGTTTAACCCGCTGTATCCCTGCGAGATTATCATGAAACAGTTATATCTGATATCCTTGACGAAGGAGATAACGTATGCTTATCAAATATTCACAAAACTATAACTTCTCTGTATTTTATTTTGTTTCTCTAGAGGTTTCAACAGCCGCATTGAAAATATTTTGCGTGGTGATTCCATCATTAGTATACACCTGCCGTGATTTCGGCTTATTTGGGAAATTCATACGCGCATATCATTAAAAGATTTAATAGTGAGAGAGGCACGATCTTTTTTGAAAAATGTGGCGATTTACAGCGGGCTTGTGTTTTAATATTACATTGATTTCATTTTGATACCAATTCACTTAGATTGGGTGACCATTTCTTGCTTCAAAAAACATAGAAATCGGGAGAGATAGATATAAAATGTAGTCCCTACGCTGGTAGTAACAAGGCATATTCATTTTTATTTGTTATATTGATAGAGTATGTCCTGATGATTCAAAAAATATATAGCTTTATACATATATTTTCACTTAAAGAATGCTGAGAGGCCCAAGCGTATGGGTCATAATACATGTAAGTCTATGGGAGGGGTATTATGTGTGGTGAGACGTTTAATAAAAATTGAAAAATAAATGCTTTCTGTAATTCTGATTGCGTATTTGTGCTGTGAGACTCTAATGATGTCAAGATTGGTTTGTGAGACCTTTGACTTGCCCATTTCAACTGTCATGGTCTCACCACACAAATTCATTCGCGCATATCATTTTAAAGTTTAAGAATAAGAAAGTTAGTCTCTTTTTAAAAAATACGGCTCTTTGCAGCAGCCTCGGTGGCAAATATTACAGATATATCATTTTGCTACCAATTTAAATCGATTCTGTGATGATTTAGTGTAGCAAAAGCATCGAAATGAGGAAAGATAGATCCAACAGGAAGTCCTTGCGCTGGCTGTAACAAGGCTCTTCTAAAAAACAAGGTCAATTATTTTTCAGGTCGATCAGAGGAGAGTGGGGCAAGAGGTTATTATGGGCTCAAATAAAAAAAATTATGTCAGTTTAACATGCCTTTTTTATTGTTTAGATTGAAAGAGAACAGACTGATGGTTAAAATGATATATAGTTTTATTTATATTTCTCCACTTAAAGAGTGCTGGGAGGCCTGAGTGTATGGGTCATATTACATGTAAGTCTATGGGACGGGTATTTGGTGTGGTAAGACGTCATCATTAGCTTCCTGTTGTGCGAGCCCACGATTTGCCATCAAAAACTTCCGACCAAAAAAACTTAAGCCTAACATTGTGAGAGTGCCAAGATGAAGTCTCCATGTGTGTACCATTAAGCCGTTCCACTGCTCGCGTTCGGCGAGCAACGGGAGCTAGCTATTACGCCCTACGAAAATAGACAGTTGGCACCAGTCTTTATCAGAGGCGGAAACGTGGCCAACGTTATATCTGCAATAGATACCTCGATAGATAATAACGACAATAACAGCGCGAGGCTTTTTTAGTTAGTTGCCCCCAGAGATCAGAAGGTTATATGGAGATTAAAGTGGTTCCACACATCGTGCTAAGAATTTTTTTTGTTAGTTGCCATAGAAATCAAAGAGTTACATGGAGATTAAAGTCTTTAGAGACATTGCGCTAAGAATAATGTTCTAGTTAGTTGCTATAGAGATTAAAGGGTTATATGGAGATTAACGTGATTTGAAACCATTGTCCTAATATATCTTTTCGTTAGTTGCACCAGAGATTAAAGGGTTGTAACTTTGGAGATTAAAGTGTCTACAATAATGTCCCTATATAATAACTTACCGTTACCATTGAAAGTTGATCGTTAAATTGAGGGGGGAATATGGAACTAGAGGGGTTAACTTGAGACTATTTTCAAATTACCCCCGGGGGTAACCTGAGCGTGGGGGGGGGGGGGTAATCTGAAACTGTCACACTGGGTCCGCATAGCATAAACTCAATATATCAGCTATAGGGACAACATAGCACAACACCCGCTGCAGATTGTTGACATCAAGCATTTACATAATGTTGTCTTTACTTAGCCTCAGACCAGCTGGTAACTAAAACACTACAGCCCACTGTGCCTCAGGTAACTGAAACACCACAGCTCACTGAGTCTCTGACCAGCTGGTAACTGATACCACAGCTCACTGAGTCTCAGACCAGCTGGTAACTGAAATACCACGGCTCACTGAGTCTCAGACCAGCTGGTAACTGAAATACCACAGCTCACTGAGTCTCAGACCAGCTGCTAACTGAGATACCACAGCTCACTGAGTCTCAGACCAGCTGGTAACTGAAATACCACAGCTCACGGAGTCTCAGACCAGCTGGTAACTGAAATATCACAGCTTACTGAGTCTCAGACCAGCTGGTAACTGAAATACAACAGCTCATTGAGTCTCAGACCAGCTGGTAACTGAAATACCACAGCTCACTAAGTCTCAGACCAGCTGGTAACTGGAATACCACAGCTCACTGAGTCTCAGATCAGCTGGTAACTCACTGAGTCTCAGACCAGCTGGTAACTGAAATACCACAGCTTACTGAGTCTCATACCAGCTGGTAACTGAAATACCAGAGCTTACTGATACTAATCGCCTAGGCTTAGTCGCTTTAAACGTTGTAATACTATTACTACATTGACTAATTGCTGGATCAACGTTCACGACGTTGGCCCCACTTTTAGCCAACGTTGAAAAGCTTGAAATTTATTTAGCTTGAAATTTAGGAGCCGCAGCATAACATGGCAGCAGTAGTGCAGTCATCTGTCAGTGTCATGTATGACAGCTAGCCTGGCCCTGAACATTTACACATTCAATACCTTGTAACATAATATGGCAGTAGTAGTGCAGTCATCTGTCAGTGTCATGCATGACAGCTAGCCTGACCCTGAACATTTACATATTCAATACCTTGTAACATAACATGGCAGTAGTAGTGCAGTCATCTGTCGTAACATAATATGGCAGTAGTAGTGCAGTCATCTGTTAGTGTCATGTATGAGAGCTAGCCTGGCCCTGAAAATTTACACATTCAATACCTTGTAACATAATATGGCAGTAGCAGTGCAGTCGTCTGTCAGTGTCATGTATGAGAGCTAGCCTGACCCTGAACATTTACACATTCAATACCTTGTAACATAATATGGCAGTAGCAGTGCAGTCATCTGTCAGTGTCATGCATGACAGCTAGCCTGACCCTGAACATTTACATATTCAATACCTTGTAACATAACATGGCAGTAGTAGTGCAGTCATCTGTCGTAACATAACATGGCAGTAGTAGTGCAGTCATCTGTTAGTGTCATGTATGAGAGCTAGCCTGGCCCTGAACATTTACATATTCAATACCTTGTAACATAACATGGCAATGGCAGTGCAGTCATCTGTCGTAACATAACATGGCAGTAGTAGTGCAGTCATCTGTTAGTGTCATGCATGACAGCTAGCCTGACCCTGAACATTTACATATTCAATACCTTGTAACATAACATGGCAGTAGTAGTGCAGTCATCTGTCGTAACATAATATGGCAGTAGCAGTGCAGTCATCTGTCAGTGTCATGTATGGGAGCTAGCCTGGCCCTGAACATTTACACATTTAATACCTTGTAACATAACATGGCAGTAGTAGTGCAGTCATCTGTCAGTGTCATGTATGAGAGCTAGCCTGGCCTGATGATGATGATGATGCTGATGCTGATGCTGATGATGATGATGATGATGATGATGATGATGATGATGATGATGATAATGATGCTGATGCTGATGATGATGATGATGATGATGATGATGATGATGACAGTGTTATGTTGTTACAGGTGTGTCATGTAGGGTGGCTCTATGTGTATAACACACTGAGTGACGTGATCCTGAACAGACTGCTGTCACAGCTTGATGTGGTTGACAAGCTGTATCTGTGCCTCTGTAAGGTGACGAGTGAGGAGGGATCTGTCACAACACTCCCCTCAGTGCGTGGTGAACTGGTGAGTAGACTACATGACATCACCCAACCCGACATCCCAGAAAACACTGCACATTGACCCTGTGTTGGTTCAATGTTGGGCCAGCATCGCAGACCAACACAGGGTCAATGTGCCGTGTTTGCTAGGATCTGTTGACCAACCCGGCTATATAGCTTCATATTAGCTCAATTTGAAAGCAATAAACTGATTAGTTGGAGATTGGAGGACGTGTGTGACAATTTCTAACCGTCCAAGTTAGTTCATTCTATAAAAAACGAGCTGCTTAAAGTTGGTCAACGTCTTGTGTTTGTTGGGATGTCACCTCTGCCAAAGGCGGGGGCGACATTTAGTGCTGTGCACCTGCTGCTAAACCAGCAAACACTGGATGCTGCGCCAATGCTGTGTTAATGCTTGCTCGCCGGCATGCTATGTCGGCCCATCATTAACCCAGCATTGGGTCAGCGCCTTGTGATTGCTGGGCTGCATGTGGTTGTTTGTAACTGCATAACAATTGTACTGTATATATTAAGCTATGGAATTTACCTTCTATTATAAACGTTATCTAGTGTCATTTTTGTATGTTGAAGGTTTTTGTATCAGTCTCCTTGGCAAAAAGTGTAGGAACCATATTCATAAAAGGTCTAAAACCACTATTTTAAACTTAGGGCCAATTTGATGAAAGCCATGACATAACTACGAATAAGCGCACAAAAAGTAAAAATTCCTTTCTACTTCCGACTTCACATTTTTGACTTCACACATTTGACTTCACACTTCCGAGTTCCCACTTCACAGTTCCGACTTCGCACTTCTGACTTCATACTTTTTTACTTCCCACTTTTCACTTGCGACTTCCGACTTCACACTTCCGACTTCACTCTTCATACATCCGACTTCACACTTTCTACTTCCGACTTCACTCTTCACACTTCCAATTTTCCACTTCCGACTTCACACTTTTTGACTTCCCACTTCCTACTTCCGACTTCACACTTTCGATTTCACTCTTTACATGTATTTTTCCCACTTCACAGTTCCTATTTCCGACTTCACTATTCACACTTCCGATTTCCCACTTTCGACTTCTCATTTCCGACATCTCATTCCCGTCTTCTCCCTTCCTATTTCCCACTTCCTAATTCTCTCATCCAGCGTTAAGGTGTGAACGTGGTCAATAGTGGGAGGTGGGAACTGTGAAGTGGGAAGTCCGAAGGTGGGGATTCGGAAGTCGAAAATGTGAAGTCAGAAGTGTGAAGTCGGATGTGGGAAAGCTGAAGTAGAAAATCGTATGTAGGAAGTAGGAAGTAGAAAGTCAGAAGTGGGAATTAGGAAGTCGGAAGTGGGATGTCGAGAGTGGGAAATGGGAAGTCTCCACTGGGCTTTCCAGCTAGGAGGCAGGAAATTTGAAGTGAGAAGTAGAAAGTAGAATGTCCCCTCTGGGCTTTTGAAACAAGGAAGTGGGGAGTAGGAGGTAGGAAGTGGGAGGTTTGAAGGCCTCATCGGGCTTTCGTAAGTGCCCACTATATACACATTTATGTTAAAGGGACCCCTTGGGATGAGACATTTTCAATGTTGTCAATTTTGAAAATTTAATTTATATGAAGCTATATAGCCTACTGATCTTAACTAAAAATACGAAGAAGTCAAAAAACAATTTTAAAGCACCGAAAAAGAGTGGAATAGTTGTATTTCCAGGTCGTATATTGCCATGTAAACAAAACAAGTCAGCGATATTCAGCACTTTACATCACATATTCCCACGCATCAGACGGTAAGGTGAAACCAGTCGCTGCTAGTTGGTGTCTTATAGTAAGGACAAAGGACACGGGAGGCGCACCTGCAGCACTGATTGACTACCAAGCGCTGGGCCGATGCCATCAGCATGTGGCCCAATGCTATAAGAACATTCAATCGTCCTTCAGGTATACAAATAGTTTGTTTGGGTTACTTCTGGATTCACAGAAATGTTGATTAAAAATATTTGTAAAAATATGAAAATTCTCAAAAAAATAAAAACATGATCCGTGGGATACACTACATCAGTACGGAATTAAAAACGGAAATTTATGTCATCCCAAGAAGCTGCTTTAAGAGTTATTAGGTCCATGCACAAACTGAAGACACAACCACAGTTTCACAGCCACTTTCACATTTAAAGCAATCTGTGTCAGGGATCTTCACACACATAACAGGCATAATTTTTGTATAGGTTGTTTTATTAGACCATGGCCAGTGATTTTCCAGCTACACGTCAACATTTGTTGTAATGGTGGTCAATATACATCGTCAACGATAGCGTGAATCAGTTCTAAGTAGCCTACTGACGTCTTTTGTGAAAAGGTTTTTTAATAGGACACAACCTGTGATTTTTAAGCACTGAAATCAGCTTTTGATCTCGAATTATACCAGCTTCCGCTGTTTTAGATATAATAATAGTAGATATGCAAACGGTGCTCATTTGAGTGCGATATCTAAAAATACAGCACTCGTTCAACGAATAAGGTGTGAGCCTTTATGCGAACACCTTATTTATTGAGCATGTGCTGTATTTTCACATATCGCACGAAAAATGAACAACGCTTGTCTTTTCTCACCGATCAAGTCGAACATATACTAGACTACCATACATTGTGCTCAATCTACAGCTAGAGTGCGATATGGGCTGATACTGATATAGGCGTCTCGTAATGAAAACCACAGCACAGAGTGTGAGTAATACCATCTGTGCTGGTGATATCGGTGTCAAAGGTGACTAAGTCGTGATTAGGGGTGTTAGGGTTATATATAATATTATTACTGTCACTTCTGCTCACGATATCGGTGCAAAGGCGACTATAGTCGTGATTAGGGGTGTAAGGTTTTAATATAATATTAATACTGTTACTTCTGCTCGCGATATCGGTGTCAAAGACGATTGCAATAGGTCTAGGCTGACCCTGTGAATGCCACGGCATCTTCCCTATTACATGTATACATGTAGGCCTATATCAACCTTTACGTTATTAGTACAAATTACATAGCAAATGCACCTGTAGATAAATGCCCGTATCTTTTATTTTAACTATTAATGCCTATCGTCAAAACGATGATAGCGTGGGGATACCCTTAAACAAGTTCCCAAGTTCCCAAGTTCCGAAGTTCCCAAGTTCCGGAAAATTCAAGTTCCGAAAACTCCAAGTTCTGAAATTCCAAAATAATTAAAAAAATATATTAGAACATTATATGCAAAAATCGTTTTTGTTCGGAAAAACAGTTTGGTACCCACTATTAATTTTAGGTGCTGTAGACTAAAGTTAGTTTTTCGCATATTTATATTTTGTTTCTAGGCAATCCTGGCAAACATTTCACGATGTGAAATTAAATATATAGGCCTACAGGTATGAAATTAAATTTACAATAGAACAGCAAATTTATTATACAAAATCTAAAATGAAGAGTAGGCCCTATTACAATATGATATTAATTTTCCCCAGATATAGGCCTACTTGTAGGCCTAATTATGTTCGAGTGGTGGTCGCAGACGATAGAACAACATTATTAAACGATTACTAGTATTGGGTCTTTGTCGTGTTAGATGGGATATATTATTTAATATCCTGTAGAGCTTTTGAAGTCTTTCCTTCACGAGCGACGCTGTTTGCACCCCCCCCCCCGGCAATCAACAAACATCTCGACCCGTGAGAAAAATATGACATGTGACAGTAGCATGAGTAGGCCTACTTAATAACAGTGAAAACAGTGTCGATGATATTTTAAGGACCAACGTTGAGACTAACGTTACATGGATTTCGTCCCAGCAAACACAACGCATTGACCCAATGGTGGTTTTATGTTGGACCACCGTCTGCGACGCTGGCCCAACGTAAAACCAGCATTGGGTCAATGCGTGGTGTTTGCTGGGTTGTCATATGCCAGGTGTGATTTTTAGGCCTATATCACTATATATTTTCTATGCCTATAGCGGCATGTTATTTATAGTCTTTGAACTTGAAAAACAACTGGGCCTACTCAGATCAACACTTCTGTGGATGGCTCCTTAATCGTTTCCTACCAGCTATAAATCCCCTCATCAAACAGACATTGACCCTATGGTGGATTAATGCTGCTGTAAGGTCACAGACGTTGGGCAAACCTTAATAGCTCAACTTTGGGTCAATGTCGGGCCTACACATAGAGGCCTAATTCGTCATTTGAACATAAAATGAGTGTGCGCGGTCTCTGGTGCAGTGGTTAAAGCCTGTAAATCAGAGATCGCTGGTTCGAACCCTGCTCTGGCATAGGCCCATGTGCACAAAGGTGGCCTAGTCTAGAAAACCACATTTAATTCCATTCATGCGCGCAGCTTGGCAATACCATTATGCGTGGAAAGGCAAAAGGCAGTATCTAAAATGTTTTTTTTGTTGAAATAGGAAAAAACAATTTTTTGTTAACTTTTTTTTCAGAATTTCTGAACTTGAAAATCCCGGAACTTAAAAATTGGGAGCTTGAAGTTCCGGGAACTTGGGAACTTCTTTTTGGGTATCCCTAAATCACACTGCAGAATAAAAAAGACGCCTATTTGCGCAAAGTTAACGCTTCTTGGCGAAGGATGAGCGCTTCTCGGCGCAAAATGTCAATTTAGAGCACTGACGGCTCACAAAAAGTGTAAAAAAAGACATAAAGTTCAATTACTTAGTGCAATGACCCCATCTACGGAACACTAGGTTGTATAAGGACAACGCTGGTGTTTATTTTACTCGTATCGCGACTGTAGTTTGTTCAGACGAATGAAAACAGTTGGCTACCCATCCTGATATTCCGGACTTAAAGTCCTTATCAAACCCATTTTTGCTGGTAAGAACTTCATAATATAATCGAATGGTAGATATTTGAGTCCAGACTGTACAACTACACAACTGGGTAGCAAACTGGTAGTTTTTTTTGTAATTATTCGCCAAAACTAAAGTTATTCTCTGGTTGAACGCCTATTGGAGCAATGTGCACACGCCTATCGGTGCAAATAAAATTTACCGAAATAGAAAGCATGTTATTTTCAAACATTTTTCAGTGGCGGATCCACGTTTTGGATAAAGAGGGAGACGCAGGGAGTTTCCCCCCCCCCCCCCACCTCCCCCAAGATGTTTTGTTATATTGCCTACACTGTTTTTATCACGTATTATAGATAAATGTAGTAGGCCTATTCAACGTTATATTGCCAAGACTAGTCCTATACGTCTACCAACACATTTAGATGATTAGGCCTATGTTAATTATCAAATCCCCACAGCCCACACTTTCTATTAGAAACATTTACTTCAAAAAAATAAGATAGATGAAGTATTGTATAGACATTTATTTGTAATATAAATAATATTTATCACTATAACCATGGTAATAAGGTACGATGGGGATTATCAGATGTCAGCTATATAAAATAAAATCAGGCCCAAATAAAGCTATTTTGGCCAAGGGAAGTTCATGTAGTGTCACGTCCGGAGTGATGCAATGGGGGAGAGGGGGGGGGGTAGGTCTAACATCTGCCCCCAACCTAGCTTGTTGGGCAGGGATATAATATTCAAAAGCGCAGAAGAATACTAAACTAACGTAAGGTTAATTTCCAACGTCTAGGCCTATATTGCCATATAAAAAAGATCCGGGTTTTTTATAAAATAATTTTAAAAATTAAAATAAGTAAGCAGGGGCGGATCCAAGGGGGGTGGTTTGGTCGAAATTGTTTTTATCTTATTTAGGGGTTTCCTTATGAGCTGGTTCCACACTCACTGACGGACAAGCAGTGCCCAATATGCCTTAGATTGCAGGAGAAAGCCTTTTAAAATCAAAGACCCCGCGCTGCAGTGAAATATTCCTTTGTTTTAACCCCCCCCCCCCCCCCGTCAGTGAAAAGCTAGATTCGCCCCTGACTAACAAGGCCTAAGCCTACAATGGTTTGTGCTAACTAGCCAGGACTGTCGTACCCAGCAAACATTAGGTTAACTGTTGAGCCAACATTGTGGACGATAGGCTAACGGTAAACCAACGTTAGGCCAACGTCTCAAGTTCGCTGGGTGGTAAAAGTGTTTAGGTCATAATGCCTATGCGTAATGAAAAGATTTAGACCAAATGCATAGCCTTGTGTGGGCTACATAATAACCTCATCCTTATCTCCCCATCTCCCAATGCATACATGTGAACTAGGCCTACATGTGCACTCGTTTGACCCTGTAAACCCTATAGTACACTTGGGTGACACAATAAGCAGGGTATAGTTCAATCGTGGCTGAAAAAAAGATTTCAGCCACAGATGGCTTCCAATAAACTTTCCATTTTGCCTTCATAATTATGAAATACTGAAATTGGCCTCAATTAATCAGGTCGATAATAGGACTGGTTGGCTAGAATCAGTTACATTACAGCTAGGCCCCATACATCCCATGCTCAGCTCATATGTTATAAACAACATTAAGCTGAGTTGAAGTCGAGATCGCTCTCAGTCACCACCATATGTTAAAAAACTTTCATTTTCTTGGATAAAAGGAGCACAACAATCCATGCTCCACGCCTTTACGGTGTAGTAAATCGCAGGTCTGGACTAATATCAGACCACCATGCCTCGTGTAGACCTATAGGCCTACCTATCAACAGATCAATGGCAGAGCAGTGATAGGAGCAGTAGACATAATGTAGTAAGATTAATAACTCTCATTAACTAGAAAGAGTGTTGTTCGGGAACGAGCACGAAAGCAGCCCATCGTTATCGCGAGTCGGCCAGTTTAATTTTGATATAGATCAGCAAACTTTCTGAAGTTTGATTTTATATTACCGCTTTAGCTATTATGCAAGATTTCCTAGATAATAACAAAAAACAATTAAAAATGACCGCCACTTGGCTATTTTGTATTTTATTTCTGCGAAATTTGGCATGGGTTATCCTTGTGTGAGTCCTCACATTTTGTTTTATATGCATGTTCCAGCTTTTTTGCTTTGTTTTTGAGTTACATAAATATCTCAAAATTTCTCAAATTTAAAATCGTTGTTTGCTCCCAAAAGTTAATCAGGTCATTGGCTCACATTGCTGTGCATATTAGACAAATAAAAAAAAGATCTGCTGGAAACTTTTTTCTGAAACGCGCTAAAGAGTATTTATTTGTTAGTGGCCCTAGTAATTAAAGGGTTGATTATATGGGAATCAAAATGTAGCCAGATATTATTGGGTGGTATGTGATGGATATGTGAAGTATGAGAGAGCAGAAGTTCTTAGATCAGTTATCATGCAAGATTTCCGAGATAATGAGGAAAAAATTTGAAATGGCCGACTGGCGGCCATTTTGGATTTTATTAGTGCGAAATTTGTCATGAATTATCATTGTGTAAGACCTTCCATTTTGTTTTATATTCATGGTCCAGCTAATTTGCATTTTTTTGAGTCACTTAAATATCACAAATTACTCAAATGCATGGCCATTTGTGTAATTTTTGCTCCCAAAAGGGCATCAGGTAATTGGCTGACATAGCTGAGCATATTTACCAGATTAAAAGAAGATCTGATGGAAACTGTTTCCTGAAACGCGCTAACGAGCATTTCTGCGTATAGTGGCCATAGTAATTAAAGGGTTGATGACATGGGGATCAAAATGTCACCAAAACAATTTGCCAGTGGTATGGGGTGGCTATGTGAAGTATAGATAGATTATATTAATAGATTAGTAGCTATCTTGAAAACAAATAACTGCGCTGGCGGCGGAGGCTGCTTAATTATTAACGCACATTTTGTTAGGCTATAGTCTAGACTATCAGGTTATATTATAAATATCATTTAAATGTACTTATTCCAGCCGTAGGCTACATAGCACAATGATCTTAAGGCCTATCCCGTTAAAGAAAATAGCCGTAGATTAAAAAAAAAATCGTACCTAATATAGCCATATACTAATAGGCCTACCAATACTAACAAAATTATGCATAGTTGCACCAATAGGCGTCTTCACATTGCTCCAATAGGCGTGCAACACTGATTTTACAACGTTTCAACGGTTCATTGTCTACGCGGGTCATTAGACAAATAAATGAGATATCAGTGGCGTAGAACAGACTTAATGTAACATAATCTATCACATTATAGAAGATTCATATATGCAAATAGATTTTGAAAAATAACATTTGAATGGAATCGTGTCCAGTTTTGAGGTAGGGTACCAAAACTGTTTTCACTAGTCTGAGAAATGTAATAAACTTCTCCATGTAAATTCCATGTGTGGAGGCTCGTAAGATGTACTATTGTTCCGTGCACACCTTTATTTAACATAAATGGAACATTTTGGCCTTTTTTCAGACGATATTTTGAAAAAATTCTGAAAAAGTTGACAATTTGGCGCCGAGAAGCGTTGCACTTCGCCAATAGGCGTCTTTTTGATTCTGCAGTGTGTAAATAATCACTGGTAGAGGTTTAATAACGCAGGGTGAATCTAGTCAGCTCGTTTTTTGGCGAGATAATCCTGTCTGGAAACAGTAGAAAAAAGGAGGGGGCAGTGACTTTGGTCTTTGAACAATATTCCCAGCAGAAACGAGCCGTTGAACCAGTGTTTACAACATTGGCCCAACATTGTACCAATGTCTCGTTTATGCTAAGTTATGCCGCATACACGAGACGTTGATATAGATGACATTGAAACGTAAAAGTAACCATTCCATTGAAATCAGTGTATTCAAATGAGTCGAAAATGAGGTATTACACAAAATTCTGAGCTAAAAATTAAAAATGGCCGACAGCAACCATCTTGGTTTTGACCTCTAGATGACCTTGAATCGTAAAACTAACCATACATCAGATCTTGTTCTGCATATGTTAGACGACATGGGTGCACAATTTCAGGAGTCTTTCCAGATTTGCACATACCCCTATAGTAAATGAGCACTATAGGCTATACTACGAACCAATGTTGGTTAGATGTTGAGCCTCCGTCAGAATATTAGGTGAACTTCTCGTTTGTTGAGATTATTTAATTATTTCGCTTTTTCATTCCATGGTCAGTTTAGACAATGAGAACACTTTCATTTAAAATAGGGCCGGGCCCTGGTGCAGTGAATAAAGCTGCCTGCTTGGAAAGTCGGAGATCACGGGTTCAAACCCCACTCTGACCTTCAAGTCGTAAAGAAACGAAAAGTGTGGACCCCGCTCACTCATAATGATTCAATATTTTTGGCAACCGAGAGGTAGCGTAGCGTGCTCGGCCTCAGACCGCCAGGGCTCGAATTTCGAATCCTGTGTCTGTAGGGCAGTGTCATCTCATTCATCTAACCATCCTCAGAATGTTTTCCTGGCACAGTTTACCCTATGCACAAATGTGACTTAAAACCCCATTCATTTCATTTCATTTGAAATAAATCGTGTTGTGTCAGAAAATTGATTGCATAGTGAAGCAATCAATGATCAGGCATAAGCGTACATTTCCCGAGATCAAAGACATGCTATGCTAACTTCTTGTTTGCACAGATAAAACAGTAGTCATGGACCTGACTGCTTAAAATATTGGTTATCAAAACTATGTTGCTAGAAATCACTGCAGAACATCACAGCAGCATGAGAAGTTGGCCTGATGTTGTATTAATGTTGGACCACTGTCTTTGATTCTTGCCCAGCATTAAACCGACATAAGTTACAGTGTAGTTATCCACACATCACGTTTGCTGTATTAATCAGTTCGATCCCGTTTATTTGTTTAATTCCTTACCCAGTTAACAACATACATTGGCTTGATGTTGGTTTAATGTTGGGCCACCGTCTGCGACGATGTCCCAGCATTGAACCAACATAGACTCAATGTATGGTGATTACTGGGCAGCTATATATATGACACAAAACAAGATAAATCACTATATTAACAATCTAGACATGCCACAAATACTATTTATCAAACATAGATTGATAGAAACCATGGACTAGAACATCGCAACAAACACAAATGTGGCCCGATGTTGGCTTAACGTTGGGCAAACGACTGCGACATTGGCCCAACATTAAGCCAACATTGAGCCGACGTCTCGTGATTGGTTAGATGTAGGAAGCCGTCATAAATTCTGTTGATGATGTGAGATGTTGTGATGAGAGCAGGATATGACATGTTTATTATGCCGTGTTGTGTGTTACAGTGGCTGTATGACGCCCGTGGATTAAGGGGCTGGTTACAGCATGTCAGGATGCCTGGGGTGACGAGGGTGGAGGTGTGGAGCTGGGCGAGTGATGAGGAGGAGGACACGGTGCCTGATGGCATCCTCCGGCAGGCGTGTCCTCAGGCAAAGGTGGAATACAACTACAACACAAAGCGTATAGAGAAGTGAGGTGAGTGTGATGATGATGTTGACACTATTAACCCTTCAACCTCTAATGACGACATTAAATGACATATGGATACTATTAACCCTTTGACCTCTAATAACAACTGAAAATGACATTTAATTACGACTTTAACCTCTAATTACGACTTTAAATGACATATGGATACTATTAACCCTTTCACCTCTAATCCCGACATTTAATGACACATGGATACTATTGACCCTTTGACCTATAATGACGACTAAATCAACTTTAATCCTTTAACAAGTAAAATAACACTTAATGGGAGGTACATTTGGTCAAAATAAAAGACATAATGAATTATCAGCCACTTTGTCACATGTTTGTGAGGTAAAATATGGCTTCCCTCACCTTAACCCTTTAGACCCTGTGTCACTCAGCATCCTGACAACAATATGGCTTCCCGCACCTTAACCCTTTAGACCCTGTGTCACTCAGCATCCTGACAACAATATGGCTTCCCGCATCTTAACCCTTTAGACCCTGTGTCACTCAGCATTCTGACAATATGACTTCCCGCACCTCAACCCTTTAGATCCTGTGTCACTCAGCATTCTGACAATATGGCTTCCCGCACCTTAACCCTTTAGACCCTGTGTCACTCAGCATCCTGACAACAATATGGCTTCCCGCACCTTAACCCTTTAGACCCTGTGTCACTCAGCATTCTGACAATATGACTTCCCGCACCTCAACCCTTTAGATCCTGTGTCACTCAGCATTCTGACAATATGGCTTCCCGCACCTTAACCCTTTAGACCCTGTGTCACTCAGCATCCTGACAACAATATGGCTTCCCGCATCTTAACCCTTTAGACCCTGTGTCACTCAGCATTCTGACAATATGACTTCCCGCACCTCAACCCTTTAGATCCTGTGTCACTCAGCATTCTGACAATATGGCTTCCCGCGCCTTATAACCCTTTAGACCCTGTGTCACTCAGCATTCTGACAATATGGCTTCCCGCACCTCAACCCTTTAGATCCTGTGTCACTCAACATTCTGACAACATGGCTTCCCGCATCTTAACCCTTTAGACCCTGTCTCACTCAGCATTCTAACAATATGACTTCCCCCGCCTTATAACCCTTTAGACCCTGTGTCACTCAGCATTCTGACAACAATATGGCTTCCCGCATCTTAACCCTTTAGACCCTGTGTCACTCAGCATTCTGACAACAATATGGCTTCCCGCACCTTAATCCTTTAGACCCTGTGTCACTCAACATTCTGATAATATGGCTTCCTGCACCTTAGACCGTTGTGCCCTGTGTCACTCAGTATTCTGACAATATGACTTCCCGCATCTTAACCCTTTAGACCCTGTGTCACTCAGCATTCTGACAACAATATGGCTTCCCGCACCTTAACCCTTCAGACCCTGTCTCACTCAGCATTCTAACAACATGACTTCCCGCGCCTTAACCCTTTAGACCCTGTGTCACTCAGCATTCTGACAACAATATGGCTTCCCGCACCTTAATCCTTTAGACCCTGTGTCTCTCAGCATTCTGATCATATGGCTTCCCGCACCTTATAACCCTTTAGACCCTGTCTCACTCAGCATTCTAACAATATGACTTCCCGCGCCTTATAACCCTTTAGACCCTGTGTCACTCAGCATTCTGACAACAATATGGCTTCCCGCATCTTAACCCTTTAGACCCTGTGTCACTCAGCATCCTGACAACAATATGGCTTCCCGCACTTTAACCCTTTAGACCCTGTGTCACTCAGCATTCTGACAATATGGCTTCCCGCACCTTAACCCTTTAGACCCTGTGTCACTCAGCATTCTGACAATATGGCTTCCCGCACCTTAACCCTTTAGACCCTGTGTCACTCAGCATTCTGACAACAATATGACTTCCCGCACCTTAACCCTTTAGACCCTGTGTCACTCAGCATTCTGATAATATGACTTCCCGCACCTTATAACCCTTTAGACCCTGTGTCTCTCAGCATTCTGACAATATGGCTTCCCGCACCTTAACCCTTTAGACCCTGTGTCACTCAGCATTCTGACAATATGGCTTCCCGCACCTTAACCCTTTAGACCCTGTGTCACTCAACATCCTGATAATATGACTTCCCGCACCTTATAACCCTTTAGACCCTGTGTCACTCAGCATTCTGACAATATGGCTTCCCGCACCTTAACCCTTTGACCCTGTGTCACTCAGCATTCTGGTAATATGAATTCCCGCACTTTAACCCTTTAGATCCTGTGTCACTCAGCATTCTGGTAATATGAATTCCCGCAATTTAACCCTTTAGACCCTGTGTCACTCAGCACTCTGACAATATGGCTTCCAGCACCTTAACCCTTTAGATCCTGTGTCACTCAGCATTCTGACAATATGGCTTCCCGCACCTTAACCCTTTGACCCTGTGTCACTCAGCATTCTGGTAATATGAATTCCCGCACTTTAACCCTTTAGATCCTGTGTCACTCAGCATTCTGACAATATGGCTTCCCGCACCTTAACCCTTTGACTTTGTGTCACTCAGCATTCTCGCCATATGGCTTCCCGCACCTTAACCCTTTAGACCCTGTGTCACTCAGCATTCTGACAACAATATGGCTTCCCGCACCTTAATTCTTTGGACCCTGTGTCACTTAGCATTTTGACAATATGGCTTCCCGCACCTTAACCCTTTAGACCCTGTGTCATTCAGCATTCTGACAATATGGCTTCCCGCACCTTAACACTTTAGACCCTGTGTCACTCAGCATTCTGACAACAATATGGCTTCCCGCACCTTAACCCTTTAGACCCTGTGTCACTAGGCATTTTGACAATATAGCTTCCCGCACCTTAACCCTTTAGTTTAGACCCTGCGTCACTCAGTATTCTGACAACAATATGGCTTCCAGCACCACACCCTTTAGATCCTGTGTCACTCAGCATTCTGATAATATGTCTTCCCGCGCCTTATAACCCTTTAGGTCCTGTGTCACTCAGCATTCTGATAATATGACTTCCCGCACCTTAACCCTTTAGACCCTGTGTCACTCAGCATTCTGACAATATGACTTTCCGCGCCTTATAACCCTTTAGATCCTGTGTCACTCAACATCTGAAAATATCACTTCCAGCGCTTTATAACCCTTTAGGTCCTGTGTCACTCAGCATTCTGATAATATAACTTCCCATGCCTTATAGCCCTTTAGATCCTGTGTCACTCAACATTCTTATAATATGACTTCCAGCGCCTTATAACCCTTTAGGTCCTGTGTCACTTAGCATTCTGATAATATGACTTCCCATGCCTTATAACCCTTTAGATCCTGTGTGATACAGAATCCCGTCTATAATCAAAATGGCCGATTGGCGTCCATTATTGTCTTTAATATGCGTAATATCTGGAAACATGCCTAATTTGAAATGAATGGTCATGAGATATAGCAGAGTCAAAATTTGTAAAAGGTATACGGCCGTATTCACAAAAGAGGTTGTTCAAGTTTAACAAAACTTCGGAATGCTGTTTAAAGTTCACTTACACATGGTTATCCACATACAAAATGCATACAATTTGTGTACACAACATACACAATTGAATTATCCGGTTGAAAGCGCGTTCCAGATAATATGAGACGTCAACACAATGTTCTTTTATAGAGCATGTAAATTATATCATATGGAAAATAATTATTTTGCTATCATCTCAATGCAGTATTGCCGACATATGTTTGTGTCACATTATAATGATGCACGTTACTCAGAATTCAAATATCCGTTGGATTAAATATGAAACATAACTTTCCGATAATAATCCTTGTTGAACTGATAGGCCCTGGTGCAGTGGTAAAGCTGCATTATGGCAATCAAGTTTCAAAGAAACAAAATGTTTGTTCCCCGGTCACTCGTAAAGATTCAATAATGTCGGGAGCCTCCGTGAACGAGAGGTAGCGTGCTTGGCCTCAGAACTCCAGGGCTCGATTTTTGAATCCTCTCTCCGGAGGGCAGTGTCATCTCATTTATCTCACCATTCTCAAGAGGTTCTCTTGGTCCAGTTTAGTCTATATGTGCACAAAGGTGGCCTGAAACCTCATTCATTCATTCATTCATTAAATTTGTTGATCCGCTTAATATTAATTGTTAACCCGTCAAATACAGCTCACGTATGGTTTACTCCACCTTAATTTAAATAACAATCACAATGGCTGGTCTTGTCATGTGATTACTTGACTACGAGTAATGAAAGGGGTTTTAACTGGAGAAAAAGAGAAACGATGAATGTTATACCATGTATGATTATGTTAAAATATGACAATGCAAGATTATAGTAGTAAAATGCATTCTGTCCATAATAGACATTAAACCAAATATTTAATGACAATACTATTTACGCCAAATGGTTTTACCTCTCAGATCCGTGTTTTATATTTTTTATCATTTATTATTCAATATAAATAAACACTTACCATTCCACTTCAATTTAAACCAGTGCTTAAACTACCCCCTCCCTGAGCAGGTTTACCTTTCGGGCGATAAACTGCCCGGTTTAAACCATATTTGGCCTAAACTTATTCTGCGCATACGGTTTAACGCTAAACTCATGTTTACTCCAGTAGTTTGGTTAAACCAGTCTAAAACTTGCTCTGTCAATACGGCCGATAGTCTATAAAGTATAAGTTTTTTTTAAATGATGTTCCCTTTTAAACGATGATTAGAGGCTGAAGCATTGTTTAATAAATATTCTAATGTGTTTTTAATATTATCAAAATGTTCTTTCAACAAGTGTTATGTTGCTTATGGGTGTTCATAACCAGTTTATAACTGCTGTAGTACAGTACAACGCTGTTCCTAGTGTCATTTGATTATTTAGTTTTAGCAAATGGTCACAGTTCTAGTGACCATTCATTTTTTATTCTAATAAATTTGATAGCTTAACCATCATTAATAGTTTTCGCTATAATTAGAGATGTTGATGTATTTCAGATTTCCAGCATATCTTTATGAGCAGCAAGAACCACAATATGATCCATCTGAACTGAAGTGAGCGCGGCTTACATCAAACAGTCTGTGTTTCAAGGATTAATAATAATAATAATACTGACTGCTGGTAATTATCTCAAGTGACAGTTCCAATATTATTGTTAGACACTTAAAATATGAGCCAGAAACTAGACACATTGCGCCTTTGTATTATTTTGTATTATGTTTCTAAAAATAGATCTTAGAGTGGTAGAATAATGTGTTGCATGTTGTTACATATTATTGAGGAATTAGTTAAAGTATTAAATTGTATAAAGTCTCACTCATCACCATGTCTGCTTGTGTCACAGATACTAGATATTTTCTGAGGGTGCATCATCGTGTACTACTTTTCTAACAATGATCTATTTCATAATGCTTGAAAATTTTGTAGCCTTTTGTAATGGCTTACATATTATTGCTGTATTGTTGAATTTTCAAATTGTATGGAGTGTCGCTTATCACCATCCTTGTCTTCCAAGTCTAGTACGTAGCAGTAACCATGGTAGCACATTGGTTCAAAATATAAGAGAGAATGGTGAATTGTGGTGTTTATTTGATTTGAGGTCATCTCGGGGTCACAATCACACCTGATGTCATGGGCTCTCTGGTAATTGTGTTTGTACGGCCGTTAGTCTCATGTTATCAAGGCCTCTGGTGACACCACATGTGGTGGCTGTGTGGTTTGAGGTCATTCCGGGGTCACAATCACATCTGATTTCATAGGCCCTCTGGTAATTGTGTGTGTGCGGCTGTTAGTCTCATGTTATCAAGGCCTCTGGTGACACCATATGTGGCTGTAAAGTTTGAGGTCACCTTGGGGTCACAATCACACTTATTGCAATTTGTATTTGTTAATTTTTTTTTTTTATATTTTTGACTTTGGAATTGACTTCTTGACCTTGAAAATGACCATGAATCATTCAAATAATATCATAGATGGATTCTCCGGTCAAAATCGCATCAAAAAGAGGTATTTGTATTTGTTAAAAATCATATTTAAAAAAATGACCTTAAAATGGACCTTTTGACCTTGAAGATGACCTTGAATAGTCAAGATAAGATCAAAACTGGATTGTCCAATCAAAGTCACACGAAATGAGTTATTACATTTTTTCCTAGCACCATTGTTGCAAAATCATATTTGACCTTGAAATTGACCTTAAATTTAAAACATGCCCAAACTTTTCGAGCTGGCACTCATCGGATTTGAATTCAGCATATGCTAATTACATAGAAACTGCATAAACAACATTTGTATAAGTAACAAAGAAAGGTCATATCATCTCTAACTTGGAATAAAAGTTCTAAAATGGGCACCAATCAGACGAAAATTATGTCGCGTGAAGTTTTTCTATATGTTTTCATGTTATATAGGTATTGTACTCTATGAAACCGTGTGATGGCATTCTCACAGCATTGAGTATTTTGATATAACGAATCTATCAAAAAGTGGTTTTAAGTGATCTCAAATCTATTATGAGGACCGGCCTTAGGACGGTATCCTATTAAGCTTATTTTGCCTGAGTTTGTGTCCTATTTAGGAGAAAGAGGGGTGCTGTGTGTGGGAAACGGTTGACATTTCTGTACACCAGTCCTTATGAACATGTGCAATATAAAGTTTGAGGACCCTAGGTTAAGAAATTTCCGTGTTTAAAAAGTCTTCAGAAAAAAAAGATATTCACGATTATATTCGTGGTTAAGGGCTTAAAGGGTTTTGGTTGGAATAATGTTGGCCCAGCGTGGCAGACGGTGGCCCAACATCATTTCACAATTGGCCCAATGTATCGTGTTATCTGGGTAGTGGCCTTTCGGGGCATAAAACGTCACCCGCATGACAGTCAGAGCAAACACGGAACAATCACCCAATTCTGTTTCAATGTTGGGCCAGCGTCGAATACAATTAATCGGCATTAAACCAGTAATGGCCAACATTGAACCGGTATTGGGTGGGTAGGCCTACATTGTGTGTAAGAGGTACATCGCATAGTCGCGTACACTGACTTATCATCAATGGTGGTGGAAGGAATAGGCCTACATTACATATTTATGTAAGTTAATAATAAATAGTAGTTGATCAAAGGTCAAGGCTATTATTAAAGATAAAAAATTCAGGTCAAACATGCCTAATTCAGTATTGTCTGTATATTACATCCTACACAGGCTGAACCTGTATTCATTGTCTTATAATCTAGGCTTTTGTTACGAAATGCCATGATCTAAATATGGGTGAACTAGATAACCTGTTGCTCACTTATTCTCGCTCCAAATTTGGCCCACTTGACAGTGTATATTTGATGTTGTGGAAGATAAAGGGGTTCTTATATGCTTTGAATGGTGTATCAATGGATTATACTCTTTGAAGTACTTACTCTAGCAGCTCTCCCATGTGGAGTATCAGGCTCGAGGGGCGGAAGAGGCTGGCAGACTTAGTCGACCAGCTGACTCTTGAACGCTGCCACAGTTTTTGATTCGATGGCAGCTGCTGATTTACTAACCCAATATTAAGCCATCATATGCGACGCTGGCACATCATTAAATCACCATTTATGCGCTGCATTCACCCAGCGCTTCCCCAACGTTTACACAGCATCTACAATGCCGGGTCGCTATTGAGGCAGCACTCAGCCAACACAACACATCAGACAGAGATATGTTATGGACAAAATGTATGGGCCCTAATCAGGGGAAGAATTAGGCTAATTGAAATTTAAACGTCAATTAGCCAGCCTCTGTGTCAAGGCATATGCTTGTATTGTGCAAAATATGAAGTGTATTCATCAATAGCAAGATGGCCTGCATTTAACTATGGCATACGTGTTCCGTTCTTGTGATATAAGAGTATAACTGCTGACAGACATATTAGACTGCGCAATGTATTCCTGCTTTGTTGCTTCTATCCCGAACACTATCACATGGTTCTCAATCTGAAACTTATGACACGAAACTTCTTTCCTCTAATCGACGAAGCCAGAATATTAGCCCTACTTAGCTTTTTTTCAAGTTAGCGGTTGAAAAAATGTTCACCTAATGATGAACCACAACATTAAACCAACATTGGGTCAACGTGTGTTTAGGGAGCGTGGGCCCTGGTGCAGTGGTTAAAGCCGCCTGCTTGTAAAGTCGGAGATCGCGGGTTCGAAACCCACTCTTGTCTTCACGTTTTAAAGAAACGAAATGTTTTTCCCCACTCACTCGTAAAGATTCAATATTGTGGGGAACCTCCGTGACCGAGAGGTAGCGTGCTCGGCATCAGATCGCCAGGGCTCGTATTTGGAATCCTGTGTCTGGAGGGCAGTGCCATCTCATTCATCTCACCATCCTCCGGAGGTTCTCCTGGCCCAGTTTAGCCTACTATGTGCACAAAGGTGGCCTAAAACCTCATTCTTTTCATTTCATTTTTTTGCATATTAAAACTGTTTATGCTCCTTGGCTGAGATATCGGCAAACAAGCTTTTAAACATTTGTTGATTTAATGTCTGCACCGCAGATGGTGGACTAACAACACTACATCTAGGCTACTTGCTCATCGTAACCTATTTTTTTTTTCTGGAATGCTGGCCCAGCATTTGATAGATGACGAGGTCGCCGATCACAGCCCGGCTGACCAGCTGTTGAAAAAACACGCGAGGCACCAGTTTGATGTTTGGCCGTCCTCATCTGACTGTCTAGTTGTGTACAATCAATTTGTGACGCCGAAAAAGTGTCTGCCCGCCACTTTTAATACGTTTTTAAGATCACGATTGGAAAATATTAACAATTGAAAATTCCAATCGAGCTGTAATGAACAGTATAAACAACGTTCATTTTGTTCGATTTTCTGTAGTCTATAAACAACATCCAGCTCCCCGTCTGGAAACGAAGTGTCAGACAGGTGCCCCGTCTAAGCATTAGAATGACGTAGGCCTACTTTGTGTCTGACCCATCATAAGACCTAATCACTTGTAAACCCATAATTGAAAGTTGACCCAAACTTGGTTTTAAGTTGGCCCACTTTTAGCCATGATGGCCTAACATCAGACCAACATCGTGTCAACGTAGGCCGTATTTGTCGTCTGCATGGTTTGATCCTGCTATTAATCATACCATACTCGTGTTTAGCGCCTAAAGGGTTAACATATTTATATCTAAGACTGTAGGTGGGTCATGACTTCTTGCCATTCACAGCTGATCGCTCTAACATATTTCATATCTAAGACTGTAGGTGGGTCATGACTTCTTGCCATTCACAGCTGATCCCTCTAACATATTTCATATCTAAGACTGTAGGTGGGTCATGACTTCTTGCCATTCACAGCTGATCGCTCTAACATATTTCATATCTAAGACTGTAGGTGAGTCATGACTTCTTGCCATTCACAGCTGATCCCTCTAACATATTTCATATCTAAGACTGTAGGTGAGTCATGACTTCTTGCCATTCACAGCTGATCCCTCTTGTTTCATATCTAAGACTGTAGGTGGGTCATGACTTCTTGCCATTCACAGCTGATCCCTCTTGTTCCATATCTAAGACTGTAGGTGAGTCATGACTTCTTGCCATTCACAGCTGATCCCTCTAACATATTTATATCTAAGGCTGTAGGTGGGTCATGACTTCTTGCCATTCACAGCTGATCCCTCTAACATATTTCATATCTAAGACTGTAGGTGGGTCATGACTTCTTGCCATTCACAGCTGATCCCTCTAACATATTTCATATCTAAGACTGTAGGTGGGTCATGATTTCTTGCCATTCACAGCTGATCCCTCTAACATATTTCATATCTAAGACTGTAGGTGGGTCATGACTTCTTGCCATTCACAGCTGATCTCTCTTGTTCCATATCTAAGACTGTAGGTGAGTCATGACTTCTTGCCATTCACAGCTGATCCCTCTAACATATTTCCTATCTAAGACTGTAGGTGGGTCATGACTTCTTGCCATTCACAGCTGATCCCTCTTGTTCCTATCATACTTTACTTTACATGTATAATGTGATAAGTACTACTTGCAGAAGCATAGAGATAGCAAATGGAATAAACCATACAATGGTTTCGTTGAAGAAAATGTATAAATCTATAATAAAAATACTTCAATGTTAAGTGTTAACAGCATTGGATGACGTAGTATATGGAATTTTAGATTGTATAGCCAGTATTATGCATTATATATAATACATATATATACATATTACATGTGTAATAGTATATAACAGAAAGTGAGGAGTTAAGCCGCATGGCATATATTTCCTCTAATTATGTATACATTTTGTTTGTGTGTGCAAGTGCAGTAATATCTTCAAAATGTGAGATACAACAAAAAAACAATGCATTTTACTTCCGTATACAATGTATATCACTAACAGGCAAAAGGTACTGCCGTAAATTAAATTTATAATGGAGAAAATTAGATGAAATGTTAATTTTGGATTTGATATTATTCCAAATCTTAACTCCCGAATATCTTACTGTTTTATAAACCATTTTTAAAATTTCAATCGGTATGTTTGAAGATGATCGTGTAGGGTATGTATGTATTTGACTGTTTGTTGTGAACATAGACGAAAATAATTTGGGAAGCGTATTGTTGTCAAATTTATACATAAATATATGCACCTTCAGAATATATAATTTTGAAAGTATGAGAATTTTCATATCTTTAAATAAATCTGAAGTGTGAGCGATATAACATGAAAAGGTAGTTAATCTTATGACCCTTTTTTGTAGTCTATATAGTGGTAATAAATATTTGTCAAATGTGTTGCCCCACACCTCTATACAATACGACATGTAGGGCAAGATGAATTGTATAATGTTACAAATGTTGGTCTATTCAACAAAGTCCTAGATTTGCAGATGATACCAATACTTTTAGAGAGAATGCCTCTGATATATTTTATTAGTTCTGACCAATTTAATGTACTATCTATATGTACACCAAGGAATTTAGTTGAATGTACTCTGTCAATTGGAATATTATTAATTTTAATGTCTTGATTCATTTCATTATATTTCTGTATGCTATAACCATGACGATGGTGATTGTATATTATTATTTACATAGTAAGTAGATTTGGCCACACTTACTATGTAAGGTAACACTCCATGATGATGGTGATTGTATATTATTATTTAGTTGGTTGATTTTGCCACACTTGCTATGTAAGGTAACACTCCATGATGATGGTGATTGTATATTATTATTTAGTTGGTTGATTTTGCCACACTTGCTATGTAAGGTAACACTCCATGACGATGGTGATTGTATATTATTATTTACATAGTAAGTAGATTTGGCCACACTTACTATGTAAGGTAACACTCCATGATGATGGTGATTGTATATTATTATTTAGTTGGTTGATTTGGCCACACTTGCTATGTAAGGTAACACTCCATGACGATGGTGATTGTATATTATTATTTACATAGTTGGTAGATTTGGCCACACTTACTATGTAAGGTGACACTCCATGATGATGGTGATTGTATATTATTATTTAGTTGGTAGATTTTGCCACATTTACTATGTAAGGTAACACTCCATGATGATGGTAATTGTATATTATTATTTACATAGTTTGTTGATTTGGCCACACTTACTATGTAAGGCAACACTCCATGACGATGGTGATTGTATATTATTATTTACATAGGTTGTAGATTTGGCCACACTTGCTATGTAAGGTAACACTCCATGACGATGGTGATTGTATATTATAATTTAGTTGGTAGATTTGGCCACACTTGCTATGTAAGGTAACACTCCATGGTGATGGTGATGGTATAATTATTTACATAGTTGGTAGATTTGGCCACACTTGCTATGTAAGGTAACACTCCATGACGATGGTGATTGTATATTATAATTTAGTTGGTTGATTTTGCCACATTTGCTATGTAAGGTAGCACTCCATGATGATGGTGATTATACATTATTATTTAGTTGGTAGATTTGGCCACACTTGCTATGTAAGGTAACACTCCATGATGATGGTGATGGTATAATTATTTACATAGTTGGTAGATTTGGCCACACTTGCTATGTAAGGTAACACTCCATGACGATGGTGATTGTATATTATTATTTAGTTGGTAGATTTTGCCACACTTGCTATGTAAGGTAACACTCCATGACGATGGTGATTGTATATTATTATTTAGTAGGTAGATTTGGCCACACTTGCTATGTAAGGTAACACACCATGACGATGGTGATTGTATATTATTATTTAGCTGGTAGATTTGGCCACACTTGCTATGTAAGGTAACACTCCATGATGATGGTGATTGTATATTATTATTTACATAGTTGGTAGATTTGGCCACACTTGCTATGTAAGGTAACACACCATGATGATGGTGATTGTATATTATTATTTAGTTGGTAGTTTTTGCCACATTTGCTATGTAAGGTAACAATCCATGATGATGGTGATTGTATATTATTATTTACATAGTTTGTAGATTTGGCGACACTTGCTATGTAAGGTAACACTCCATGACGATGGTGATTGTATATTATAATTTAGTTGGTAGATTTGGCCACACTTGCTATGTAAGGTAACACTCCATGGTGATGGTGATGGTATAATTATTTACATAGTTGGTAGATTTGGCCACACTTGCTATGTAAGGTAACACTCCATGACGATGGTGATTGTATATTATAATTTGGTTGGTTGATTTTGCCACATTTGCTATGTAAGGTAGCACTCCATGATGATGGTGATTATACATTATTATTTAGTTGGTAGATTTGGCCACACTTGCTATGTAAGGTAACACTCCATGATGATGGTGATGGTATAATTATTTATATAGTTGGTAGATTTGGCCACACTTGCTATGTAAGGTAACACTCCATGACGATGGTGATTGTATATTATTATTTAGTTGGTAGATTTTGCCACACTTGCTATGTAAGGTAACACTCCATGACGATGGTGATTGTATATTATTATTTAGTAGGTAGATTTGGCCACACTTGCTATGTAAGGTAACGCACCATGACGATGGTGCTTGTATATTATTATTTAGCTGGTAGATTTGGCCACACTTGCTATGTAAGGTAACACTCCATGATGATGGTGATTGTATATTATTATTTACATAGTTGGTAGATTTGGCCACACTTGCTATGCAAGGTAACACTTCATGACGATGATGATTGTATATTATTATTTACATAGTTGGTAGATTTGGCCACACTTGCAATGTGAGGTAACACTCCATGATGATGGTGATTGTATATTATTATTTACATAGTTGGTAGATTTGGCCACACTTGCTATGTAAGGTAACACTCCATGATGATGGTGATTGTATATTATTATTTACATAGTTGGTAGATTTGGCCACACTTGCTATGTAAGGTAACACTCCATGATGATGGAGATTGTATATTATTATTTACATAGTTGGTAGATTTGGCCACATTTGCTATGTAAGGTAACACTCCATGATGATGGTGATTGTATATTATTATTTACATAGTTGGTAGATTTGGCCACACTTGCTATGTAAGGTAAAACTCCCTGATGATGGTGATTGTATATTATTATTTACATAGTTGGTAGATTTGGCCACACTTGCTATGTAAGGTAACACTCCATGATGATGGTGATTGTATATTATTATTTACATAGTTGGTAGATTTGGCCACATTTGCTATGTAAGGTAACACTCCATGACGATGGTGTTTGTATATTATTATTTACATAGTTGGTAGATTTGGCCACACTTACTATGTAAGGTAACACTCCATGACGATGATGATTTTATATTATTATTGACATAGCTGGTAGATTTGGCCACACTTGCTATGTAAGGTAACACTCCATGACGATGATGATTGTACGGCCTATGCTGCATTCCCGCACATAATTGGTGATTGTATATTTTAATTGATCTTGAAAGTAGACTGTGCAAGTTATGTTGTGCGAAATTATACTTAGTGATGATGCATGTTGTACATACTAGTCATCAACATCCCATTTTTTCGATTTAAATACACCATTTAAATTGTGAAATGTTATGATCCAGGTTTTATCAAAATATTACGGACATATTTATATATATATGAAATCTCCATCAAGCTGTTTAGGTCGGTAGTGATCAACAGCTTGGAAAAGATATGTAGTCTATTCTCATTATCTGTACTATGAAATAGAAAACTTGGTACTAGTTATAAGCAGGTATCCCACAGGCCTGTCGTTCAAATAACAATAGATGACAGCCATGTTAGACTATCTAGTTGGTCATGTATAACAATAGATGACACAAAATGTGCGGTTTCATGGAGAGATATGCCCTGAAAAAAATACAACTCGATTCAATTTAGAAAGCCGACTTGTGACCATCATTGACTTTAATATGTGTAATATCTGGAGAACCGTACCAGATAAATAAAATGAAATGAATCGGGCTTTAGGCCACCCTTGTGCACATATAGGCTAAACTGGGCCAGGAGAACCTCCTGAGGATGGTGAGATGATTGAGATGACACTGTCCTCCAGACACAGGATTCGAAATTCGAGCCCTGGCGGTCTGAGGCCGAGCACGCTACCTCTCGGTCACGGAGGCTCCCCACAATACTAACTTTCACACGTGGATGGGGAAGAAACAATTTTGTTTCTTTTAAACCGCCGACACCGGGAACCGAACCCCGGACTCTGGCGTGAAAAGCAGCGGTGCTAACCACTACCCTAGGGCCCCCGTACCGTACCAGATGGCTAGACCATTAATATAAAATGTTTCAGAAAAGGGTATGCCCTGCAAATTTTTAACTTTAAATTTAAATAAAATTTAAAATGGCCGACTTTGGGCCATCATTGACTTTAATATCTGTAATATACATGGCAAACTGTGCTAGACAACTAGACCATTACTGATAAATGAAATGTAAGAGTTCAGAGACAGAGGGATGCTGAAAAATATCTATCACTATCATGTTATGTTTATTGTATATTGATATTGAATTATAGACCATATAGTGTATAGTTGATCAGTAAATGGAATGAGAATGAACACCACAATCATTGTTTATATCTTCTATAAGAACATTTATATAATTCATTATATGTTATATATTAATATAATTATTATAATGACATTTATATAATTCATTATATATTATCAAGGAATCTCAATATAGATTCCTTGATATTATATATGTGTATCTTTATTATAATGACATTTATATAATTCATTACATATTATATATTTATATGTTCATTATAATGACATTTATATAATACATTATATATTATATATTTATATGTTTATTATATTTATTATAATTAGACATTTATTTAATTCATTTTACATTATATGTGTATTATAATGACATTTGCATAATTTATGTGCGTTATCATGACTAATTATAGGCTGGTAATATAATGTTCATGTCAGTGGTGTGTAAGTATGTCATATAACACATGTCACCATTCATGTGTAGTATTCTTTTTATAATTCAGTCTTACTTTTGGTGGAACAACATCACTACAATGTTCACTGTGATATAACATAAAATGTTTTATTCTGTAAAAAATAAAATATAGATTCATTGCAAAAATGTTTGTCTTCAATCATATTGCAGCTACCATTAGTAATTCTCCCCATATGTTGCCAATTAACTGTTGTGATTTTAAAAAGTAAAACGTAGGTTTTCTTGCAGTTCATAATTGGTGTACACTCTAGTGTATTTATTATGTGTACACTCTAGTGTATTTACTCTAACTATATTGCACAACATTGAAATATCTCCGATTAGATACAAATGACTAACGGCAGCCATCTTGCAATCATTCAATATTGTGGGGGTCATTTTTTGTCTAAGATTTTGCTCTTGGTCCGCCTTTTAATTTATTTTGAATGAAAGGTTTTTATGTATCCTGCTCCAATTTTGTTCCGCAGGTTGCTAATGACCATTACTCGTACAAGTTCATTGATGGCTGAAAACAAAATCAAACTGGCCAATCTATCGAGATTTATGGTATTTTACGTCGTTCATTTAACCTTGCGGGCGCGATAATTTAAAAAGTTCAATAACAACACATTCTTAGCTACCGCCATCACCTAAGGTGTGATGGAGGGAGTTATGGAATCGGGCTCCATCCATCCGATACAAATTGAAAATGGCAAATCTATCGAGATTTATGGCATTTTACGTCGTTCATTTTACCTTATGGGTAAGATAATTTCAAAAGTTCAATAACAAGACTTTCTTAGCTCCCACCATCACCTAAGGTGTGATGAAGGGAGTTATGGAATCGGGCTCCATCCATCCGATACATCTTTCGCCTATAACTTTTAAAGAAAATAAAACAGGATGATAATATTTGGTATTTGGGTCACTTACGGGTGAATAATGAACTTGCTAAAATATTTTTTATCCCAAATCAATATGCAAGGTCACAAATGAGATTAAAGGATGATTGGCGGTCCGTCCACTTTTCGTTTCGGGAGCAAATCTCAGGATCTACTTGTCCGATTGCCAACTTTACACACAACACCTCTAGGTGGTCTGGTTGTGTACTTCGGGGTAACTAAACTTTGACCTACTTTTGGTTCACTGCTATGACATATCTAGATGTTTCGACACACTCCGTTACCGGAGCAGATCTCGACAACTACTAGGTGGATTTCAGCCATATTGCACAAACATGGGCTGTACGTTTTTAGTTGTGCCTTTTCAAGTTTATGTACCTTGACCTAGATGTTGACCCAGCACTTTGGTTTAATTTAAAACATTAGTATATCCAATTAAAATATCATGAAAATCGTTCGAAATGGCTTTACAATTACTATAAAATAAAATGTGAGGTTTCAGGGGAGGGTGCACCCAACAAATTTAACTTGATCGAATTCTAAATTGCCGAATATCGTGCTAGATAGCTAGACCGTTGCTATAAAGCAAAATGTGAGGGATATGTCCTGAAAATTCAACTCCGATCAAATTTAAAATAACTGACTTTCAGCAATTAATAATAATAATATGCATATTATATGGCAAACCGTGGTAGATAGCTAGACCACTACTACAAAACAAGTATTAGTGATTTTAGACTGACTTATTCTCTATCTTGTCGACTGTGACGGTGGTGTGAGTGCCACATGTTATTAATCTAGCTTCCTTAACACACAAAGTGTTGCATGTGGAACTCATTGGAGTGCCATGTACAACACTTTTGCTAATTGGCTTAATGTTGGTCCAGCATGGCAGATGTAGGATGAGCACTATTCTAAAGTAAGTGTTATTAATAGGTCTATAGCTCGCCTAGCACCCAAAGTGTTACATGTGAACAATCATTCGAGTGCACGTGTTATTAATATAACCACTGATTTGGGTGTCACATGTTCTTAATATAGCTCCCCTAGCTAGGTGTTGACTGTGAGACTGATTTAAGTGGCACATGCAACACTTTATCTACTAATATACCTGTTTATGTTTATAGTTAAACCCCAAGTAGCTCTTCTCTGTAAGCCGCGCGGTGATTTCTGTGACACTGATTTAAGTGGCACATGCAACACTTTATCTACTAATATACCTGTTTATGTTTATAGTTAAACCCCAAGTAGCTCTTCTCTGTAAGTCGCGCGGTGATTTCTGTGACACTGATTTAAGTGGCACATGCAACACTTTATCTACTAATATACCTGTTTATGTTTATAGGTAAACCCCAAGTGGCTCTTCTCTGTAAGACGCGCGGTGATTTCTGGGAGGGTGGCTCCCATGCTAGCGACCTTGTGGTCTTAATGGGGGTCTCTAAAACCATCCTGTAAAAACTCACTTGTATTATTTTATTTGAGTGGACTACACCTTTAAAACACACAGTTTAGGATATCCTACCGTGGACTGACAGATAACACACTATAGACAATTTATTTTAAAAGCACCTTCAGTTAAGAAATGACGTTGTGTCGCGCTACCGCGACTCACAACTTCAAGTGAATGAAAAATGCTCATATTTGTTTAGTTTGGAAAAAAACATTTGATCAGCTGTGAAAGGGTTGATATATCGTTACCTCCCAGCAAACAAGAGACGTCCACCCAATGTTGGTTTAATGCTGGTCCATCGTCTGCGACGCTGGCCCATAAAAAAATACAAATCAGGTGCACCTTCCAAAATACTCCCGAATTGGAATTACTATATGCTGTCTTTTGCTCTTATCTCGTCCTTGGATATGAAAGGGTGATATTTTTGACTGGACTTTGATAATGGAGGTAGCTTATTATTTAAGCACCACTAAACTAGTTTGAGATCGGTGCGAATCGAACAGGGCCTTAAGACATCAAGTGCAACCATCAATACTTCCCAGAAAAAGTGATACATTGGCCCAATGTTGGATTTATGTTGGCCCACCATCCTCGACGTTGGGCCAAAATCAAACCAACATTGGTTGGCTGCGCTCTCACCACAAGGTGAAGGGAAATCCTATGCTTTTACAAAGTAGTAATAATTATGTGCAAAGAATGTCCATATCTTGGTGGATTAATATTACTTGAGCTGTATTTAAACTCTGCCTCGTGCCTATATGGTGCCCATATAAGACTGTGGTGATCAATAGGTCCAGGCGCCAGGATAGCTCCTTGGTAGCGCCAGGATAGCTCATTGGTAACGCCAGGATAGCTCATTGGTAGCGCCAGGATAGCTCATTGGTAGCGCCAGGATAGCTCATTGGTAGCGCCAGGATAGCTCATTGGTAGCGCCAGGATAGCTCATTGGTAGCGCCAGGATAGCTCATTGGTAGCGCCAGGATAGCTCATTGGTAGCGCCATGATAGCTCATTAGTAGCGCCAGGATAGCTCATTGGTAGCGCCAGGATAGCTCATTGGTAGCGCCAGGATAGCTCATTGGTAACGCCAGGATAGCTCATTGGTAGCGCCAGGATAGCTCATTGGTAGCGCCAGGATAGCTCATTGGTAGCGCCAGGATAGCTCATTGGTAGCGCCAGGGTAGCTTATTGGTAGCGCCATGATAGATCATTGGTAGCGTGGTTGACTCAGAGCCTGGGGTTATGTGATGATTGGTATGAGTCTAGGCGCCAGGATAGCTCATTGGTAGCGCCATGATAGCTCATAGGTAGAGCCAGGATAGCTCATTGGTAGCGCCATGATATCTCATTGGTAGCGCCAGGGTAGCTCATTGGTAGCGCCAGGGTAGCTCATTGGTAACGCCAGGATAGCTCATTGGTAACGCCAGGGTAGCTCATTGGTAGCGCCAGGGTAGCTCAGTGGTAACGCCAGGGTAGCTCATTGGTAACGCCAGGGTAGCTCATTGGTAGCGCCAGGGTAGCTCATTGGTAACGCCAGGATAGCTCATTGGTAGCGCCAGGATAGCTCATTGGTAGCGCCATGATAGCTCATTGGTAGCGCCAGGATAGCTCATTGGTAGCGCCATGATAGTTCATTGGTAGCGCCATGATAGCTCATTGGTAGCGCCAGGGTAGCTCATTGGTAACGCCAGGGTAGCTCATTGGTAGCACCAGGGTAGCTCATTGGTAGCGCCATGATAGCTCATTGGTAGCGCCAGGATAGCTCATTGGTAGCGCCAGGATAGCTCATTGGTAGCGCCAGGTTAGCTCATTGGTAGCGCCAGGATAGCTCATTGGTAGCGCCAGGAGAGCTCATTGTTAGCGCCATGATAGCTCATTGGTAGCGTGGTTGACTCAGAGCCTAGGGTTATATGATGATTGGTGTGAGTCTAGGCGCCAGGATAGCTCATTGGTAGCGCCAGGATAGCTCATTGGTAGCGCCATGATAGCTCATTGGTAGCGCCAGGATAGCTCATTAGTAGCGCCGTGATAGCTCATTGGTAGCGCCAGGATAGCTCATTGGTAACGCCAGGATAGCTCATTGGTAGCGTGGTTGACTCAGAGCCTAGGGTTATATGCTGATTGGTGTGAGTCTAGGCGCCAGGATAGCTCATTAGTAGCGCCGGGATAGCTCATTGGTGGCACCAGGATAGCTCATTGGTAGCGCCAGGATAGCTTATTGGTAGCGCCAGGATAGTTCACTGGTAGCGCCAGGATTGCTCATTGGTGGCGTGGTAGACTCAGAGCCTAGGGTTATATGATGATTGATATGAATCTGATAGCTCATTGATGGCGCCATAATAGCTCATTGGTAGCGCCATGATAGCTCATTGGTGGCGCCATGATAGCTCATTGGTAACGCAAGGATAGCTCATTGGTAGCGCCAGGATAGCTCATTGGTAGCGCAAGGATAGCTCATTGGTAGCGCCAGGATAGCTCATTGGTGGCGCCATGATAGCTCATTGGTGGCGCCATGATAGCCCATTGGTAACGCCAGGATAGCTCATTGGTAGCGCCATGATAGCTCATTGGTGGCGCCATGCTATCTCATTGGTAGCGCCATGATAGTTTATTGGTGGCGCCATGATAGCTCATTGGTAACGCTAGGATTGCTCATTGACAGCGCCATAATAGCTCATTGGTGGCGCCATGATAGCTCATTGGTAGCGCCATGATAGCTCATTGGTTACGCCAGGATAGCTCATTGACAGCGCCAGGATAGCTCATTGGTAGCGCCAGGATAGCTCATTGGTAGCGCGGTTGACTCAGAGCCTGGGATTATATGATGATTGATATGAGTCTAAGCGCCAGGATAGCTCATTGGTAGCGCCAGGATAGCCCATTGGTAGCGCCAGGATAGCTAATTGTTAGCGCCAGGATAGTCCATTGGTAACGCCAGGATAACTCATTGTTAGCGCCAGGATAGCTCATTGGTAGCGCCAGGCTAGCTCATTGGTAGCGCCAGGATAGCTCATTGGTGGCGTGGTTGACTCAGAGCTCAGGGTGTAGGCCTACATGGATCGAATCCCATCGGCCTACACACCTATGCATTACCCAAACTGTTTAAATCGACTATTGCATTGACTATCGAGCACAACCAATTTAACGCTGCTTAAAAATAGTATTAAAAAATCACAATATGTCAAAGCTAACATCCAAAGGGTCGATAAAACCATAAATATAGAATTAGTAATGGTACGGGTCGTGATACCTGCGTGGATTGAAACCTGGTCCGGGAGGATACGACAAGTAATAGAAAAGTCACATATTCAGTGGATATAATATAATATAATATAATATAATATAATATAATATAATATAATATAATATAATATAATATAATATAATATAATATAATATAATATAATATAATATAATATAATATAATATAATATAATATAATATAATATAATAATAGAATAGAATAGAATAGGATAGAATAGAATAGAATAGAATAGAATAGAATAGAATAGAATAGAAGAGTATCGCGATTCACTGCGAGCTAATCTTGCAGCCGTCTGTGGTGACCTATATAATATGTGAGGTCAGAATGCTGATACTAATGTTTCTATTTGACTCGCTAGGTGGTACCACTCTCAGTGACTTCATAGCCTCATTGTGTTGCTCAGCTCAAATAATCAGGTGATATTATATGTGAGGTTAGGAGCAGAATAGTCCGACGATTCAAGTGAACAAATAATAATAATATGAATAATAATAATATGACAACCTCGAAATGAATAAAAAATACTTTACACTTTGAAATTGTTACTCCAGAAACCCTTCAATGTGGAATATGGCATAGCTGACTCTTTAAAAGCTATGAGAGTTTTCATAATAAATAAAATACCGATAATATGTCCTGGATTTCTGGACCTTTAGAGAAAAAGATCTATTAAATATAGACTGAAAGACCCTATCAGACCTAGAAATAGCAACAAATCCAACGGTTAATGTTCAAAACAGGCTGTAAAAAGTGGAAGATATTTGATAAATAGATGGAATAGAATAGAATGTAATAGAATAGAAGAAAATAGAATGGAATGGAATAGAATAGAATAGAGTAGAATAGTATAGAATAGAATAGAATAATCTCGCAGCTGTCTGTGGTGACCTATATAATGTGTGAGGCCAGAATGCTGATAAAGATGCCAATGTTTCTATTCGACTCGCTAGGTGGTACTTCATAACCGCATTCTATCGCTCAGCTCAAATAATCAGGTGATATTATATGTGAGGCTAGGAGCTGAGTAGTCAGACGATTCAAGTCAACAAATAATATGACAAATAATCAGGTGATATTATATGTGAGGTTAGGAGCTGAATAGTCCGACGACTCAAGTGAATAAATAATATGACAACCTCGAAATGAATAATCATTTAAACTTTGAAATTGCTACTCCAGAAGCTCTCCAATGTGGAGTATCAGGCCGGAGGGTGGGAGGAGGCTGGCAGACTTAGTCGACTAGATGACTCCTTGAAGGCTACGAGAGTTTTCATAATAAATAAAATACCGATAACATGTCCTGGATTTCTGGTTCTTTGGAGAAAAAGATCTATTAAATATAGACTGAAAGCCTCATCAAACCTATAAATATCAACAAATCTAACGGTTAATGTTCAAAACAGGCTGTAAAAAACGCAAGATATAAATAAAACTAAAACTAATTGATAAATGGATAAATTCCCTACAAAACAATCTCACAAAAACAATTATTCAGAATATGAAACGTTTCAAAATTCACAAGTACAAAAGGACATTCAAACCTTTTAGATAAACCAAGTATTATATATCGTATTCGTTGGATGAACTATTAGAAAGCTGTGATCAGAACCACAACATACATTACAAAAGCTGGTTCAGATAAGGGCTTATTGTCAATTTCCAGCTTTAAACGGCAACAAATACATAGGGCCTACTGTGTCTCAGGAACAGTTGATATGGAGAGGGGTGGAGTTGGCGGGCCTGTCAGGTGCTTGTTAAGTTGTCAGAGCCATCGTCGGCCCGACACTGGCCCAACCATCAGGAAGGTCAAAACAAGAGATAAGCGTTTGAGTGACGGGACAGCGGGGGGTGGGTGCTACACAAACTGCCCGTCAAATCCTGAATTTAAGTCATCTTCATCCACTTCAAGCCGCAAATTGCTGTCACAATTCTCGACTTGTAGTGAATCAAGATGACTTAAAGTGGGTGGCAAATGAAAAAAATATATTGTTATTATTGAAATAGTTCCATGAAAATGTTCGTTCTTAGGAAATTAAGTTATTCGACAGAGATTTACAGCGATACTTTGCTACATGTATCTCAAAAGTTTTGCAAATTTAAACATTTACATTTATCTCGATTGTTAAATAAATGTGAACCAGTCACTTTCAAGAGAGTATTATATCTTTGTTGATCATTACCCATGTTTGAACCTGTGACAAAATTATCAACTAACGCAGTCTAATTTGATGATGATTGAGTTATAAATGTATATCGGTCATTTTTGTACCTGTATTATGCCAACATTGCTCGTATTCGAAATGTTTTTTAATCTAGATCAACTCTGGTTGCCAGAAAATCATTTAACCCTTCGAGTTCTAATTGAGACTTTTGTCGTTTCGACATTGTATTAGTGTGTGCCTCCAGGTGTCTGTGACCTATTGCATATATATACCCAGCAAATACGAGACATTGAACCAGTGATGGCTTAATGTTGGACTGCGTCTTTCAATCTGAACCAACAATAACCCAAGAAAAACCCAGCATTGGGTCAATGTCTCGTGTTTGCGAATGCTCTTTTACCGAGATGCAAACAACATCACCTTTGATTTTGTTGCACACATATGAATATTTTAACATTTAACATTTCATTTAGTTTTACTTCTATTGAAATTTAAAAAAATGGGTAAACTGAAATGAGGGTTTTTTTGCGAGAAAATAAACAACAACATGTATTTGTCCTCTTTGGAATAATATATAATAATATATTTAAAAAAGGAAAAAAATGAATTTGTTAAATAATTTGTATGAAAAGTTAAGAAGAATGAAAAGTTCGCTAAAAAAGTTTTATTTTGTATGTTTGAGCAATAATTTTCACGAAATGTAAGTAACAATAAGGGTTGTTTTGAAATTTCTCAGATATGTAAATGAGAATTAATTTGTCATTTTTGCGATAATTTTAAGGGTTGTTGAATTGAATTATTAGCTGTTTTCTGATGTGTCATCTTGAACCATTGGGATTGAAACCTGAACCATTTAGGTCACGTGATGTGTCATCTTGAACCATTGGGATTAAAACCTGAACCATTTAGGATCACGTGATGTGTCATCTTGAACCATTGGGATTAAAACCTGAACCATTTAGGATCACTAATTGTGATGGAGATGAATTTATGACGTTTTCACATGTTTCAGGTTTGAATCTCAAGAGTACGAAATTATCAGTCATTCTATCGAGTTTTGACACATTTCCTCCATATTGTATCTTCTGCTTGAATTTTTTACTTGAATAAACTTGATTTAGTACCATGAAAATGGATGTTTATATATTTCGCAGTGATGCCCTTACAAGCCATAACCTGTGCCAGTTTCAGCATCAGAAGTGAACCACATAAATTAGATTTGCAGGAATTACTCACCAGAGAAGAAAATAACAGTGGCCAAATTAAAATTCGCGGTGGATGGCAGTAAATTTAACTGTGATCAAATATAACGGTGGCTCACAGTAATTTTAAAGGTGGTTCGTCCCACATATAACGGTGGTTCACGCTGAATATAACGGTGGCTCGCACTAGATATAAAGGTGGTCCACCCTTAATATAACGGTGGTTCACGCTACATATAACGGTAGATTACACTAAATTTAACGGTGGTGATAGCTTAACGGTACCCCTGATATTTAAGGTGGTTCGCCGTCACAATAACGGTGCACAGTACCGTGATTTTAACGGTGGACCACTGGCAACTGAGCTGCCGGTGGTCCACCGTAAAATTCACGGGGAATTTTTTACAGTGTATATGTAATGTCAATGGCTTTTGTAATTAATGTTATTGATTGGCTCCGACAGTAGAGACTATATGTATTAAGCGGAATTTATTATTCCGTTTTGGTGCTTGTCTACACACCCAGCAAACACGACGTCGACCTTATGCTGGTCCAATGCTGACTCACCGTCTTCGACGCTGGCCCAGCATCAAACCAGCACTGGTTCAACGTCTCGTGTTTGCTGGGCTGCGTTCAACCCAGCAAACACAAAACATTTGTATAACATAACACATAACAATGCGTCGAAAACGTTGGGCCGGCGTTGTACAAATATTATACAAATGTTTTGTGTTTGCTACGAATAGCAGCTGGTCTGGCGGCGATTGGGCTACAAACTGACACCGACCCAATGTTTGTTAAATGTTGGGCCAGCGTCGCCGGTGCTGGCCAGTAGGCATTCAGTCCTAATGAGTACTTCGTTTGTGACAATTTGCAATCGTTTGCGACCATTTGCGATCGTGTGCGACGGCTTGCAACCATTTGCGATCGTTTGTGACGGTTTGCGACTATTTGCGATCGTTTGCGACCGTTTGCAATCGGCTGCGACCATTTGCGATCGTTTGCGACCGTTTGCGACCATTTGCGATCATTTGCGACGGTTTGCGACTATTTGCGATCGTTAGCGATCATTTGCGATCCTCTGCGACGGTTTGTGATCGCTTGAGACTTTTTGCGATAGTTTGCGACCTTTTGCGACCATTTGCGACCATTTGCGATCGTTTGCGACGGTTTGCGTCCATTTGCGATCGTTTGCGACCGTTTGCGATCATTTGCGACCATTTACGATCGTTTGCGACCGTTTTCGACCATTTGCGATCGTTTGCGACCATTTGCGTTCGTTTGCGACGGTTTGCGACCATTTGCGCCCGTTTGAGATTTTAATTATTACCCCCTGGTAATCAGAGGGTCAAGCGGACCGTCGAGCTCAGCATAATGCACCCCTATACGGCCTTTCTTTCAATGGAATAGACCTTGAACCGAATGGTAAATGAAATGAAATGAATCGGGCTTTGGGCCACCTTTGTGCACATATAGGCTAAACTGGGCCAGGAGAACCTCCTGAGGATGGTGAGATGATTGAGATGACACTGTCCTCCAGACACAGGATTCGAAATTGGAGCCCTGGCGGTCTGAGGCCGAGCACGCTACCTCTCGGTCACGGAGGCTCCCCACAATACTGACTGAATGTTGCGACATTGGGCCTGGGTTAATGATGTCCCACCATCTGTGACGCTGCCCCACATTCAGCGTGGCGTCAAACACGACACGGTAACCCAATACTGGACTAATGTTGGCTCTCTCCCTCTCTGTAAAGGGGAGACATAATAACTAGCAGAGTCTAGTTTTTTGTAACAAAAAAATGGAGATGTCTCCCCTCCAGAAGCATAACCATAAACATGATAAAGGTTGGTAGCTAATAGATGTAGTGTCAATGGCTTTTGTAATTAATGTTATTAAATGGCTCCTGTGGACAGTAGAGACTGTGTATTTTGATGAGCTGAAACCCGTTTTTAATACCTACAGCATCTTCTCCTGCAAGGTTCACTACTCCTGAGGCCTCGCTGTGTCAAGACTTGCTGCCCGGAAGATGATCTACAGTAACTAAATCGTCATTAGACTCAATCAGTTTTAATATCTTCACACCCGACGATGTTCAAAACACAATGTGGCCTCTCAACACTCCCAGCAAACACGAGACGTTGACCCAATGCTGGTCCAATTCTGGCCCACCGTTTGCGACGCTGGCCAAGCATAAAACCAGCACTGGTTCAATGCAGCGTGTTTTCTGGTCTGGCAGTGCTGGCGGCGAGAACAAGCCGACACCGACCTAATGTCTGTTAAATGCTAGGCAAGCGTCGCCGGTGCTGCCCGTATCCATTCAACCCTACACAGTAGGCCTACTTAATGCTGGCTGTAGGCTACTACCGGCACGATGTCTTGAACCAAACTTGGTTAATGTTAGCCCGCTGTCTGTGACTCTGGCCCACATTCAGCCTGGCGCCAAACACGACACGGTAGCCCAATACTGGGCTAATGTTGGGTCAGCGTCGTAGACGGTGGGCCAACATTAGCCCAGTATTGGGTGAACGTATCGTGTGTGACGCCTGCACACTCACACACAGAGACACAAACAGCATGAGCGGTGAGAAGTGAACCTATATGTCTCCCCTTCTGTGTAAAGAGGGGAGACATAATAATATGTATTTAATATACGATAGCAGATACAGCACATATAACATCAGAATAATCTCTTTTGTATTAAACTGTGTCATAAGTCTGACGCTGAGTCACTTTAAGTATCTATAAACATTAAAAACAAACAAACTTTAGATAAATAATGATTAAAGTAGTGTAACTTCTCCAGATATACACGGCATAGGTCCCGGTGCAGTGGCTAAAGCTGTCTACTTGGAAAGTCGGATATTGCTGATTCAAATCCCACTCTGGCCCTCAAGATTCAAATAAACAAAAATTTTCTTCCCCGATCACTCGTAGAGATTTATTATTGTGGGGAGCCTCCGTGGCCGAGAGGTAGCATGCTTGGCCTCAGACCGGAGAGTAACAGTCCACCACTTGGTCCGCCCACGTGATATCTAGGACAAGGACATAATTTATTGACCATTATCCATTAATGGCGCTTCTATCGCCTTGATAACGACACCCAAATAAACACAGAACCAACCGAGAAGTGAAGACATACAGAACTACAGGTTTATAGTCTGATACCATTTGGAGGTGAATGGCTCCTTTACTCACGCATTAATATGAAGACATACAGAAGTACAGGTATATAAGTCTGATATCGAGTTGAAGACTCATCAGCCGACTTTACCGCCAGGCTGGTCACGGGACCTTTTCATTCGTGGTATGGGCTATTTTACCTCCACTGAGAGCATACAGTCCTGCAGCCATTTTGACGCACTGTACTTATCGTACAAATTGCCATCTCTGTCCAACCAGGCATTACATGTATTAATTTACACCTGAGTCAAATAAAGCATGTGAGGGTAAAATGCCTTGCCAACGGACAAAACATGTAAACAATGACCCAACTTTGAGAGGGGAGAAATATATATATCTCTGAAAATCTGTCCCTGTCATTCATTCAGACATTCATTTGCTGATTCACTGATTCATTCATTTAATCATTCGTCCAGCCATTCATTAATTCATTCATTCTTTAATTCATTCAATCATTCTTGCATTCATTTATCCATCCATACATCCGAAAAAAATGTTCTTCTGGTATATGTTATTGAAAAAACCCCATTAAATTGAAATAAAACAATACATGACGCAGAATTACACAACAACACATTTTACATCTGTGTATTTCTCCCTTCAAATGCCTTCATCTTGTCCTTGCTTCCTCCATTTTTTTATTCTTCTCTTTATTTTTTATTCTTCTCTTTTTTATTTTTCTCTTTATTATCTCAGTGATTTATTGCAATCTCAGTGATTTAACAAGTTAGGCTGTACTGTCTTATGGTGGGTCTTTTTGAAAGCACTTTCCCAAGAATGTGCTGCACGGGCCTGCCGTTTTTCTGTTTTTAGCTCTTGTCTTCCTAGGCTCACGTATATACGGTATCAAGTTGTAATGAAAATCAATGCTGCAGAAAAGAATACATTAGTTTGTGAAATTAACTCGTACAACGACATATTTTTGTAGATAGATAGATAGATATTTATTGACGACGGGAAGTCTGAGTAGATTTATACGTCATTAAAATCAAAGTAGCCTACTTTATATGATACAGTGCATAATATGATAAAATAGAAAGTGGTGTAAATATATGTACAAGTATTAAATGATTTAAAATAATTAAAAGACATATACGTGTTAATATTATATACATGATAGATATATGTCTCCCGCACCAAAACCAGAGATAAAATAACATGCTATTACTATAAATAGTAGCAAAAAATACACTCTGGAAAGCGTACAGACCCAGTAGTTTACGTACAAGTTGATATAATTGAAGTACATGTATATTTGTTATGTAAGACCACAATATGTATTAATACGTATAGATTAAAACATTAAAATACATTTTATAATAATAATAATAATAACAATAATAATAACAATAGCTATAAATATATGTGTGGTCATTCCAGATAAAAATGTACGTAATAACGACAACAATGGCGGATAAAATTATCATTTGGCTTACAGATAATCATGATAAGTAGTTATTCACGAAGGACATGGCACTAACACAACAATATTACAACATTCTTTTAATTACTGTTTAATTCATACCACTTTCACACACGACCTAGTTAAAACCACATAATCGGAGTTGCCATGGAACAAAAACATTCCCGACCTCATAGAGAAAGTCAGTTGACTTAGCATCTCTGAAATCATTCATAAGGCCCCACCTTGTCTGATAACAAAGGCGACGGAAACGTCCCTAAATGGCCCTAACGGCCAAATATTTAAAAAAATTCCGAGACAACAGCCGTCTTGATATGTGGCAATACGCTAAGTCAGATCATGAAATATGGATGATATAGAAACATAATTGTTCCAGATAACAATGTAATGTAATAGCAACCGTATAAATTATGGAGATCAACGTTTTAATTAGATCTTTCCGCTTCATTTGAAAAACTATGTTATGTTATGGGTCTACGGCCATTATAATTTTGTATGTTCTCTTAGTGTGGGGATCGACTTTGGACGTCAGATTGTCTATAGGCGTCAGGTTCTGACCTCTAAAGACGGGTCATGCAATGAAAAGGTTACTTAAATAATACAATTTGAGAGCAATACTTTTCGTCCGCAATTCAAGTTTCAAATGAATTAAACCAACGGACCACTCAACACGACAAGCAGTGGAAGTTTACATGTAGGAAAACACTTCGTGTGGGACCCCCTTCAGACCCTCCCTTACATAAGTACTTGTCCTGGATCGTGTGGGACCCCCTTCAACCCCCCCCCCCCCCTCCCATAAGTACCTGCGCTGGATCCGCTCCTGACATGAATTACAACTGTAGATCACAGAATAAATTGCGAAATAGGTCAAAATTCATTGGTCGGTTTCCCTTATACGTATACCTTATGATACCTTATTCTGTGTTGTTGTACAGTGTCCTAAACTGTTCAAAGGCCCGGAGTGTACTGTACTGTCTATGGTCCTGTACACTATAAAAAACCCTTGAAGTTATTCATAATAAGAGTAGGGCATAGCCCCGGCTTCGGGCTTCCTTCTGTCGCGATATTGCCATGATTGTGCAGGAAGCGACGCAATGCAATATTCACTCAATCTGTGTTGTTGTGTCAGCATCACAATGTCTAAAGTGCTGGATGAAGTGCTGGATGGCTGCCAACACGACAACTGGCTTAATGTTAGACCACAGTCTAAGACGCTGGCCCAGCATTAAACCGCTATTACCTTAGCGTATTTGCTCGGAATGCTATCATCAATAGAGACACTTGAAATCAGAATATATTGCCTCTTAAAATCGAAGGGCCTTCACCAATGCCCACAGTAGGCGTATATCTATATAATACACGGCTGATATACTAATGCTTAAACTGCCTGTGGTTTGAAACAAGTTTAACCCTCACTAAAGTCGATCACCACACTGTAAGAGTAAAGATATGTATAATGGCCGTAGATCCATAACATAGGTATTCAAATAAATCAGAAAGAGCTAAATAAAGCACCTATGATGATATCAAATTGAAAAAACCCCGTTGGTCTCCATGGTTTATACAGAAATAATTCAACGCTTTAAGGTTTAAAACCACATGTGTTTAAAGCAAGTTTAAAACCAAACAAGATGTCCCTGAAATACCTTGTGGTGGATGATGAGTTCTGCGACTGATTCAGTTTGAGATGTGATTATTTTCACATAAATTGCATTATTTGTCGCCAATTGAAGGCGGAAATTGCTTGAGCAATGCGAGCGTGGAATAAATCAAAACTGTTAACATATAATTCAACAACATAAGAGATAAGTCTGTTTGCTCATTACACATTGTACTAACTGCTGGCTCATTACACTGGCTATACTGCTGGCGGATTCAGCAAGTTATTCATCCAGTATATGTCTTGATACAACCCAGAACTCCGATAGAGACAAATTGTAGGTGTGGAGATATCATGATGAGACGTAGGTGTAGAGATATCATGATGAGACGTAGGTGTGGAGATATCACGATGAGATGTAGGTGTGGAGATCATGATGAGACGTAGGTGTGGAGATCATGATGAGACGTAGGTGTGGAGATATCATGATGAGACGTAGGTGTGGAGATATCATGATGAGACGTAGGTGTGAAGATATCATGATGAGACGTAGGTGTGGAGATATCATGATGAGACGTAGGTGTGAAGATATCATGATGAGACGTAGGTGTGGAGATCATGATGAGACGTAGGTGTAGAGATCATGATGAGACGTAGGTGTGGAGACATCATGATGAGACGTAGGTGTGGAGATATCATGATGAGACGTAGGTGTGGAGATATCATGATGAGACGTAGGTGTGGAGATATCATGATGAGACGTAGGTGTGGAGATATCATGATGAGACGTAGGTGTGGAGATATCATGATGAGACGTAGGTGTAGAGATATCATGATGAGACGTAGGTGTGGAGATATCATGATGAGACGTAGGTGTGGAGATCATGATGAGACGTAGGTGTGAAGATATCATGATGAGACGTAGGTGTGGAGATCATGATGAGACGTAGGTGTGGAGAGATATCATGATGAGACGTAGGTGTGGAGACATCATGATGAGACGTAGGTGTGGAGATATCATGATGAGACGTAGGTGTGGGGATATCATGATTAGACGTAGGTGTGGAGATATCATGATGAGACGTAAGTGTGGAGATCATGATATTTCTTTATTAGCCTGTGACTTTGAAAGTCAGGGTCACCCATCTTTGAACTTGACCTTCAGCTTCATCATATGGATCACTGTTATTAATATTAGCCTCTGTTCATACATGGATGAGCTTAACCTTGAATTCAATTATATGGATCACTAGTATTAATATGGAAGTGATACAAGTTGTAGGTGCGGAGATATCATGATGACAAACTGTTTCCTTTATTAGCTTGTGACCTAGAAAAAAAGGTCAAAGTCACCCATCTTTGAGCTTGACATAGAGTACCGTGAGGTCTATTGCTGGTATTCATATGGAAGAGTTAACTTCAGTTGTTATTGAATTATTGTAATGACAAGAACGACCGGACAGATGGACAGAGGGCTTGACGAAAGACCGGACGTACGGACGGACAACCCGAGAACATAATACCTTCGCTCGCTCCGCGGCGGAGGCATAAAAGCAGCCAATAAATGTGCCATTTTGATTTAAGTGATAGACACTTACCTGCTTAGTATATCTCACACAAGACCCCCCCCCCCCCCTGAAGGCTGCACACCGCGGCGTGAAGTGGTGATCCTCCCTACCTACCTACCTGCCCATGCCAGATAGATGTCGCCGTGTTTACAATATATCGGTGAAATCACTTATAATCACGAAATGACCCAGAACCGTTCAGTAAAAGAACTAGATAATAGTTTCTAGATACAAAGACAAGACACATTCAGACCAAATTAAAGGCGTTCAGACAAACATTACAATTTACATTAGTCTATAAAGTACAATGCGCCTGACCCAACTTTAAAATGTTAACAGTATTATTTTTTAAGCGTAGTTGCCATGACATCTAAACAAAACACATTATGTTTTATTTATTATTCACATAAAGGAATGCACACTGTTGGTTGACCTGGTTAAGGTGCACATGCATGGTGTGTAGGCTAATGAAGCATACTTCAGTATTTTGGAGTGCTCTTAATCATGTTGATTTAGGTAACAGACAGACATACAAACATACACACAGATATTTTATTGACATAAAGAAAAGTCATTATAGACCCAGTCTTTGCAATACAAATGATACAGTATATGTACATGTATATATGGGCAATTTCACATAAAGGGTGCATTTAGGAAAAATTGAAACTTTACACAATTTTTTAGCAAATACTGCTAGATATTTATATGAAACATTTATTATTTTAACAAGGGTTGTATGGGAAAACAACAGACCGAGTTTTGTCAATTATTTCTTCATGAATCAGTGGTATTTATGTTATTTTCAGCACATTTTGCAGTCTCATCCCGGAATTGTCTTCATAGGAGGTTTTTTCTATTCCAGATATGCATCTAACACACAAATAAAATTTTATTTGTAGTATGGTTATTGGTCTTACGATTTAAACGACACATGTTTGACAAAAATCGAGTCACAAAATCTGATTTTATGTGTATTTATTGAGTTTAAAGTATTTTCCGTTAAAAGTTTTTTTCATTTTTTCCCACCAGTACATCACTGCCCAGCTTGAACTATCTACACATATATAGACATTTAATTACTCTTATGAATAGGTCTGGTGGTTATATATGGCATACAAATACTTCAAACTGATTGCTGATTAACATTAGCAAATTAATTAGAATTACCTGTATGTATGTGAAAATTCCGTTAAAATAATGTCCCCTCCAGTACATCACTATTCAAGATCCACGCAGTGTGTTTTTCTAAGATATATTATTATTGCAATATAACCTGCCTCTTTGAGCCCCCACGTGGATATTAATTGGAAATTCATGTTACAACAACCACATATTTATACATTTTTAGATGAAAATAGTGTTAAATTAGAATTGTCCCCTCCAGTACATAATATCAATATTTAGTATTCTTTGTGTGATAAGACCTAATTTTTGTAATTTACTGATCTATATTGGTAATTATGTATTATTATAATAAAGCCTTCGTTGATGGCAGCCACTAGACACCAACAAATTAATATTTATTAAAAATACATATATGTATTTCATTAATGGATAAGTTGTAACCAAAAAATATTTTGTGGGTGTTTCCTTTGTTCATTTTTAAATCAATATTAGCATGTTAATGTAATTTCTTTACTGCTCTGACTTACAAGACCTACTAGTACAATATATATACATTTATGGCGTATATATCATCAAACAAATGTGCTCTATATTGTCTATAATAGGCTGCCAGTACACTGCGTACTGGAGGGGACAGAACGTATGTAACACTAAAAGTGTAATTACTCAGGTATAGAACTTGTGGTATTTTTCATGCTTGTCAAGCGATGTAAGCGGTCTGTACCGATACACAATCTACTAGACTACTTGAATTTTAAAAAAATGTGTTTGTAGCAGCTGGGTCCTTTTGCTTCACCAAACCATAATAGTTTCGCTTCGGCGGCCCCACTCCTGTGGACCTTGACGATGCTGCACATGCGGATGGGTGGATAATGTTTGCTCAGCGAACCATGATGACCCTCCTACTTTAAAATGGATTTAATAGTTTAAATGTATGATTGTCATATACATTTTCTATTGCAAAAAATGAGTTTAAATGTCTTGTTGACTTTCAAAATATGACCAGAAATGAGAACTACATACTATCTAATGCCCCTGTTCATTATCTACCCAGGAGGTGGTTTCACTACAGGTTATATGCTAGGATATAAAATTATGTCATGTCTTATAACAAGGCCCCAGCCCCCAGATATATAATAGTTGATAGCGCACATGTCACTGGTACATGATGTAGGATCTTACAATGCTCAAGTTGGCGCAGCGTTGTATGGCCTTAATTTACTATGCCTGATAGTGATATCTGGCAAACTATGCCAAATAGCCAGACAATTAATTGATATAATATAAAATGTGAGGTTTTAAGGAGGGCAATGCTAAGCAGATCGTTTGATATAGCTAGACTATAACTATACAAAATTGTGAGGTTTGAGAAAGTGTTACCAGCATACCAGTTATATTCATAAAATATACATGTATGCCTCGAAAAACTTCCAAATCTATCAGGTTCAAAATGGCCAACTGGTGTCCATTATTTAACTTAACATGCTTCATATCCAGTGTCAGATAACTAGACAATTAATATAAAAGAAAATGTGAGGTTTCCGGGAGGGATAGACCTTATTTCAACTCAGATCACATTCAAAATTGCCAACAATCCGCCATTTATTATCTACTTTAAAAAATATATATTATGTCTGATATATCTAGCAAATATTGCCGTCTACAGCAATCATCCAAGGGCAGCTGCAGCCTCCTCGTATCTGGCCATAATCTTGGGGCAGATTGCCAGTGGCGTACCCTGGCTCCTCCGCTCAACAGCGGAGCCGATGCAGCACCCGCATCAGTGCTGGCGCTGATGTAGGCTGTAGTAGCCTTAAATAACCGGCAATAGCGTGTTTGACATTATGTCTCTCACGTGGGATGAATGGAGTTACCCAGAGGGAGTTATCCTTCCTATTGTTACTCTGGAGACTATCCGACCCGAGGATAGCGGAGCTGCGCAAAATGTTTCAGCATTAAATTGCACAGGGAAAACTCAAGTCTCCGGTCGTCTGGCCATATCTGGGGGTATATCCCCTAGACATGCCCAGAACCCCTTATCGGGCGAGCGAAGGAAAACGCTCTCAATAACCCACCATGCCCTATCACCCCCACCCTCACATCATCATCTGTACATCATTCATCTCATCAATTGACTACAACGTTTTTATCATATTACAATGTCACTTAAAAGACCTTTTGTGCCGAATAGTGACGTAAAGCAAAGATTTACTACTATAACAAATATTGCCAGACAGCTAGACCATAGAATAAGAAAACAAAATGTGAGGTTTTAATGATCGAGGGTAATGCCCTGAAAAAGTTCATCTCCCATCAATTTCAAAATTACCCTGATAACATCACAGTATTGGCCCAATAAAATGGTTTAATTGAGCCTGATTATCATTATGTCTTGCACATTGGTGCTGTTTTCAGCCAATACAGTTTCTGATCTATATTCCGCATTGGACCAGTAATGGGCCAATAAAGGCAAAAAATGTTGTCGCATAATAAAAATGGCTGAATACTGGATTTTAACCGCTGTTACTGCCGATAGCATCCGGTATAAAATAGGAATTGGCCTAATGACGTCATGTTTAGGCCTACTTTAATATATGTGATATCTGCTAAAATGTGCCAGATAGTTTAAAGGTTATTATGCTAAAACAAAATGTGAGGTTTCAGGGAGATATTTTGGCAAATTAAAAATAGCCGATTATCGGGATATATGAAAAAAATCAAATTTAATAGGTCTTGTTATGAATACAAATATATCCCAGATTTGTAGATATAGGCCTAGGCTGGAGTGAGAGAACGGTATTGTTATATAAACATGATAAATTATCATTTGTACCATACTAAAATAGTTAACCAGTAATTGCTTTACCGTAGTAAAAACGTAGCTTGGTGTAAAATAATGGTAGGGCTATTGATGCATGCATGTAAATTTGTATTCAGTTTGAGGTATGTATTATTATTTTTTTAATTATATGTACCATTACATACAAAACTTTGTATCCAATTATATAAGCTCAAGATCGGCTGGAGTTAATATTATTTTTAAACCACTGTACATAAATATATTGTGTACGGTACATTAGCATAATAAAACAGTTACACTACAACTAAGTGACAAAGTAAAAAAAAGCTAAATTTCAGTGACAGCTGTGACCTAACAAATTTGAACTTGATCACATTCAAAATAGCAGACTTGCGGCAATTATTTAATTATTGAATATGCCTGATATCTGGCAAACTACGGTATGTTAGCTAGCTAGACCCTACAAAGAGCTTATGCTCCTAACAGCCATGATGACGTGAAGATGAGGGAGGAATATGTATTTGAAAATGGTTGTTTTCATTTATATACCTTGACAAATTTCAACTCAAATTTCAACTCAAATGCAAGATGGCTGACTATTGCCCATCATTTACTATATGCTTGATATCAGGCAAAGCATCCCAGATACCTAGCCCAGTACTATAATTTATCCAACTCCCCTCATGAAAGCCCGGAAAGTATTTTGTTGGCATATATATCCCTCCCTCAAACCTCACATTTTGTTTTTTACCATGCACCTCACATTTTGTTTTATAAGGTTTAAGGGAAAGATGTGCCAACAAAATGCTTTTTAGACTTTTGTGAGGGGGTTGGAATGGATACACTAACTGTCTCTGCGGTTATATTGGAATAATAGTAATGTAGATGTTTGTAAACTATGACTGATGATGCTATTTTATCTCTTTTTAGTAGTTTACTTGTTATTCAGTTGAATTATTGAGTGATCATTCATGCTTATAGGTTTGTTATTGTTGTTAAAAAAAATATGTCCTCTCCAGTACATTTTATGATATTAGCTTGAACACCGTGACATCGTCCAAGTTATGTCACAAAAATCAAAATTATTTTCCATTGTTTTTCCTTGATGGTGCTTAATACGATGCAGACAAATAGTTGCGGCCTTTACCCGTGATAAACCACTTAAACATCATTTTATTTTAGCACAGTTTATACAATTATGCTACTTGAGCTCAATTTGAAAAAAAAATGTTGATTAATAACAATATATTTTGGAGCAAAATTAGAATATGAAATGTTGAGCAACATATCATGTTTTACTGATCTAAAGTATGCATTTATAGCACTTGTGATGTTGTTATTTCAACCGTTAAAAAAATGTCCCCTCCAGTACAGTTTGTCACACATATAATTGTGCAGAGGATTCGCATGAAAAAGCACTGTAAAAATGCACAAAATATGTCATATATAGTATTCAAGCTATATGTGTATATTTAGTTGATGTCAGAGCACTAATTTGTTGAGCTGTCGAAGTAAATGCTGTACAATTCATACTTGAGTGTATTGCATTTGTCACATTTCAAATGAATATCAAATCTATATACATGTGAAATACGGGTACAACACATAGTGATTTCCCTTTAGAAACACGACAATAAAAAAAAAAAAATTTAGGGGTTAGGATTTTCAAATCGCCTACATTATTAGCATTTGAGCAGAGACTAATGATTGTTAAAACAAATGTCCCCTCCAGTACACGCAAATAAAGCATACATTTCACAAGTCAAAACTTCATTCATGGGCATAATTAAGCTCTGGAAATTTAACTGATGTTGGGGAATGACATCTCGCTGTCAAAAGTTGTGAAATTATCATACATGGAAGATTTTTATTTTTGACATGCTATGAGACTTTTTGTGTGCCCTTTACGTGAAATTGCCCATATACAAGATGGTTAATTTGCTAAAATCACACGACAATATAATACGGTAAAACCTGTCTATACCGGAATGCCTTGGGGACAAAGTTTCATCTCGGTTTGGACAGGTTCCGGTTTAGACAGTTTTTTTTTTTTTTGGAGAGGAACAAACAACTATAACTTGTACAATTGACACAAGGGTTATAATTCATGATGTGTCGTCGGTAGGACTATAAATGATAGCTGGATGAATGTAAATAAATTGATATAATAAAAGATACATTTTTTAAAGATGTTTTAATATATTAAAATAATAAGCATATGATAATCGATGCATACATTATTTTTTCAAACATTATTCAAAAATAAAAAATATGATACAGCTAGTATACATAGTAAAACTAGTAGCGGGTATACATATTGTGTCTGTGATAATTTATCAATGTATTTACAATTTTAGCACTTAAGTTAAAATAACAGTACATTTTTGTAATTGTGTGTCACATATTTCACACACGGAGCGCATTTGTCATTTTATAAACATTTATTTTTAGTGCCTAATCTAAAATAACATTACATTCGTGTAATCGTCCTTCACACATTTCAAACATGGAGCATATTTGTTAACAACGACATCATATTGCAGCAGTTTTCTTAAATTGTTTCATGACAACACTCGTTTGTTTGATAACGTTTATATATTTTCTGGAATGTATGACGCTGGATTAAATGATCCGATACTGTATAATTATGTTATTTAATAAAATAAATGCCTTGACTATAGGAGTCAAAAATAATTTAGGAATAATCCAGCGATGAAAGAAGTCAAATATTTTTATAGTTTACCTACCGTTAGTTATTTATTTATTGGGTCATTAAGTATCACAAACAGAATAAATTTATCCAAAAACACAGCCTAATTTTCGTTAGAATTATTTATGTTTAATGCACTTATATCTTTATGAATTGATACGAAATTTTAATATTTTATTAGTCAAAGATTTTGTTATAATATTTTGTTAACCAATTTTTAATAATCCATTATGTTGTTAAAATCTCTTACTAATCTCAAAGTAAGGGCGCTAACAGGTTCTCTAACTATAAAGGGTGTTACCAACACTAGCTTCGCACCTTCTCCATTACATAACCAGGTTACAAGCAGGAGGTTACGTCACTTTGCGCCATCTGTTTAACCCTTAGTGCACCGCATGCGATTTTTTAAAAATTATAAAAAAATCGATTCCGGTTCGGACAGGTGAAATACAATACAATTTACGCATTTGGGGAAAATAATGAGTCCGGTATTCGGAGTAGACAGGTTCCGGTTTGGAGAGGGTTAATTAGTATTGTTTTGAGTGTAGTTAATTCGGGACCAAATAATTATTACGGTATAGACAGGATTCCGGTTTGCACAGGCTCCGGTATGTACAGTTTGCACTGTACATGGTATCACATACAGAGTTAAAATCATGGCAAATGACATTGTTATAATAAAACACCGGATATTCTGATAATATTAACAGATAAATAGTTAATAAAAAATATATGAACACAGATGTCTATCATTCTGTTTCACGCACCAAACCCAGAGATAAAATAGCTACTATGTATGATAATCCACAATACTGTCATATAGAACTTGAAATAGCCATGTTATAAAATGTAGGCACTTTAAACATGCTACAATCGCTGTGTATTATGTACTAGTCCAATATATGTGTCAAACATTGAACAAATTGCATTATAATTTATTTTTGCAAAATGCATTTCTGGCACGTATTTAAATCGGCATACTGAAAGTTTAACAAACTAGGTTGATGCGAAATACCAGAAAAAAGACTAAATTTGTTCGCCGCTAAAAAATATACATATTTCATCAAAATATCGACACTCATCAATGGCACAAGCTAATATATGTGACACAAAAAACAAGTGACTTGTCCCACTTTCTCGAAATACAGCAATAAGTGATATTTGAAGAAATATGACTCAGCTTGTTAATGCATCAAATTTTGTAAATATAATGATGAATGCTGCTCTTTCTCAATTTAACATCACTTTCTCACAGAACATGTGTTAATACACTTTTTCAATAACAACACGCCACACGGTGAGCAACGCTGAACTGTTTTAATCAGACAACTGTCACACACATTTCAATGACACCACGCCACACAGTGAGCAACTCTGAACTATTTTAATCAGACCATTGTTCACTGCGCAAACTCGTGCAAGCAGTCTATTGTTTCAAACAAAGAACGGAGCAGCGGAACAAGGCTAATTATCAAAATGATACAGAGATCGCAATGTCGATTAACATGATACATTTCTCAAAACTTGACATAGAGAACAATTAGCTAGACATAACATCCTGTTTTTCTGAATAGATATACCAAACAATAGGGGATGAACCCCCGAATCCTGTTTTTCAGATTTTGAACCTGCGCTCCTAATTCTGAATCGCACATAGCCGGAACGGTTTACTTTCCAGAGATTGTAAATTTGTTTAATGTTTTTCTAATTTTTCCAGGTTCAATAAAAATTAGCTTTTTCGGTACTGCCACTAAATAATTGCCAGCATAAAAAAGGTTATTGTAGCCATTTAAAGGAACTCCATGGGATGACATCAATCTGGGTATTTTTTTTCTATGAAGCTGTGTATCCCGCAGATCATAATTTTTTTTTTTTTAAATTTTCATATTTAAAAAAACATTTTTTATCAACATTTCTAAGAGTCCAGAGATACTACAAACCAACTAATTGTACACCTAAAGGATGGTTGAATGTTAGCATAGCATTGGGCCACATGTTGATACCGTCTGCCCAGCGCTGGGCAGACAGTCGGTGCTGCAGGGAATTATACCCCAATCCTCACTTTCTCACACCATTCAACTGTGGTATCTTTTGAAGTAGACGGTTGGTATGTGTGGTATAAAGTGTTGTATGCCACATACAGTTTTGTTTACATGGCTATGTACGACTTGCAACAAAACTAGTTTAGTCTTTTTCAGTGCTTTTCTTTTTTTTGTGCATGTATTTTTAGTTAGGATGGTATGTTTCATATTGATTTATTTTTCTAAATTGACATCTCAACATATGTTGCCCCTTTAGACTTCTCTATCGCCTAATTCTGTCCACTGCACCATTAAATTCAACATATATTGTACGATAATACACAACAAACAAGTCATTATGCTGGGTGGGGGCCCCAGGGTAGTGGTTAGCACCGCTCCCTTTCACGCTAGATGTTCGAGGTTCGTTTCTCTTTCTCGGCGGCTTGAAAGAAACAAAAATGTTTCTTCCCCATCCACTCGTAAAACCTCAGTACTGTGGGGAGCCTCTGTGACCGAGAGGTAGCGTGCTCGGCCTCAGACCTCCAGGCTTTGAATTTCGAATCCTGTATCTGGAGGGCAGTGTCGTCTCACTCATCTCACCATCGTCAAGAGGTTCTCCTGACCCAATTTAGCCTGTATGTGCACAGGTGGCCTAAAGCCTGATTCATTTAATTTTATTTTTGTCAATATGATCTATAGCGAGATGCGATACTGGGTAATATACTGATAATTCATGCAGCATGGGCATACGAAAAAGCTAATACTTAAACTGTGTGTAGCTATAGGTTAACACAAATAAGCGGGAGAGAATAGAAGAATTGAGCACTAAACTAAAGTGTAAGATTATATTATCATGTCCAGCAATGGTTAAGACGATTTTACTCTAAAGTAGGTGTGTCGTTAAGATTCGCCGACTAAATATTGTGCGCACAAAATGTAATGGAATGCATGGACAGCACGATAACTGTCCATATGAGTGGGTCCACCGAGATATAAATATTATGGTCCAGTGAAGTATATCGACCTAGCTACTTTACGACAGCTCAATCATTTCCCTTCATTGACACATAATATGTACTACTGACGGATACCACTCGTTAGAATGCGGGTGGGCGCTAACCTGATATAATATCTACTGGTCTTATAATATAAGACAATGATTGTGTATCTGATAGGCCTACTGTAGCTTCAGCATTCCGGGAAAATATAATGTGTGTTTAAGGACCCATTCCTATTTACTGCAAATAAATTGGAACATTGATCCCCGCAGAAATGGGCACTGTAATATGTTTTCTCAACTAATTGGAAACAGTGACATATTTATGACGATATTATTTAGTATTGTGTTATGATGCATACATGTTCACTGCTTCTTGACTTGAGGTATAATATACCAATACATTATATAAATATACTATGAATATATTATTATTTTTTTATAAACATAATGAACGTGGATAATATTGATTCGTAATGTGATCCTATTTGTTATTTGAGGAAATCACATAATAAATTTATTTACCGAGTTTTTGTGCATTTATAAGTCCTTGTGAATATATATATGAATATATATAAGTGGTTTCTATATTTTCATTACCAAGTAACAGCGAAATTACAAATCATTATTATTTTTTCATGAATATTACTTAAATCTGGCTTCATCATTTGCACAGAAACAAACTTTTTTCAGTCATGTTCGTGTAGATCGCGGCCATCTTGAATTTTTATATTACCATCAAATACGAAAGAAATTAAACAATTGTTTTTTAACCCTATTAAGGTTAGTGAAAAAAATAGAAATAAAATCATAAAAGTCATAGCGCAGAAATACACAATAACTAGATTTACTTGTATTGCTTCATTTATTTCTTCATTCATCTCTTCATTACTCCCTCCATTTCCTTTTCTATTCTTCTTTTCATGGTTCCATGATTTTATCATTCATTTTCTTCAATTCCTTTTTTTTTGTTTTCTGTTATTTCTTCTTTATTTTATCACTACTTCCATTCTTTTCTTTATTTCTCAACTAACAACTTACGCTGTTTGTTCTTTTCAAAGACATGTCCCCATAATGTGCTGCACGAGACTGCCGTTTTTTCTGTTTTTTAGCTATTGTCCTTCTAGGCTAATACATAAATACATTATCAAGTTGCTACCAAAATAAAATGCTACAATCATTACATAGTTTGTGAAATATGCTCAGTTAATTAAATAATATTTTTCGTCATTTGAAGCTGAGATTTACGTCAGCAATTCCAGCTTCAAGTCAATAAAACATATTACCGGACCACTCAACATGACAAGCAGTGGCGGCTTACATCTAGTATACTTCGTGTTGCCCCCCCCCCCTTCAGAACCCCTTCCTAAATAGATATATGATTTAAAAAAAACATTGGCCTTAAACACACGTAGCCAATTTCGGTGTCGTATCTTATTGGCGTCTGAAAACGAAAAGCGACAAATACCCATTTCCTTTTTAACAACAATTAAAATTAATTATAAAGAAAAAACATGGAAAGAGTGTATTATCTGTTCTTGCGTGCAGATCCACCATTAGGCTACTCGGACAAATTCGAAGATAGGTGCTGTTCTATGATAATTTGTGTCACCACAGCGGCTTAAACAACTGTAAATTCCTTTCCAATCATGATACATTCCTAATATTGTTTTTATGTAATGTAGGAAAGACAATGTAAAACAGTATTATATGTAGTGTAGGGAAGACAATGTAAAACAGTAATATATGAGCCTCACACATGTAAACACAGATCACCATCACTGAAATTTCTACAGGTAAAATTCACACCGACAAATTACATGAATATATATCATAAATATACACCTGAAATAGGTACGTAATATACGTTTACTAAGTTATTATATTAACATTTGTACCTCAATCATTTATAAACAACAAATATTTAAATACCGGAGTTTTCAGGATGTTGACTTTATGCCACCGATCAATGGCTTGTTCACTGTCATCATTTAAATTATGTACCAAAGTCACTCCATATCCATCTCTCATTCATTCGCCCATCCATCCATGTATCAATTCATTCATTCATTCATTCATTCATTCATTCATTCATTCATTCATTCATTCATTCATTCATTCATTTATCCATCCATCCATCCATCCATCCATCCATCCATCCATCCATCCTTTCATCAATTCGAACAAAATCAAAACATTTTTTTCAGCCCTATCTGATATATGTTTTTGAAAAAATCCCATTAAATTAAAATAAGAACATAAATGACTCAGAATTACACAACAACACAAACTACACCCGCTTATTGCCTCATTTTTCCTTCATTCAACTTTCCCTTGCTTCCTCCATTGTTTCATTCCTCCATTTTTTTCTTTATTTTCTCAACAAACAAGTCACGCTGTACGCTGTCTTATGATGGGTCTTTTTTAAGGCACTGTCCCCAGAATGTACTGCACGGGTCTGTCGTTTATCTGTTTTTTAAGCTAGGCTCACATATATATGGTATCAAGTTGTAAAAAAAATACATGCTACAGAAAAGCATAAGTTTGCTTGTGGAATATGTCCAGTAAACACTTACAATGCTGACATATATAAAATACATGCTACAGAAAAACATAAGTTAGTTTGTGGAATATGTCCAGCTAACACTTACAATGCTGCCATATATAAAATACATTCTACAGAAAAGCATAAGTTAGTTTGTGGAATATGCCCAGTAAACACTTACAATGCTGACATATATAAAATACATGCTACAGAAAAAACATAAGTTAGTTTGTGGAATATGCCCAGCTAACACTTACACTGCTGACATATATAAAATACATGCCACAGAAAAAACATAAGTTAGTTTGTGGAATATGCCCAGCTAACACTTACACTGCTGGCATATATAAAATACATGCCACAGAAAAGCATAAGTTAGTTTGTGGAATATGCCCAGCTAACACTTACAATGCTGGCATATATAAAATACATGCTACAGAAAAACATAAGTTAGTTTGTGGAATATGCCCAGCTAACACTTACACTGCTGGCATATATAAAATACATGCTACAGAAAAACATAAGTTAGTTTGTGGAATATGCCCAGCTAACACTTACACTGCTGGCATATATAAAATACATGCTACAGAAAAACATAAGTTAGTTTGTGGAATATGCCCAGCTAACACTTACACTGCTGGCATATATAGAATACATGCCACAGAAAAACATAAGTTAGTTTGTGGAATATGCCCAGTTAACACTTACAACGCTGACATATATAAAATACATGCTACAGAAAAACATAAGTTAGTTTGTGGAATATGCCCAGCTAACACTTACACTGCTGGCATATATAAAATACATGCTACAGAAAAACATAAGTTAGTTTGTGGAATATGCCCAGCTAACACTTACAATGCTGGCATATATAGAATACATGCCACAGAAAAACATAAGTTAGTTTGTGGAATATGCCCAGTTAACACTTACAACGCTGACATATATAAAATACATGCTACAGAAAAACATAAGTTAGTTTGTGGAATATGCCCAGCTAACACTTACACTGCTGGCATATATAAAATACATGCTACAGAAAAACATAAGTTAGTTTGTGGAATATGCCCAGTTAACACTTACACTGCTGGCATATATAAAATACATGCTACAGAAAAACATAAGTTAGTTTGTGGAATATGCCCAGTTAACACTTACAACGCTGAAATATTTTTGTATAAATTATGGGACCAAAGTTTCAGTTAGATCTTTCCGCTTCATTTGAAAAAACTGTGTTACGGCCATTATAATTTTGTAAAATATTTCAGTGCGTGGATCGACTTTGGACGTCAGATGGTCAATAGACGTCGGGTTCTGACATCTAAAGACGGTTCCCATAATGAAAAGGTTAATTAAATAATCCAATTTGAAAAGAATAGTTGTCGTCATTTGAAACTGAGCCCCCTTCAGACCCCCCTCCCCTCCGCAAAGCCACACCATCCCATAAGTACCTGCCCTGGATCCTGTCCTGAGAAGGATTACAACTGTATATCACAATATAGATTCAGAAAGAGGTCAAGATTCATTGGCATGTTTACCTTATATAGAGTTTGAACTTTGAAACCAGAATCCTGTGATGTTGTGACGTGCTGATCTGGATGACTGCCAACATGGGAAACACAAGATGGTTTAGACAATGTTGGCATAACGCTAAACCACGGTCTAAGACGCTGGCCCAGCATTAAGACGACATCAACTTATCGTATTTGTTCGGAATGGAATCATCAAAAGAGGCACTTGAAATGGAAATAATTGTCTCGTGAAATTGAAGTGCTTTCACCAAGGCACACTGTAGGCGTATATTCATACGATACACGGCTAATATAGCTGTCTGATAGACACAACTCAGATACAATATTATGACTGTTTAAACCCTTATAATGCTGACACCGCATGTGGTTTCAAGCAAGTTTAAAACCAAATACAATGTCAAATTCTCTGTGGTGGACGATGAGTTCAGCGACTGATTCAATTTGAGAGGTGGATATTTTCGCATAAATTGCATTTTCAGTCGTCATTCAAATCTTGAAATTGGGTTTTCCAGTGTATCCAGCGTCGAATACATGAACAAATGGTAGCTGATATTTCAACAGCACAAATGTGTTTGTGTCAATCATTATGAATTCAGCACATTATACATTGTGCTAGCTGCCGGTAAGTTATCTGATGCATTATATGTGATATATTCACTGATCAGACAGTCTTGATAAAACCCAGAACTCTGACAGAGTTCAAAATTGCCATGTGGTAGCATATTTAAAAATAGTTATTAATCAAGAGTAAAACATAGTATCATTGGCCGAGTCGGTGTTGTATCAAAGAGGCCACGGGATGACCCAACACGGAGCCGGTATCTGTCAAGTGGCCCTCTTCTGACGGCAATAAAAAGGCCGCCAAGCGAGCACAGACACTCGCCCCTCACCAGTTCAAAGCTGGGTCAACGTTGCTGGGGTTGGCCCAACTCCAAACCATCTCAAAGTGAGTATCTGTGCACGCTATCTGTGTATAAATTCAGGTTGGTATCAACATAACAACAGTATACAGGTGGTATAGGTCCTATTAACAATAATGTTGAAGGCGCTGCACACCATTCCCTTCTTATTAATCACGAAATTTGTGATCCCATGTTTCTCAACAATAACTATTTATTTCAGTAAACTTCTATGCTCGCATTATAAAATATATTCGACATTTTTAAATTATATTCCGTATGCAGCGTGCCATAACACAGGTATTTTAGTAATGGCATATAAAATTATAGTAATCTATCTTATAATATATTATAATATAATGTATCTATGCGCTAATTTGAAATAAATAAACAATTCTACAGCTTTATGTCATTCGATAATTCGAGAAAAGAAGGATATTTAAACATTATCCGACTGTATTCCCAGCAAACATAAGACATTGGGGAAACGTTGGTTTACTCTTGGACCAGCGTCGTAGATGGTTGGACAACAGTAAACCAACGTTGGGCCAACGTCTCGTGTTTTCTGGGTTGCTTTAAAAAGAAAAAGATACTGGCGATGCCATCACATAGTGAACTGTTAGACGGCTAAGGTGTTGTAATAACTGTTAAGCGGGGGGGGGGGGGGAGGTCACCCAGTGTCACTTTAATGACATAAGCCTAATGTATGGTACCCAGCTTTCCTATCGCGATTGATCCTAGTTCTTACAGCTTTAAATTTTAAAAGATTAATATAACTATGACATATCGTGAGAATAGCTTAAGATAACACATTATCAGAGATTATACGAGTACTTTTTCATTTTGAATTTGTAAATCATACGGGACTCAGACTCTTTTATTTGTCATACACATATACTTGTTAAACATAATATTGAAAGTAAACAACAGAAAAATCATAAAAATATAAACATATGTACGACAGGAGACCTTCACTAAGACCTATTGATCGCTAGCGTGAAGGCCACCTATGTATAAGTATACTTAAGTTTAAAATTTTTTAATTATTTCTTTTCGAACAAATGCATTTATTAGAAAAAGAAATAACCATCACAATAAAAAAAATTTTCATAATATAATATATGACTTTGTTTATATGCATACACATACATATACAATTACATGCGCACATGCATACATACACATATACATACATATATATGTACATACATATATATATATATATATATATATACATATATATATATATATACAAATGTATGTATTTGTATATATGTATGTGTATGTATATATATATATATATATCTATATATATATATATATATATATATATATATATATATATATATATATATATATATATAGATATATAGATATATATATATATAGATATATATATATATAGATATATATATATATAGATATAGATATATATACATACACATACATATATACAAATACATTCACAAGCACTTGCCAATACATACATATAACCATATATATCCATATACGAACACTTGAACACTTACGTTCAATTACGTAACTGTCAATAAAATATCGTTTACAATACCAAATCAGTCCTGACAAGCTGTGCGTATATAGCTTACATTTAATATCGTATAAAAAAGTTTTATTATATTCTAATCTGTTATTACAAAGAGATGGGTGGGGCGAGTTGGTATAAATGTGGGGATAGTTGATATAATGTGGGGCGAGTTGGTTGGGGCGAGTTGGCATATATGTGGGTCGAGTTGGTATAAATGTGGGACGAGTTGGTTGGGGCGAGCTGCCATAAATATGGGGCGAGTTGGTTGGGGCGAGTTGGTTTTTGGGCGAATCGACTGGCATCCGGCCTATGTAGGCCTTCTCGATCTCCTCCCCGGAGTTTTCTGAGATATCATGATGACACATTTTGATAAAAAAAAGCTGAAGATCACCATCTTCGAATTTTACGTACAGTTTTATAAGATCTCACACACTGTGCTGTGGTTTTCACAAATACAAAGACAAGATACTTTCAGACCAAATTAAAGGATAAGACTAAAACAAACATTACAATTTACAGTAGTCTATACTGATTGTCCCCGGCAAAAATTCAATACGTGTGACCCAAACTTAACATGTTAACACTGTTATTTTTATAGCAGAGCTGTCATTACACACAAACAAAAACAATCTGTTTTATTTATTATTCACATAAAGGAATCCACACTGTTGGTTGACCTTGTTGAGGTGCACAATCTTCAGTATTTTATTGTTGATTAAGGGTAACACTCCAATACTGTTATATATTAGTTGAAATACCCATGTTATAAAATGTAGATTGAACGAAATATAGAAAACTCTTAGAATAGCTAAATATGCTAAAACTGTGAATTACTGGTCGTCATATGCGCTTGTTGGTGGCTCATTAGAAAGTAGGACACCATGTTAGAAATACTATCCCTCATGGCACCATGTTAGAAAGAGTATCTGTATGACAAGTCCGCAGATGGTGACTAGGATACAAAATGATCATGGGTTAGTTGACGGACAGTGAATGGATGACATGCATAGTACTTTGATATATTACTTTATATTAAGCGTTGGTGCCCCAGAATCGATAACCAGACGACGTTAATAATGTAACTTGCTCATGTCGCAACGCAATTTTGGTGGTAACATATATTGGGACATAATAAACTAGTCTACTTAAACTATATATGCGATCTAATATATTAACTGACAATAATGATGATGTGGAGACGAGGAGCATGTCCTTTGCATGTGTGTGGATTGATATTAGTGCATTATTTTTTAACATTATTATCGAAATTGCAACTCAGGTACGCATACAGGTACGGGTCCCGCCGTTTATAAATGGCCGCCCATTAATAAACGACTGTGCGTTTATATATAATTGATACAAAATCGCCAGAAATAGGTTTGCTGACCACTGACCCCGACCTCCTTAACGCGTCATTGCTGATACAGCAGATTAGATATGATTCTAAAACTTCAGTATCATGATTAGCAATCATTTGCCTCATGTTTGTGAATGATTAAAAAAGGTGCACCCGTCAAAAAGCGGGTATCACCTTTTTCTGTGTCCTATTATTGCCTCAATTACCTGTTTAGGAAATTTAAATATAACGTTTCTGACCGCAGTATGTGATTTCATTGATAATACAGCAGACGAGATATGATTCTGAAACTTCAGTATCATGAGTATCAATCATTTACCTCATGTTTGTTTAAGATTAAAGAAGGTGCGCCCGTCAAAAAGCGGGTATCACCTTTTTTGTGTCCTATTATCTCTTTAATTACCTCTTTAGGTAATTAAAATATAACGTTTCTGATTTTAAAAAATATTTTTAATCGTGTAATAAAGTATTAGGCTATAGCACGAGTGTGCTATCTTTGCAAGATTTTAAAATCGTGTAATAGGACCAATATGATGTTTTTTGATCGTTTTTTACATTTTGTTTTAAATCGTGTTATAAAATATTATAACACGAATACGACGGACACGATTTGATCTTAGTAATCTAATTATTCAATAAAATTAGCTTCATTCGGCAGGTTTAACATTCAAACATGTTTTTTTCTAAATCGTGTAATAAAATAGGTCAATGGCCAGAGGTGATGACATGTTGATCGTGTGATGATTTCTCCTTCTTCACAACTCACAATTGTATGGCTGTTAGCGCTTTAACTGTCAAGCAACGTTTTTGTTTATATTGGCAAGGTGTTATGTTCGGGACAATACTGTGGAGCACATCATGTTTCCTGACGCGTAATACACTATTTAAAACTACATGGCGACACAATGATTAGAGCCTTTTCATTTTAGCTGGTTAACACTTGAAATATTTTTATCTGCGTGTTTGTAATTCCCCGATTATTTTAAATAAACATAAATTTAATGTGAACTCGATCTCCTAGGACCTAAACGTTTATCGACCATTGGCGGGCAGTTATGCAATGCTCGGCGCCGATAGTAAAATGAAAGCCGTGGCTGAATGAGCGTGTCGACCATTTCACGCCTACAGGCTTGGTAGTTATTCTATGAATAATATAACATCATTAATATGATTACACGATTTGAAAAAACATCACATTCGTGTTGTAGCCTAGTCAATATTGTTGAATAATTTATACATTATTTTAGCATAATAGATTGAATGGTGTTGCATAAATATATTTATATGCTCACACAGATCACCCTCAATCAGTTCACCGAGGGCTGATTGACAGGCGTGCTCGAACGCTCATTGGTCAACATCCCCCCCCCCATCTCAGCGGCCGTCTCGTATGATCTCACGTTGAGAGTGGTATTTCACGAGACTTTGACAAGCACACATCTACCCTCAAAATGATGACGTAATCAAACACTGCACATGACACGGCCTCGTTTACACAGCCTAAATCTGGTGTCGTGAGTTCCGTATTCCCTGATTCAACTAATTTTAACTTCTACTGTTTATATCAGACAAATATCTCCAATTCATATTTTTATTATTTACAAATAATAAATAATATATTTTCTTAACTCCGATACTCGTCCTTTAGGCCCTAATCGTATCCCGTGTAATCCAATACCGTATCCCGCGTTTCTCCCGTCATATTCACCTATTACCAGTTCAAATCAAGCCATTTTGTATAGCACGGTCGGCTTATAACACGATTCGTATTAATGGACCCCACCGATCGTGCTATAACGAATAACTACTGAACATGTATGATTCTAACACTTCACTATCATGATAAGGACCGGCCAGAGGGGCCGGTACTATTTTTGTTTGCACCATTTTAGTTTGTGTCCTATTTTATAGGAGAAAGCGGGGTGCTGTGTGTGGGAAACGGTGGACATTTCTGTACACCAGTCCTTATAAGCATGTCGAATATTACGTATTACAACAGACCCGGTGATAGATTAGTGCTGGGTCAGCGTAGTAGACGATTGACCGGCATTGAACCAGCAATGGGCTGCGACGCTGGCCCAACATTGAACCGGAATTTGGTGGGTAGGCCTACATCGTCTGTATCAGGTACATCGTAGGCAAGTATTGAATGAATGTTGGCTAGCACCGGCGGGGGCCCTAGGGTAGTGGTTAGCACCGCTGCCTTTCACGCCAGAGTTCGGGGTTCGTTTCCTGGTCTCGGCAGTTTGAAAGAAACAAAAATCTTTCTTCCCCATCCACTGGTAAAACTCAGTATTGTGAGGAGCCTCTGTGACCTAGATGTAGAGTGCTCGGCCTCAGACCGCCAGGGTTTGAGTTTAGAATCCTGTGTCTGGAGGGCAGTGTCATCTCACCATCCTCAGGAGGCTCTCCTAGCCCAATTTAGCCTGTATGTGCACAAAGGTGGCCTAAAACCCCATTCATTCATTCATTCACATTCATTCATTATAGAGACATGCGCAGCACGATTCACTGGCAAATTATTATTATTTATTGTACGAATGTCATGTAAGCATAATGTAAAATATGTCTTCTGGATGTCAATTATCATTATTTTATAATTTTGGCCTCATCTTCGACTTTTGATCCCAAAGTTGTCAATTGGACAACCGAGTGAAAAATATCATATCTGTAAGTTACGCGGTACTTTATGGGCATAGCCTTAGCCCGCTGCTGGTGCCCAGTGGACTACTCCTTTAACGACCACTCCAGATACCACTCCAATGACGTTACACAAATCGCCCTACCCACACTGTGCCTGATTTTATTGACCACTCTTCAACCTTGCTCACATTGAAACCACTTTAATGACAACATCACGCTCACACCCCCAGATCACTACAGTGTTTTATTTAAAAAGTAAACGTCTTCAATCCGTGTCACTGATCTACGTTGCTGAAATTTGACAAGCTTAAGTGATTTTGAGTCACTTTAAGTTGTGGATCGCGGTAGCGAGACACAACTTAATGTGACTGAAAATATACATTTAATACATCAATACTCTACTGTTAAGATTAACGGCCATTGCATGACATAAATACATCAAGTCACCCTGCACACACTCTGAGATTAATCTCTACTAATTCAGTCACGTTATATAAGTTCACCTGGCCACACTGTCTCTGATGTTAGATTAATCTCTACTGCTCTAGTCACGTTATATAACTTCACCCTGAGATTAATCTCTACTAATTCAGTCACGTTATATAAGTTCACCTGGCCACACTGTCTCTGATGTTAGATTAATCTCTACTGCTCTAGTCACGTTATATAACTTCACCCTGAGATTAGTCTCTACTAATTCAGTCACGTTATATAAGTTCACCTGGCCACACTGTCTCTGATGTTAGATTAATCTCTACTGCTCTAGTCACGTTGTATAACTTCACCCTGAGATTAGTCTCTACTAATTCAGTCACGTTATATAAGTTCACCTGGCCACACTGTCTCTGATGTTAGATTAATCTCTACTGCTCTAGTCACGTTATATAACTTCACCCTGAGATTAGTCTCTACTAATTCAGTCACGTTATATAAGTTCACCTGGCTACAGTGTCTCTGATATTAACGACCTCTCTGATGACGTACAGATGTCTAAACATCCAACCATATTCACCTCAAAATGATTATTTTCAAGGGCAACAAAATAAAACAGAATTATTCGAAGATTCAGGGACCAAAGGATTAAGAATCCATAGAAAGCTATTAATATATTAGGCGTGATTCGCAGCAGGACTATTCACTTGTCAGTCCAAGTCTTGTCTTCTACACCCGACCAATGGAAGGGTGGTTCAGCATGTCACATGACGAGATCGGCCAATCACTGCAGTCATTCAGTTGTTATTTAAATTAGGGGTCAGAATACCAGACTCATTAGCATAGGCCCACTTGCCTATGCTAATTTAGTGTTAAGCCACTGTCTGTAACGGTGTGCCGTCATTGAATTCTGCCAAATGAATAATTTCAACACAATGGTATATAATTGAATTGGAGATTGGAGATGCTGTGGATGATTCGATATGGGTAGTTCTAGGCCTAATCCCTGCATTGTTTTGAAAATGTGTGTCTCAGTAGTGCCGTCAGGAACCCTGTGACCCCCCCCCCCCCTCCCCCTACACACACTTATACATAATAGTGTGATAATATGTGAATAGGTATGGACATCGTCTCTTGTGTCAGTAGACTCAGACCTTATCCAATGATATACTCCTCAGGGTTTTAAAGCGAGTAAAGTCACTCACCTCCTCGCTGACTCGATGATTTATTATAGCTAACTCTAGTGTTTGGACATCAAGTGTGGAAACATCCCTTCCACTTAGTAACGGTTACCTTGATACAATGACTCATCTCTGGGATAATATAGGTCCATCGTCTGTGACGCTGGCCCAACATTAGCCCAGCACTGGGTCAATGTATCGTGTTTTGCTGGGGTAGGGTGTTATACAGGTATCTACACAGCCCCTGTCTACTTAGAGTGGTGAGGTGTGCGAATCTGCGCCACTCTCGCTCTATAGCTCTACCACACAACACATATGATGTCAACTTAACAGTGGTCTGACCAGAGCGGTCTGTCAGATAAAAACACCAGGTGATAATTCTAGCTAATGCTATGCCTTCAAATTGTGAAGCTAGCAGGTGAGGCTAAGTCGGAGCCGATTGTCAACAGAGAACTTACGTCAACAGTACACTGTTACCGGTAGTCACAATCAACAAATACAGGTCAGTTTGTTATAGAATGTACGTTTTAAACATTTTATCAGCCTATATTCAATGCTAAATTAAAACGACGAATTCACTTTTAAGTGTAAATTCACTATATGCAAATTCACACAGGCCAAAACACAGAGCAAAGGCACTGGGCGAATTTTTCTTTTCGAGCCTAATTCAGTACCGGTCATGTATAGGACAGTATAGGACAGAACAAAATAAAACAGGACTTGAGAGGAGTGGGCTGGGCAGGACATAATGCGTGTATTCAATATTAGGGGGAGGGGGGGGGGGCTACACTACAATGAGCAAATTCTTCACCATGAGTTGTGATAGACAGAGTCGTATCAATAACATATACCGTTGTTCTGGTAATTTTCGCCTGTTTAAATTTTCGCGAATTTACCGATTTTGGGACTTTCACAAAGTTCTGAATTCACAAATTTCAATTTTTCTTAAGTCGCGCTATTATAATAATATTTTTTTGCGAGATTCTCGAATTCACGATTTTTTCCTCCTCTTGAAATTCGCGAGAATTAAAACCTCGTGAATATTAACAGATCTACAGTATAGCTTACTTAAAATATTATATAATATGTACCGTTAGCACTAATTAAACAAATTTCATTATTATATTTGAAAATAAATCCATATATTTGTTAATCTTGTACGTTTTGTCATAATTTCCACTTTTTTATTATTTGTAAATAAATCATGTAGTGTATCCTACCACAAGAGACATACATTGACTATAAGTGCATTTGAGAGACGTGTGGGATAAAATTTTACAAATATTTATTGCAACAAATAGATTACAAAATCACCATACAATTAATAACTTTTTCATATTAGGCCAAGAGTATTAGGGACTATATGAGTGAAACCTGAAACAAATTCATAATCAGCTGAAAATTTCAGAAAATTTTCAGAAAACTATCCCCTACAGCACACTAAAAGTCCTCATGAATCCACCCTGAGCCTTTTGATAAATTCAAGATGACGTCTAAGATGACCGCCAAATTTCACTATTTGTCATATATTGGGATTAAAATATTATAGAAACGTAAATAAAGAGTGTAAACATTTGTCTTGGGGTGGGGGGGGAGGGGGGGGGGGCAAGGAATTCGATTTCGACATTTGATTAATTAGATAAAAGTTTTTTATTGTTCACATTGAAAAAAAACATTAACAACATCTGTTTTCTATATTTACGGGTCGCTTTAAAATAAAAGGTTTTCCAGCGTTTTCTCACTCATGGGATGTATTTAATAGCAGGCAAAAAATATATAAAAATCTGACTACCGGAAAGGCGTTAAGTCCAAGATGGCCGCCAATGACTCCAAAGGAAGGAAATTGTTATGAATAATTTAGTGCATAACTGTTGTTTTATGTTTACTCAAGGTATTAAATGTGGTAAAATTAACTGGCACAATGTCCTGACTTCCGAATTATAACCATACTACAACAAGCTGCATGTGTTTGTATAGTGATGTAGGTATAATTTGTTACAACAATTTATTGATTCATTTGGCCTTGAAATTGACATTTTGACTTTAAATATGAAGTTGAATTACTAAAATAATATCAGAAATGGATTATCCAGACTTTAAATATGAAGTTGAATTACTAAAATAATATCAGAAATGGATTATCCAGTATGTTTACCTTTTTAACGGAAAGAGGTATTGCACTTGTTCTTAGCCCAATATATGACAAAATGTGAAATAAGTGGCCATGTTGGATGCCATCTTGGATGTATCAAAAGGCTCAGGGTGGATTTTTGGGGACTTTTTGTATTAGGAGAAAGTTTTCTTAACCTTTCCTGAAATTTCCAGCTTGTTATGAATTTGTTCAGGTGCCAAACCTAATACCCTTGGCCTATATTACACTACTCACACTTCCAATTTGTTTCAATAGATGGATATTCTAACATTTTCAAAATGATATTACGACACTTGCACTGAAAAAATAAAATGTATGCATAATTATAGGGAATATAAGACAAATGGATTCACTCCTCTCCACAAAATACACTTATTAAATAATATTTTACAAAGTGCAAATCAAGCTGCTATTAAAATACAATTGCATTTTCCAATAATCTAATTTGAAGCATTGGTAAATGACGTATGACAGCATGATCATTATAAGTATAACTGGACATTGTGGAATATAAATTTAAAAAATGAACCACGAAAGGAGAACAGGAAGTAAACTAAATGTCTAATCTTGTAGGTTTTGTCATAATTTACATTTTTTTTTTGTAAATAAATAATGTAGTTTATCTTCATCATCAAGAGATATACATTGGCCATTAGTGCATTGGAATCTCAATCCACCCAGCAAGCGCAAGTCACCAATCCCATATCGAACCAGTGTTGGGTCACAGTCTGTGACGCTGGCACAGCACAGGATCCAGGTCTCATAATAAAGGCAACTCCAATAGAGGACCGTTAAATTCCTGCAAATCGTTGCATTATTCGTAGTCAGGGGGCTTAGACAAATAAGTGCTCAAATCTTTCATGAATTACCACATTTTAACCACTTATAACCAAGGTCATGTATTTTTGATTTTTTTTTGTGGGAGCCAAGCTGGACTCCCACTGTAGGCGCCATATTAGAACAGTACAATTTCAAGATTAAGGAAGCCGAAAATATATATAGTGACCGAATATCGTGTGAGCAAGTCTAACTGCATTTCTAATATTACTTACAATTCAGCAATGTTCAACAACAACAATTTCACATAGTATATCAAATTTATCCATTTTTCATATCATAGTTTTGCGTTCATGGTAGTCAACAAAGCATACATTATTTTATATTTTTTAATATCACTTCAGGTGTAAGTGGTCAAAATTAGGTGCTATTGGAAATATTTGAACAATTATATGACTAAGCCACCTTAGTCAGCATACATTATTTTATATTTTTTAATATCACTTTAGCTGTAAGTGGTCCAAATTAGGTGCTATTGGAAATATTTGAACAATTCTATGACTAAGCCGCCTTACTAGCTGTCCTCTTACTCATAAGCTCCCAGCCACGTCAATCCGATGTTGATTTCATGTGGGGCCTCACACTATTGTATATCGTTATCAGGCGATATCGCACGGTTCTTGGATGATACATATCATGCTTGTATCGTTTGATAAACTACAGATGTAAAGCGTAGATTATGACCTATGATCAATGAAGATTCCGCGACCATATCTTATTCTCTGCCAGTCATCTCGCTGGTAAATAGCTTCGCATTGCCGGCCATGGAATAATAAACTGTGATATGAGGTTAAGACTGGCGAGTGTTGATTGGTAAAGTGTAACATATGACTTATAATGCACGTTTTAAAGACAATTCCTTTATCATTCCCTGTATTAGTTTTGCATATTTAGCAGAATAATTATCAGATATATTTTTATGTGAGAGAGTATACATTTATATCCAGTTAATGTATTGCAAGTTACTTATTACTTGTTAACCACAGCTGAGCGATTTTTCTGTTCGCAGCTGCCTTGGATTCATCACCCTAAACAAACGCTAGGAACGTAGTGAAAGGAATTATTTCGTTATCGTAATGACTCCGTAGATGACTCTAATTTGAACACCGCTGATTGCCTGAATGATCCCACTATCAAAGCCGCTAGCACAAAAAAACAATCATCAATGAAAGGCCTTTTACATAAATAAATATGTACAATATTGTGTTCATATATATTTTGTATGTATTTAATAGAATACTTTTTTTTTAATTGCGTGTTGGTTTTCATTATATCGTGACGTCATATCCAATACATTAGTTTAATCATCGACCTTAACATCAACACTGATAGTGCAAGAGCATTAGGGTTGAACCTGGAATAAAATTGCAGAAAGCTGATTTTTTCAGGAATGATACATGGACATCTCCCCAGACGAATTCCGAAGAGGCCCCAGAAATCCCCCTTGTGCTTTTTTTTTAATTCAAGATGGCCGCCACCATGTAACGCCATTCTCGAAAAAACAGGGGTATGCCATAATTCCTCACTTTTGCTGTTGAGAAAAAATATTTAGGTGTCTCTTCTTATGTTTGAGGACACAGAGAGTTCATCCAGATCATCAGAAATGATATCAGTACTTTTCTCAATACCAAAAATCCAAGATGGCCGCCATATTGATATGCTGAGTATGTTGAGCGATCTCTTAAAAAACGAAAATGTGAGGTAACTATCTCGTTGCTGAGCCTAAAATGTATTTTTTGTCTAAACCCATGGAGTCTAGCACTTATTTAGATCACCAATATTTTATTATATTGAATTTATCAACATAAATCCCACATAGTTTAATGTTATGTAACACCATATAACGTCATTTTTCCTTTCAAAAAACAGGAGTATACCCCAATTCCTCACTTTTGCAGTTAAAAAATATATTTTGGTGCCTCTACATATGTCTTAAGGCACAAAAAGCTCATCAACAGGATCAGAAATTATATCATTCCTTTTCTTATCTCCACAAATCCAAGATGGCGACCATTATGTAAAGCGTTCCCCCCTCAGAAAATCACTTACATGCCATAGTCATCATGTTGTTGAAACTTTTTTTTTTAGAGCCATGGAATCTAGAATATATTTCCATCACCAATTTTTTTTAATAGAATGTGCTTATCAACACAAATCCAACATGGCTGCCATATTGGTTAGCTCTTTTAGCGCAGGTGCCACGATTAAGCGATGTCCAACTGCTTTTTCATATGGGAATATAGATATAGATTTATCAAATTTACAAAATATCAAATGTCAGAAATCATTGATTAAAAATTCTAACATGTCTCATTTTTAAATATAAGGGTATTTTTCATTCATTTGAAGCTTGAGATAGCGTAAGAAATTCCAATTTCAAACCCAGTGACCAGGTGACTAATTCCAATGTAGGTATTTTATGTAGTAGGCCTATATAAAATGTTTTTCGATTTTGGTTAAGTATTAGTTGTAATTATTCTAGGATATCATATTAGCTAATTTTGTGTGAATGTACATAATAACTGAGCTAAGTACAATATTACACCAGATTGAACACGTGTCCTACGAGACTGTTGGTTATTTACATGTACTACTAATTAAGAAAATGTTTTAAATCACATCATTTTACTGGCAGAGTTTGGCCGTCTATAGGCCTACGTAATTTGGTCAATTTCCTGAAAATGGTAATGAATACCTTGGATTATAGATTAGAATATTCAGATATTTTATTTGAATGTTAGTGTATTACGTGATAAATATATGACATTGTATGATACTGCAATGTGATATTACATCGAAATGTCAGAATCTGACAGCAAATTAGAAGATGTGACAGTTTAACCTCAGGCTATGATAGTTTTATGTCAGGATATATGAATATGATATCAGGATATGACACTTTAATATCATGATATGTAATATAATGTCCAAACATTGGTGTTTAATATAGCAAAATCGCGTTATGATGGCTCAATACAGCTTTATAAAGGCAGTATATAGTGGCTAAACATCACGTTGCTGTATTAATATGAAAAGATATGGCATCATATTATCACGAAATGCATTACAATTTCGTGATATATCATTTTAACATCACTATGACATTTTAATGTTAGGATATGACATTTGAATATTAGGATATGGTACTTGAATATTATGATGTGATTTTATACATTGATGAAATGACTAATTGAGGTCACAATATAGCATTGTGATGATGTGTCATTATAATGACAAACATGCTATTTAATATCGAATATTGTATAATAGACTTGTCGGATTATGACATTAAAAAAGGAAAAACAAAAAAAACAGTTCGAAGTCAGGATCTGGCATTTATGCCAGGATATTAGATTGTAATTTATCAGAATATGAAACTTTAACGTCATGAGATGGTATTATAATGTCCAAATTTTGTCCTTTCATTTCACACAATAAGATTTGAATGTCAAGATATTCCATTTTTTATGATAGGATATGACATTATGAAATCAAGATATGGCGGGCTTGGCGGCATTCTAATGTGACATTATAATGACTGAATATGACATTACAATATCTTAATGTGACCATAGAATGTCAGGATATGTCACTTTAAAGTCTGGATATGGCATTTTAATGTCAAGATATTATAATGTCATGTCAAGGTATAACATTTCAATAACGTTAAATTGAGAGACGCACGTTACCATATGGTAATACAGAATCGACATAAAACATTCCAATATCAGGATGGCACATGTCGGTTCAACATATATATCGCAATATAATTCAGTAAGTAAAGGCCTCTACATTGCTCAAATACCGGTACTCCAAAACTGCCAGCAACAACAGCACTTCGGAAGATTCAATAAAATGGAAAGTAAGATAGCGTTAAGACACACGCCCTGTGCACAGCATGTGACCTTGCCCTCTCTTACTTTCATTTCCTTTTACACTAAAATGTCATATTGTGATGTTAATATGCTATATCGTGATATTATAATAATATCGTGACAATACACTAAAAGATTCTGTCACTTTAATACCATACCGTGATGCTTAACCACCATATCCTGCATTTATAAAGCTGTATCCAGACATCATAACGTCATTTTACTATAATAAAGAGCAATATTTGGACATTACATAACCATATCATGACGTTAATGTGTCTTGTCCTCATATTATCGTGACATAAAAAGATCATATCCTGACGATAAACTGTGACATCAATTAATTTATTGTCATATTCCGATATTCTGATGTAAAATCATCTCATTACAACACCATACAATGCCATAACTTCATTATGAAATATACATATCCTAATATTCAAAATGTAATATCTTGATATTTAAATGATATATTTCATGATATTAAACATATTGACATTTGCAGATCATGGACAAAAGTAAGTATTTAAAAGAGCATTGTTACAGGACGATTATCAAAGATGTCATGTACATGTAACGTGTGAGTGATGTGCAAGTCCTTATCTTGTAATTGATTTTTGCTAGAAAGCCTCCCTTCAACGTCACCTACTGCCCCAGCCAACACGGGGCATTAATCCATTTTTTTTTTTTTTTTGAGCCAGCGTCGAAGACGGTCAGCCAATATTAAAACAGCATTGGATGAATGCCTCGTGTTTAAACTCCATTATGATACAGAGCATATTTTGCTGTACAGGAGGGTGTGGAATCTACAGTCTGGGAACGGATTTTATATCATGGTCATTTGTAACCAAGGCAAACTGAAAGAGCAGGCGCTCCAGAAAAAGTTATAAAAAGAGTGAGTTGCGGGTGCAGAGTGGCTTGTTCAAAAGGGGGGGGGGGATCTCACAAATCTAAACTATATTGTACAACGATGTGCTCTTTTTCTATTGGCCAAACATGTAGAAACTGTGACAGTTCGGATGATTGAAACGCAATGATTTCTTTATTTACCGAAGATTAATTTGTTACCTTGACAAATCTCAATCTACATTTCTAGTGGGAAAGCAGTTCGAAAACACTCCAAAGCGTCACCCACCATGGTAGAATTAACTATAACTACCATGTGGGCTTCATGTCGATAAACTCGATATAATAAAATATGGTCATCTAAATAAGTTCTAGACTCCATGGGTTCAGCTAAAAAATACATTTTATTCTCAACAACGAGATAGTTATCGCATATTTTCGGGGTTTTTAAAAGATCGATTAGCAAAATATTATGACCGCCATCTTGAATTTGTGGTATTGATAAAAGTACTGATATTATTTCTGATCATCTGGAAAACCTCCTTGTGCTTTAAAACATAGGTAGAGACACCAAAATCATTGTTTTAGCTTCAAAAGTGAGGGATTGGGGTATACCCCTTTTTATTAAAAAAATGGCGTTACCTGGTGTTATTTTGAATTAACTACTATGTGGGATTTATGTTAATAAGTTGAATATAATAAAATAATGGTGATCTAAATTAGTGCTAGATTCCATGGGTTTGGCCAAAAAATACATTTCAGGTTCAACAACGAAATAGATATCTTATATTTTTGTGTTCTTAAGAGGTCGCTTAACATAATCAGGACAATATGGCCGCCATCTTGGATTTTTGGTATTTTGAAAAGTGCTGATATCATTTCTGATCATCTGGATCAACTCTTTGTGCCTTAAAACATAAGTAGAGACACCAAAATATTTTTTTTCTAACTACAAAGGTGAGGAATTAGGGTATACCCCTGTTTTTCGAAAATAGCGTTACATGGTGGCGGCCATCTTGAATTAAAAAAAATGCACAAGGGGGATTTTTGGGGCCTCCTCGGAATTCGCCTGTGGAGATTTCCAGGTATCATTCCTGAAAAAATTAGCTTTCTGCAATTTTATTCCAGGTTCCTGTTTTTTTTTCACTAATGCTCTTGCACTATGAACAAGACCTATCTATTAAACAGACTGACTGACTTGTATCGCTTTATTCTAAATTGACTGAAATCACAAAGATGACCGACCGACCCAAATACGGGTCCACTTTAGATCTATCCAATGGTGGTCTGATTTCCGGGTCTCCACTGTAATTCTACATAGGATACTAGCTATTATATCGTGGGTAACCGTAACAGTTTATGAGCCAATGTCATAGAATACTAGCTATTATATCGTGGGTGACCGTAACAGTTTATGAGCCAATGTCATAGGATACTAGCTATTATATCGTGGGTAACCGTAACAGTTTATGAGCCAATGTCATAGAATACTAGCTATTATATCGTGGGTAACCGTAACAGTTTATGAGCCAATGTCATAGGATACTAGCTATTATATCGTGGGTAACCGTAACAGTTTATGAGCCAATGTTCTCTAGATTGGATTGTCGGATCTCCTAAAATATTTGTTAGAAATGTTCAATGCCATTCGTTGAAGTATATTTAGCGACTTAAATATATACGCATATATACGCAAGATAACAGGGTAATGGAGAAACCTAAATAACGTTTTAAGGCAGTTACTCTCAGATAACGTATCTGATTATTTTGAGATTAATTTGACGCTATCTGGTACAGAAAGCATGAACGGTCGTTGTGATTTACAACTCAAAGTAATACATTGTGTTGAAGACTTAAGTGCTCGTGCGTGAGGTAATTCATGTGTTTGGACTTTGTAACATCACGTGTGGGAATATTTCTACCACCCAACGTGGAGTGTTAGCAACCAATGCTGGTTAAATGCTGGGCCACCATCTACAACGTCAGCCCAACATTAAACCAGCATTGGATCAACGTGTTGTGTTTGCTGGGAGAGCAGTAACTGCACAACACTGACGTTGTCTACATTATGTGGTCAGAAGGGAGAGCTCAGTCACTGGCGACATGGATGCCATGTTGATGTGTCGACTGGCGGGGCGTCATCAAACAACTCAAAACATTTTGTTTTAGATATACTGTTTCATCTCTGGAGCAACTTGACATTTTTACTCAGCATTATGTAAAGGCAAACAACTGGCATATGCTGCTAAATTGTGTGGACTCAAATCCATAAACTGCAGATAACCTAACCCTTCTCCTATATATCTGGTTATATTTTGATCATTCACTTGACAGACGATTTCTACCAGCAATTCACTGCTATCACAACCACCAAAGTCAGGTAGGCTTAGACATATTATGATTCACTGCCATCACAACCACCAAAGTCAGGTAGGCTTAGACATATTATAATTCACTGTACAACCACCGGAGTTGGGTAGGCTTAGATATAATATAATTCACTGTACAACCACCAGAGTCAGGTGGGCTTAGACATATTATAATTCACTGTACAACCATAAAAATCAGGTAGGCTTAGACATATTATGATTTACTGCCATCACAATCACCAGAGTCAGGTAGGCTTAGCCACATTACTAAAATACATAGTTATTTTTGACGTTCTGTTTTTAAATGGTTTGCAGATCATAATCAAAGACTTAAGGACAATATTCAACGTCACTGTTATATCTTTAATCAGGACTCTATGTCGATTCACCTCCCTCAATACTATTGAAAATCCACAGTCTATCCATAGGCCACTAAATTTAATTTATCTGTTTTATTTAAAAAAAATCAAAAATCTAATGAGGGGGGGGGGACGGTAAAAAAAACATTTAAGAAAAAAAACATTTAACCTATTTTTAGAAAGTTAAGGAGGGCGAAGAAAAAAATATCATTAGACAGATTTCTAGTAAAGTAAATAAGGGTGACGGAATAAAAAAACTTTTGATCTGTTTGAAAAAACAAGCAAAAAAATATAGCTGGAAAAATGTTTTTTTATCGTCTAATACACCATTTGCACGATAAGTTTTCCTGGCCCAGTTCTGTTATAATTCACATGTACACAAAAGTGTTCAAATGTCCCATTCATTCACTTATTCAGTTATGATATATATTGTCAACAAATTTTAGAAATATTATTCACTTAATCATGTTAATGATCAATTTGTTTACTACTACATAGACATTATCTTCAATGCAATGAAATACCATTCAAAAGTAGTTACTAAAATTACATTCTGACACAGTTTGCATTTTTTTATTGAAAATATATAACGATATTCGAACCGACAGACAGTTTAAACAATCAAAATTTAAACGTAAATATCACGTTTTTGATCCTCCACTCGAGTCGTGACCTCAAACATGAAGTTGCCACGAAACAACAATTCATTTTGTTTAAATTCTAGCAGTCAAAGAATGTAATATGACAAAACTGTTTAAATTGTTATGTTTACCACCCCGAAAACAAGTAACTTTTTTTAGTGTAATATTGAGTTATCATTAATTTAAATGTACAGATAGCAGATTAAATGTGCTTATTGACATAGCGTATATCGCATAATTATATGATAAAATATAAATTTAAGCATAATGACACAACCATGATCATAGCTATAATAGGTCTTTAAAAACTAACATCCAGATAATATTTTTCTTTTATTTCAGATTAGCTCGTTTATTTCCCATTCAAATTGTAAAATGTACCTTTATTTACTAAGAGTAATATTGGGGGGGGGGGGGGGGATAACGCTAAGTAACTCAAGGCCAGATCCATACACGGTTAAGTTTGTCTTAACTTCAAACCGAATAAAATATTCAGTACATTCTTCAGATATACGTGCCTCAAGGATACATTAGGCCTGCTCTGAATTTACATTCCAGTAATTTCACAAGAGCGATATAAGATCTACTGCCGCCTTTGGACATCACCATACAACCAATATTAGTCTCAATTCTACCAAATTGGAAGATAAATATAGATATATTTTACTACAACACTGAATTGAATACTACAAATGGATAAAATATATTTTGTAGAAGATAGTTTAGACTTGCATGACAACTAAATGCCAGAATTTAGATAATTAGCGTAATAATTGTTTTCTGTACGATAAGCTAGTATCGGGAATTAGCAATGACCTTATCACTTAGTATTTTTGGCCTCCAGAAGTGTTAGTTGTTAGCTCATTTGACCTCTTACACTTCAGAAGTATGCGCAGAAAACTGTAGGTACCAGATTGAAGATTAAAATTCATTTATTAAGATTTTGTCTGATTTGACATTGAAATTACATTATAAAGCCCCCATCGGGGAGGGCTACCTCAGTATATGTGAACAATTACACCCTTTTGATCGTTTGGTTTATATTCTAAACTATCACGCAGTTTGTTATTTATCGGTGATGTGTAGGCTTACTAGACGCGTATAATGAATAGATGTGCCGGTATGTTATTTACTTGGGAATTTAGATAATAAAGCTTCTCGTAGAATTTTAGGCATTATGATGTCGAAGGATGGTAGGATTTGTTTTATTCTAGTCCCTGATAAAAATATTATAGCTGCTGAATTTTTCAAGTTTCAATTGTTGCTCAAATTATAACTTCAGTGATTTTATGTCAGCCATTTTGAAATTCATGTTTTGCAAAAAATTAACAAGGATGAGAGTTCCTCGTCTGCTCAGATATTACTGTAGGGGAACCAGCCAAGTATACTTGAAAGAGAAAAAAATATCAGCCAAAACAATGCAGCTGCAAAAATAGAGGAGACAATATTTTTTTCTAAAAAAAATGCAAAAATTTGCTTTCTCATACCTGAAAATATTAGAATATACATATTACTTATATCTCTCTAGTATGTAGCAAAATTATTCGTTATTATTTTTCTTTTTATGTACGCTGGTAGCCATCTTGGATTTCGCCATTTTGGACATTTTAGTAGGGTAGCCGTGCACTTTTAATCAACCGAGCGAGCGGCAAAGGTCTGATAGTTGATTCCACCTCAGCAAATGGTCCTTTATTAGGAAATCCATGTCTTACAAGTACCGGTTGGTGCGAAAAGTATTCTTTTTACGTTTTTTCACTTTTCGCCACCAAAAAAGGGGTGATTCTTCTTTTTTTTTTCAAAAAATAAATATTTCGATTTTTTCTACTGTCACTCATCACAATATATCCCAAGTGACTCAAAAATATTAAAAAAACACAACTAAAGACGTTTTGGTAAGCATTAGAGAGAGAGAGAGAGAGAGAGAGAGAGAGAGAGAGAAGTACGTTTATTTAACCAAAAATTACAAGGCTGGGAGAACCTCGCTAAGATTAAATATAACCGCTATTGCGAGGGCCACATTTAGCGGAAATTTAGTGGCAAATTCTTCAATTTTTATGAAAAAATTCAAATTTCACTCTTGTCAGAAAATTTCAAATTATTTTAAAAATTACAAAAAAACTGGAATAGTGTCTCATTATACATTAAAAAACTCCCCATGCTATATGGTATGGAGATAAAAATATATTTTAAAATATATAAATGTATAAAAACCTACTGAATATTATGCTATGATCTCTACCCCTGAATTTTTAGTTCTCGCGACAAAAAAAGGCCTGAATCTGATTTTTTTTTCAAAAAATAAATATTTCGATTTCTTTTACTGTCACTCATCACAATATATCCCAACTGACCCAAAAATATAATAAACACAATTATAGACGTTTTGGTAAGCATTAAGCAGAAATTTAGTGACAAATTCTTCAATTTTTATGAAAAAAATGAAAATTTTACTTTTTTCAGAAAAGTTCCAATTATTTTTAATATTAGAAAAAAACTGGAATAGTGTCTCATTATACCTTAGAAAGCTTCCAAATCTATATGGTAGTAAGATAAAAAATATTTTTTTTAATATATAAATATATAAAAACCGACTGAATATGATGGTATTACCCCTAGCCCCGAATTTTCAGTTTTCGCGACAAAATATAATTAAAAATTAGGATATACAGTGCGACCTGTACATACCGGACCCTGTGCAAACCGGAATCCTGTCTATACCGTAATAATTATTTGGTCCCAAATTAATTACACTCAATTTATTATAAATTTATTATAAATTTATTCTGTTTGTGATACTTAACGACCCAATAAATAAAAAACTAACGGTAGGTAAACTATAAAAATATTTGACTTATTCTTACATCGCTGGATTATTCCTAAATTATTTTTGACTCCTATAGTCAAGGCACTTATTTTACTAAATGACATAATTATGCAGTATCGGATCATTTAATCCAGCGTCATACATTCCAGAAAATATATAAACGTTATCAAACAAACGAGTGCTGTCATGAAACAATTTAAGAAAACTGCTGCAATATGATGTCGTTGTTAACAAATATGCTCCGTGTTTGAAATGTGTGAAGGACGATTACACGAATATAATGTTATTTTAGATTAGGCGCTAAAAATAAATGTTTATAAAATGACAAATGCGCTCCGTGTATGAAATATGTGACACACAATAACAAAAATGTACTGTTATTTTAAGTTAAGAGCTAAAATTGTAAATACATTGATAAATTATCACGGACACAATATGTATACCCGCTACTAGTTTTACTATGTATACTAGCTGTATTATATTTTTTATATTTGAATGATGTTTGAAAAAATAATGTATGCATCGATTATCATATGCTTATTATTTTAATATATTAAAACATCTTTAAAAAATGTATCTTTTATTATATCAATTTATTTACATTCATCCAGATATCATTTGTAATCCTACCGACGACACATCATGAATTATAACCCTCGTGTGAAATGTACAAGTTATCTTTGTTTGTTCCTCTCCAAAAGAAAAAAACCCTGTCTAAACCGGGACCTGTCCAAACCGGAATAAAACTTTGTCCCCAAGGCATTCCGGTATGTACAGGTTTTACTGTATATATATATTTTTTAGGGATTTTTTACTAAGTGTAAATGATCATAATTTTATCATATGTGACTGAATTATATAATAAGCACAATTACTGATGTATTGATAAGCATTAAACCGCAATTTAGAAGCAAATTCTTCATTTTTCATGGGAAAATGAATAAAATTAAACTATTTTTTAAAAATGTTCAAAATAATGTAATAAAACCATAAAATAATGTCTTATTGTACTTTCAAATGATTTCTCGGCTATATGGTATTAAGAGAATAATATTCAAAGAATATATAAATATAATAAAATATATATATGATGCTATAATATTACCCATGCCCTCGGCTAGTATTTAGTTTACGCGACAAAAAAAGGAATATCATAATTTTTCACAAAATAAATTAATATATTTCTTTCTCACTGTCATCATCATGATATTCCATAAGTGACTTCCCATATATTGTATATGGTTATAAGAAAAAAACCATCATGTACCAAAAATTTCATAAAGATAATAAAACCGACTAAATATTATGATATTCCTTTAACTTAGGTAATGGTAACCTTTACACTTACTTATTTATTTTAATTTCATTAAAATGTTCCCAATCGCTTTCAACAATAATATGAAATAATATATGATCAAATAAAATATTCCATGCAATTAGCGACATAACATAATGTAATATCCCTCACCCCACTATTTTAGAAATAATAACTTTCAATGAACATGGTGAATAGAAAACAAAATCTGTTCTTACATATATGTACTTCTAGATTTGTTATTGCAGCAAATAAAACATTCACTCGAATAAACTGAAATTATACCTCATATGTATATAACACACACATTTCGGTATTAAATGTCATCAGTGCCTGGTTCATATGAATCAGCATTGTAAACTTCATCATCATCATCTTAACATTCTAGATTTTGATTAGTCAACCTCTCGGACAAAATTTCAGGACCCTGCCTCCCGTAAAACCAATATATGGAGTATCTTCCATTTTTAACTTTCCAACCATTTTTTCCACATTCCACAAACGAATATGCTTGTTTATCGAGTTATGCGAGATACAGAAACAGTAATTTGTTTTTTTCATTCTTTTTGTAGAAGAACAGCCTTATAGGGAGAGTAGAGTGATGCTTAACATCCTTTTAACTTTCATAATGGGTTTTCGTTATCATGTGGCTTGAAACTTTTCTGGCAAATTTAAAAAACGGCATAAAATTACTAATTGTTGACAACTTCCATACATCTTACATACAAATTCCTCCAATGTAATGTGCATTGTAATTGAGTAAATGGGCATTAAGGATAAAAATATAGGGGGACGTACGTGACATAATTGTGGCTTTCAGATATACATGTATTAATTATTTTACTTGTCAGATGTCCAATGTCCAATGTTCTTTACATACATATATTTATGCTTAAAAGCTTTTAAATTAAGCTTTCGCATGTGATTGGAAACAATTTAAATATAAGCTTGATAATTTGTGAACATCTATTTAGGTCAATGCAAATAACAAATTCATTGTGAATACAGTCATTGTGTATTAAGCTTCAATTCTAAAAGTGACATGGCAGGTGTTCCACTTGAAGCCTAATTAGAGAAAAAAAGTAAGGTTCAATTATTTTTTGGTATGAGAAAAACAGCCAAGTCGATTTTCACCTTACACGGATGTTGTACAGCGCTGGCCATATAACGAAAAGGGTTGCTACATGTAATTAAGCCCTCAGAAGTTGAGACTTATAGAAGGTATACGTATTACAATTATTCCAATATACAACTGAGGCAATTACATGGTTTACATCTGCAAACTACAGTAATGACTTATCCTGGATAAAACTGGGTTAAGGGCATCAATATTCCACCAACTGATTCAGAAGAACAATTTGTCAGGTTATCATCATTACAGTCTGTCAGAGAGATTCATTCTGGAGTGATGTACCAGTAAAATTCATATTTAGTTTATTTATTTTATTTATAAATTCATATCTTCTGAAGATGTCTTTTTCAGTTGCAGCTGCGCTGCATCTTCAGGGACACTAGCCTGCCCTGGACTGACTGTGCTAGTAATTATGCCCATCTGGCTGTCCACATACATTTCTCTTGTGGTGTGTGACCTGGTGATCATAAAGGTATCAAATCTGACACAATGTTCAACTTTTAAAAACTTTGTTTGCACTGATTAAATGTACTGAACAAGTAGAGATAATTATTAAATGGTAGTCGATATTTGAATATAAACAGGCAGCTGGAAAACATAGTCCCTAATTTGTTATTTATATTTATTTTGTTTTTATTTTCGTAATTTTGAATAACTGGCAATACAAATCATTATATCGCTGGTCTAAATAGAAACGCTGTTCTTATTCCACAAAGTGCAGTGAACAAAAATAATATAATTGCCAATAGGCCAAATATTTATTCGATGAGTCTATGACTATTCCAAATATATATGGAACCTCTGCCACAGTGCATATGAGCACCGCAAATCCATAAGATTGTGCATAAATATGCACCTATATCAGTGTGTCACATGTCACGTGAGTCCCCCTGATGCTGGCACTATTAGACTATTTGTTTATTAAAATGAAAGTAAATATTTATTTTATTAACATAGTGTCTAAGTATTTAAATATGTGTGCATAGGTTCAAGTACAGTCCAAGTATTACATTTTAGGAATGCTAATTAGTTTATTGTGGGGAGGGGGGCCTACACATTGAAACTTATAATATAGAGCTAAAATCTAATTTTTAAGCATACATTTTAGTTTATATTGTAGGATATATGACAACAATCATAAATAAATTAATTATATGTATAAATTTATATAATTTAGTTGTAATACGATATCGTCATACTAGGGGAGACGTACGTGACACTTAGGGGGACGTACGTGACATAAAATATAAGTGATATAAAATATAAGTGATTCTTGTTAAAATACTGATGATCTGAAGATAGGGGGACGTACGTGACAAAATCGGTCATTTTTTGACATCATGAAAATTATACTGCAATAAAAATTAATTCTTTGACCTATTTTGTATACTAGACAGGTGTGGTTCTGCTATAGACCAATATAAACACCCTAGCATCATGTATTTATTCTATATCAAAGCTGGATAAACACACCACCAAAAACATGCAAACAAGTGTAAAACATTACATGGCGCTAATTTGATTTTTTTCTTGATATTGTTTGAAATGAGCCAATACTATATACTTATTATATATCATAGGAAAACTAATTTTATATTTTCTCAGAATAAACCCCAAACAATATATAATACCTGCTTGATATAGCCTCTGACTGAAATTTGATATAAAAATAGATGCTAACACATTACAAGCATAATTTAGCCTTTTTTTGGAAATTATTCATCATTTTCTTAAAAGTGTGAGTTTATTTAGATCCGTAAAAAGGTACACAGGCCTCAACTGTGTACCCCTGGTCATTTCTGTTCATTATTTTGTTCATTTTTCATGAAAAATGAACAATTTGCTTCTAAATTGCGGTTTAATGCTTATCAGTACATCAGTAATTGTGTTTATTATCTATTTCAGTCACATATGATAAAAAAAAATCCTTCATCCATTCGTTCGTTTGCTCGGTCATTTATTCATTCATTCACTCATTCGTTTGTTGGTTCGTTCATTCATTAAATCATTCATTATTTTATTTATTTATTTATTTATCCCTGCATAAATATGTATAAATATATTAAACTTGTATAGATATAAAACATGCTAGAACATATGCCGGTCAAAAAGCCATCAGATGTTATGCTGTCATACTGTGGATCGCATTCTCCAACAAAGTATGTTACGATTCTAGTTTGTTTATGTTACAAACGTTGTTTTTACTACATGCTTTTTAAATGTTTCAACTTTATTTTAGCCTACGTTAAACAGACATTTAACATTTCGTAATCAAGATGGCAGCAAACGAAGTGCATCAGTCTAACTCTAAGCCTATAATGAATCAAGATCTTTGATATCGGGACAACATTATATGAGCATTGGGAAAACATCTAAGCTATTTGGACAGCATCAGTTTAGCGTCAGGGCAATGCATTATATGGCATGGGTTTTTACACGAAGAGGCACATGTTATCACGTGTTAGTATGTCAGGCAGGTCTAGTCTGAACACTGATATTGGGCCAGATACTGGTCTCCAATGTTGTTTTAATGTTGGGCCACCGTCTTCGACGCTGGCCCAACATTAAAAAAACAGCATTGTTTCAATGTAACGTGTTTTTATTATCATTTCAACTATATTTAGGCCTATTTCACAAGTAAAAAAACGACAAATGTACAGGGGCCTATTTGATGGCAGGTGTATTCTTCTGGCGCTCCATAAATATATTTCAAGTCAATGGGTTGAAGGTAGATATTAACTGGTTATATCTGCTGAGGCTGGTAAATGCTGCTATAACACATGTTGCAAAGTTGTGGCAAGGTTACTCAGCGCTTGTGGAGAGGTTACTGAAGCTGTGGCGAGATTACTCTGGCATGCGAGATTACTTGTGGTGAGGTTACCTTGGGCGAGTTTACTCGCATCCATTTTTTCACACAATATCACTTATTTTTACGGCAATCATTTAAACTACTAACGGTCGAAAATAATAAACAAAAAGTAGGATATTATTTTAGCATTGGGTGATTTTAGGCCTACTATTGTATTAGGAAATATTCACCCTTTGTATGGATTGTATTGAGACTATTTATATATTAAACCATAACTGTTCATCCGTTGATGTTATTATTTTTTTTTTTTAAAAACAAAATTGGCAAAACATTGCTTGAATGCGCTGCAACGAACCAAATGCAGGCTTATTATAATAAAAACGAAAAAGTTGTATGCTTGTGGATGGTAATAGATATATTTATAATATATATTCATTTCAACTATATTAAGATTATATGATAATAACATTTTGTGCCAAACTAAATGATTAAAACACGTCTTTGAAAAAACTAGTGTGCTACGCATCACTAATCGTACTTGTTTATAATGACAGTTTGAAGAAATACGTCGGGGATTCCCTAAACTCAATCGGCCAATGGGACTGCAACCTTCAAGACACACCCCCAAATTGAATCAAATTGAAGCTGGCCAATCACAACCTAAAAACCAGAGCCCCGTTTCTGGCCCAATATGTAATCACAGGGCCAGGCTAAGGCAGGTCCAGCTATCTGAGGCATGTTGTATCAGATGGTAACATGGTCATCACTGTCTAACGGTATCTGATAAAGGTACTTAAGATAAGTACATTGATAAATGTAGTGACATCGATACAGAAAGTATAGACTGCTTTCACAAAATACATTATAGACGAAATTATTCCTAATGTTGAAAGAGACTGTTTGATTAAATACATTATGTCAACTGTGCAGTCGCAAATTCATTACTGTATAACTGTTTGAAAAAATTCTTCTGATGCCTATAGTGAATATTACCAAAAAACCATGTACGATAAGATGGTCAACTCTCCCCAAAACGTGAAATCACTCTCAGTGCTGTCCCCCGGTATTGGGAGTTGAAACTAATGCTTTTGCCATCTATCAAGAATGATTTTACCATATTACGACGAGTAATTATGACATTGATCCTATTAAAAACAATACATACATCACATCATAAAAATCAGAAAAATAAGTATTGCCCGAGGTTTACTTCTATTTTTTATCCAATAATTTGTTAGTTAGTTATCAATACTTTTTAATTGTCTTCTTCCCTTTGGTACCTCAGGGGTTGATGCGCCCGTATAAACAAGTATTCATATTCATTGTTCACAAACAACAGGTGACGCCCACGAAACGTCGACTCAATTATAGTGTAATTCTGGTCCAAGGTTTGTAATGCTGGTCCAGCATTACCCCATTATTGGTTCATCTTCCCGTATCTGCTGGCAGGTGAATTGTGTGCAAGGGTAGATACGGGCAAAGAAAACCAAGATAAGGACAATGGAAATAATATATATACTATATAAATTATATTACTATATATTATATTCTAATGACACGGATCATTTGTCATGTTTATCATTCGGAATATGCCTGAACAGAAATATTTTGCTGATATAAAGCCTGTTACTGTTACTGATGATTCACCTGATCTGAGCGATACTGTCACAGAAATAGCTTATTCAATGCTGAAATCATTCATGCCACAAACGGGTATTACCATTGAGGAAGAGAATATTCTTGTATAATATTATATATCAGTGGATATCTTTGTCGCAAAGTGTCGCGATCTGCATGTGATCAATGTAAAATAATTTTGATGCCACTAATAAATTGCATACATTTCTGTCTAAGAAGCAATATTTGAATATTCAAAGTGTGGGGCTTTTGTTTCACGTCAAAATTTAATACAATTATTGGTTCAAATGAATTTTCGGAAATATACCTGAACACATAGGAGTCACAACGGATATCAAATTATTACCATCATCAAAGACACTAAATCACGTGCAAGTTGTGAATGTTTCACGTTAATATTACATATTTATGTCCCAATTCGGCTACACCATGTACTGCGGGAAAACACCTTATTACCAGTAACGGCAGGAGAAATAGAAAATTATTAAAATTCAACTATAAATAAATTGTGTCATAAAAATGAACGTGTCTTGTTTTCAAGATATCAGTATATTGCTAACGCTCCAGTCCTCAGTGACATTGATGGCAGTGGTCCGAGAGAGAAGGCTCACATATTATAATTTTATAATATTACTTTTGTGTTCTGAATATATATTTTTAAAAAAAAAGTTTGAATGAAAATACACGTCTGCCAAGTTATGGTTGCTACCAATGTTTTGCCCCCATCTCCTTTGTGGTCGCTATGCTTGACGACATATCGTCACTCCCCTCCCGTTCTGTGCCCACATATTTGTGTACTTTCTGTACACAGCTCTTCTGTTATTTAAATGAATACATTTTATTCTCTAAAATAGTATGATAATATAACATGACTTTTCTGCTATATTAGAAGTTATTTTCGTTCCAAAAATAAATATTGCAGAGATATTGTCATAGCTGTCAAACCTAGAAAAACATTATTTTTTCTTTGGAAGCTAAAGTGGTGAAATTATCACTTGTTTTATATGATGATACTAAAGCCTAGTTCCAACTCCCGTTAAAAGGGGACAGCACTGCACAATGTATTACACCCATTTGTATGGTGAAATCCGTAAGTTGATCATCTTATCGTACATGGTCTTTGATATTACAAAGACTACATAGTCGAGCGGCATGAGTTATAAGTGATGATTTTCACTGGAATGTAAAATGTATAGATATTGTTGCCTTGGTTTAGCTAAATGTTTGTCAACGAAAATGCATTATGGAATATCATAAATGTGGTCGTTGTGTCGAGTGGTTGGGATGCATCCCAGTCAGCGACACACTCAGCCAATGTTGGTTCAATGATGGACCATCTGTATCTGTATATTACGTGGCAATACGCACTATTGCGCTATCGCTCCACGGGAGAAACTTAGCAAGGCCTGTTATCATTCATGATATAATCGATCGCCTAATGTGCATGCCAAGTACTCCACATTGTCGATTTTTTGGGGTTTTGCCAAATGGAAACTGCGCCTACGTCCATTGAGGTTCTTTTTACGTTCAACTCAAAGTCAGTCAGACGAGCCATCTGATTTACGTGGTTCTCTGAGCCCCACGACACGACATCGCAGCACGATGTCCTAGTGTATACGGCACCTGGCAGTCCCAGGCGGTCACCGATCCAATTATGAACCGGCCGCAACGTTGCTTAACTTCAGTGCTCGAGCCGACACCGATAAGACAACGTCGGCGACGTTGGCCCAACATTGAAGCAACATTGTCTCAGTGTGTCGCGTTTGCTGGGTTGGTGATGATATGACCTCCTCGTACATTTAGTAGATTGAATTATTTTCAACCACGGGGGGGGGGGGGCATATGCTGGCCCAATGTCTTCAACGCCGTCCCAATATTAAGCCAATATTGAATCCCTTGTTCAATGTTGGGCGCTGTCTGTGGGATGTACTAGCATTTGTGTCGGCCAGTGACATCACACATTGGTCCTATGATAGCACAATGCTGACCACCGTCGCCAATGCTGTCCCAGCATTGTGATTCTTTAACTGTTAAGTTCCCTGTGCTGTGGTTGTAATATTATTTATTCCTGGGGTTCCAACCAGGAAAGGATTTTTAAATTACAGAAGAAAGCCATGAGGATTATCTGTTCAAGTGGCTACCTCTCGCACAGCGAGCCTCTCTTTATTAAGTTAAATGTCTTGAAAATCGACGGTATGTTCACTCATCAAGTACTAAACTTTTGTTATGATTTATAAACAAGAATTTACCCGCATATTTTAATAACATGTCTTCTCTACTACAAACAATAACTTATCACCATAACATCAGACAGCGGAAAAAATATTTATTACCATTAGTAAAACATGTATTTGCTCGGAAATGTATGCGTTTTTGTATACCTGATACTCTAAATAAAACAAGTAATATGATAACAGACAAAATTAAAACTCACAGTCGGAAAGGATTTACAGCATATATCAAGCTCTTTCTCATTAATAAATACGACCCAATATGTTCAACACCAAATTGTTACATATGTTCCCTTGATTATTGAATCTTAATATATTTAATTTTATTATTTCATTTATCGTGTTTTTTTTATTTATTTCTTATTATTATTTATTATTATTATTATCATTTTTTTTTAACGCGTGGACAAGTAGTTTTATGGTTTTCGATGTCCCGGTAGGGGTGTGGCACTGACAGAGTGCTGGCTCGCCAGCACTGTGTAAGCGTCTCGTCCTTGGTGGGACATCGCCAGGTTGGCCTACAGGCTGCCTAATGATGACTGTGCAGTGCGCACTGTCAGCGCTCACGTAAATGTGTATGTGTATATGTGTGTACATTGTAAGTACATGTGCATATGTATATACATGTATATTCACATACAATTTAAATAATAATAATTAAATGATACTTCGTGTTGATACATAGTCGTCTCACGTTGATGCATTTCCCTCCACCCCATGCCTAATCTTCAAATCGTTACTTGTTCTTAACACCCGTCTCTGTACCTCCCCCGTGGCGTATGCAGCATTCCAGAACCATCACGCACCACATTTTAGGGTGGCCCGCATAGAAGCGGCTTTTAGCAAAGCCTTTTGCGGGTCTCCTTTGTATCCATCATCAAAAATATATATATATATATATATACTTTAACAGATGTAAAACTTGTAATTGGAACATGAATAAATGAATTTGAATTTGAATTTTATTCACTATAAACAATGAAAATAGAATCAATCTTAGTCTACATTCCTTGCTATAATCAAGGAATTTAGAAGGTCTTTTCTATATTCCTTGCTATGATGTATGAGTGGATGGACTCTTCACTTCACCTTCCGTCATTCACATATCACCGCTGAGCTGCTCGAGCGACAGAGCGGGGCCTTATCACACCTAGTGGGGTGGGGGGGGGGGGTTGTCTGTATCAACGAGATTGCGGTATTGATGAATATAAAATAACATCATTTTTGCGTTACAGTTCTAAGGAATCATACATTTGGCGCGGCCTATCTTCTTTCTTCACTGGACCATAATATTTACATTGCGATGGATCCCATTCCTCTGAAAGTTGACAATGCTGCGCATGCCGGTGGGCCCACAATATGTAGCCAGTGAATCATAACGACCCACCTACCTCCATCCAGACCTTGCTCAGGGATGTGTATAACGTTGAATGCGTTTGTTCATTTATTCAGACTGAACGTCACCAAACACCGGACTTTGACCACATGTTGGGTCAATGTTGGTCCAACGCCGGCGACGCTGGCCCAACATTAAACCAGTACTGGGTCAATGTATTGAGTTGATACCTGGTGACAAACACTGATTAAGGTAGTCACGGTTACAGTGACATGAAGTGCTATATATATAGTCAAGGCAAACACGCTATAACTAGACAAACACGCTGCTATGCTCTAAGATTGGTTCTTTGTTTACTGTTGCCAGCATGGTCACGTGGGCGGCCAGGTGGAGTTTGATTGACAGCAAATGCGGCTATATGGCTCTGAGTTGCGGTCAGCCTTAAGCTCTCTCATTGGTTGAAGGCTTAGAAGCACCTCCTCCTGTATTGAGTGACAGGTCACGTACATGTATCTCAGGGATATATGACAAATATAAACCAAACGAAGATCGTCCTAACTATGATGAGCTATGACATAATGATAAGCTATTTCCCAGTGATCACGACACGTTGACCCAATGTTGGGTTAATGGTTGCCCACCGTCTAGGAAGCTGGGTAAACATTAGCCCAGCATTGGGCCAATGTGTTGTGCTTGCTGGGTTCTTCTTGTATAATAATAATGTATTGCGTGGTGTTTAAATGCCATTTAGTGCTATACGGTTACAACTACATGATTACTTGTGATGACTGTAGGATTATTTCCTTTTCACGTCAATCAGATATATACATTTGAAACTATCTTATTATTTTTCTTTCTTTTTATATATCTAAATATTGGGTCTTTTAGTAAAATTGACCTCTATAATACAATCTTTAGAGTCAGTGGTCGGGGGTGGAGGTGGCGCCCCAATTTGTAGTTGTCCTTTTTATAGTTTTTCACTATCTTAAGTGAAAGACAGGAATTATTGGAGTAAATAAAATACCCAATAATTCGTTCACTTGGAGATGAAAAGGTATCTAAGAAAACAAAGCTGGAAAGGAATAAGAGTGTACCCTTTCAAGCAAGATAATCCAACCAATGCTGTCTCAATGCTGGGTGACCGCTTGCTACGCTGGTCCATCATTGAACCAGCGGAACTTAGAGTGGTACCACCTAGTGAGTGGAAAAGAAATATTAACCTAGTTATCAGTATTCTGATATTATCTCTGACACTTCACATATGTATAGGTAGGTGACTGTTCTACTGGATTCACGATCGCATCATGTGTTGATGTAGGTCTACAAATCCCTTGTATAACCTCTCTAAAGGCAATTGGTACAGAAAGGTTTTTTTTCGATAACTAAGTACTATTTCTAATTAAACCGAAACAAGTCAGCCCTCTATTTTTGCCAAGATGACGTAATAACAAGAGTTATATAATAGTGCAGGAGTATTAGACTTCCACTTGTAGAAAGCTGTATTTTTCAGGAAAGTTGCCCAATAACCCTAACCCTAAGTCGCCAAAAATCCATGCTGAGCAAAAAAATCATTTGAAATTTTCAAAATGGCCGTCATCCGGAGTCATAAAAACCCCCAAAATTGTCATAATTTTTCAACAGCCAACATAGAACAACAAACAAATGTTTAAATATAACATAAATTATAGTTTATTATTCATTAAATGTACATTGAAGAATTTTTTTTTTAGAAACTATCATAGCTCTATAGCTCAAAGATGATATAGCTCAAAGATGATATCAGGGAGGTATTATATGTGGCCCTTCTCTGTTGCTCTGATGTATCCAATCCACGGCTTCCCAGTGCGACTCTGTCCTGATATATCATTCATCAAATCATCGACTATCTGTGTCACTTGTGCAACAGCTACTTTTTGGAGTACAGTACATGCATCACACTGACCTTGGCGTAACATTCCGTGCAAGATAGGAAGACGATATATTTAGTGACCCTGGGATGACATCACTTTTCTCAAGATCTGAAAGTGAAGGATACTTTGACATATTTTTAACCATGCATCTAATATCATATTCAATAGTTGTTGATGCCATATCTAAATAAGATAGACCAGTCTATTCATAGCTTGCTCTCAGAATTATGATACCGTCTGGGATTGTGTATATGTTGTCTTTCCCTTGTTGTCATTTCGGTACCATAATGGTCACTTCACTTATTCCTCAAGTGTTTTGAGGAAGCAGTTTGCTCACCATAAGTTTGAAAATTTTCAAGGAGTTTATGTAAGTGAAGCAGTGAAAACTGAAATTCATCACATTTGTCGAGATTGCCACACAGTCTCAAGGAGGAATCGTTTTTATGGCCATCCACTCAACCAGATGGTCTCCGTTTGGTTGATGTATCTAGGGTTCGATCAGAATGGTAAACAGCCTCAGCTGATACCATATCACCTAAACAGTGCACACGTATCTTCACAGCTTCCCCTAAGTCATCATTTCTTTCCCCAGCTTTCTTAATGACATTTGTTATATAAGTTATTTTGTTTGAGCATAATGTAGGTTGGTTCTTCGACTGCAAGGTACCCACTGTAATCCTGTATGGGAGATCCACAGTATAAACAATCACGACGGATCTCAATAGATGGCAATTGTGATATGCGCTTGGGAATAGTCACCTGACCAGTATATACTATATATCTCTTCCTCCTAATATCACTTACTAAAATAGTCAGATATGTATTCCATGTGATGGGAAATAAAATTATCTTATGCTTAGACAGCTTATTTGTTGTTCTACGTTGAATATAGCTATACTATAATAATTTAATAGCTTTCGCAAATTAGAATGGCGGCCATTTTGAAAATATTGAGTAAAAAAATTTGCTCAGCTGCGATTAGAGACGGACGCAAACTAACCGACTTTATGTTCTTACAGAAATGACTAAATTATCATAATATTAAAGTATCTAATATATATTTTTTTATTAATAATGAGTGCTTCACTTGCACGTCAAGTGACTACACAGACATAGAAGCTGTTCTCCTATAATATACATACTACAAATATTTGACACATTGTGCTATATTTTAGCTGTTGTGTTATTCACTACATGTTGGCATAAATACATCAGAGATAATTCTGCTAAATATGCTAAATATGTTCTGTATCTGCTATATTATATTAAATAAAAATTATTATGTATCCCCTCTTTACACAGGTGGCGACATATTGCTTTACCTGTGTCCACTGGGTGCTGTCTGTAAGTCTGTGTCTGTGAGTGTCCCATTTATTTCTGTCCAGCACTTTCTATCGTGCAAGTGGTCAAACACGAGACTTTGACCCAATGCTGGGTTAATGTTAATATTAAAGCTGTTGCCCAACTGATTGAGCCCGAAGACGATTTAGTTACTGTAGATACATAAAACGGGTTCCATAACTTCAAAATACATAGTCTCTACTGTCCACAGGAGCCATTTAATAACATTAATTACAAAAGTCTTTGACATTGCATCTATTAGCTATCAACCTTTATGGTTATGCTGCTGGAAGGGAGACATCTTTTTTTGTTTAGAAAAAACTAGACTCTTCCAGTTATTATTATTATCAACATCTGAAGTACTCCACTTCATATTCCAACAAACATAAGCTCACCTGCTCAACTCCGAACACCGCCTGTACTGACAGGCAGCAGATCTGTTCATTTTAGCCCTGGCCACTCGGCGAGGACTGTGTGCCTGCATGTTGAATTGGTGTATAATAACCTGACAACAACAAAATAAACTATGCAATTAGTTGATGTACATAATCTACCCGTATGTAAATATGAATGCGAAATATTGTAGTAGTAGCATGTATAGACTATCGTACTAGTAACTAACCCCACATATATATGTTCATAATGTTACAACCACTGTTATTATAACCCCAACAAACTCAATCTGCTGGACCAATGTTTTTTTTTCTAATGCTGTCATGTTTAAATTGTCCCGACGATCAATACAGTATATATACTGTATTGATCGTCGGGATTCCCACAGATTTCACCTCAAACCACGTGTCACAGGCCCTGTTTACCCAGGGCTGTTTACAAACATCCACAGGTCTGTACAACCACTCAACAAACCGCCTCTCGGCAAGCAGGAGACATTGGCCCTGCATTGGGTCGGTGTCTCGTGTTGGCTGGTCTGTCCTGTCAGCAGACACATCTGGTTACTCGGCGAACACGGTGTGCATGCAGTGTGGCCAACACTATTAGAGTTATTTCAAACTTCCATAAATATATGTGTACACCTATATCTGCATCTTCCGGCATGTTTTGGTTCTCTTCAGCCCCGATTATATTGTTCATGATTATGTATGTATATGTAGCCTATGTCTACTATTATTGCTTTTATATTATTATTATCATGATTGCAAAATATCTAATTGACTCGATCAGTTGTAATGATTATTTACATGTTATACACAGAGTCTAACCCTATACGTCACACTGATACTTGATTAAAATACCATTGCTTGCTGTTTCTTCCACATAGCAAAATATTAAGCTAATTCAGTTCATATTTGGTATCCGTAGGCATACCATGTCCTGATCTCTCTAATTAATTTAAGAACAATTTCCTGTTTCTTTATTATATTGATACCTCTCAATTGTTTTTTCACATGAACGACGGATTTATTCTTATTAATGCAAAACCATCCTTCCAACTACTACAGACTATAAGTAACAACTCCGTCGAACTACATGAACGACTGATTTATTATTCTTCTGCAAAACCATTCTAATAATCACTATAGATTACAAGTATTACCTCTCACCCAAAATCACTTTCATAAAGTTATCGCTGAAAGCATGTTAGCGTAACAATAGCCGCTGAGGATTTTTTCTATATTATTATTTATTTATTTATGTATTTTGACACTATTATGTTTCTTTCTCAAATTATGTTTATTTTTCAATTCAAATATTTTTGTCGCCGATGCTTGCTTGGGTTGTGGTGTGAGTACGGTGATATCACTTAGAGAGTCATGGGGGTAAATCTCGAAATGTACAGAGCTAGAACTGGTCTATTTAACAGACACAGGTATAAGGTTCATGTTGTATCATCTGTATTTAACTCTATTCTAGTTACATCCATTGTTTTATCCGTTATGACGCTTGTGATGTATATAATCCTACTATGTGGTGATGTTGAGCTTAACCCTGGACCGCAATCAACATGTTTATCTTTGTGGCACTGCAATATCCGTGGCCTCAACACTGATAAATAACTCGCCTTAAAATCTGAAATCTAAGGCCACTTCGACCTTGTTGCTGTAACAGAAACTTTATTATGCAACACCAAAACCCTAGATCTATCACTCAACTGCTACCTACCTATATTTAGAAAGGACAGAGGTCAAGGAGACGTACCTTGGGGAGGCGTAGCTTTGTATGTTAATGAAAATATTATTGCCAAGCGGAAAACAGAATTTGAAAATAACTCATTGGAAATACTCTGTATAGAGTTGGTAACTAAACGTAAAAAAAATTGTTATTTGTGTGTGTTACCGTCCCCCTAATTCTGGTATTATTTTTTGGGACCAATTACAACATGTCTATGATTCCATACGTCAAGCTGGATATATTAATATTTTTTTAACTGTTGATTTTAACGCCGACCCGAACACTGCTAGTGGTTCTAAATTGCACTTTTTTATCAATTCTAATTCTTTACTTATGTTAATTGACCAACCAACAAGATATACAATTAATACCGCCACCATACTAGACCAATTCATTGTCACGCCTACGCTTCGAGCCGGCAACGTGAGTATTACCCCACCCCTCGCGACCACCGACCATTGTCAAATTTCCTGCAATATCTCAATAGATCTCCCTCCCAAAACCACTTTATCGCGACACATCTGGCTGTACTCAGAAGCAGATTGGGAAGGGCTGAACGTGGCTATCACAAACCACGATTGGCGAGCACATCTAGACCGGCAGAATGTTAACGAAATTACCTCTCTAATTACGCAATCTTTTATTAATCTGGCCAGGCAATTCATTCCTAACAAAATTGTAACAATTCGAAAGGGCGACCAACCGTGGTACACCAACCTTCTACGCTCCAAGAGGCGTCAGCGGGACAGACTATTTAGACACGCTAAATTAAAAAACACCAACGAAGCATGGTCAAAATATCGCAGAATTCGAAATGAATATGTTCATTGTTTGGCTTTGTCCAAAGAAGCATACGAAAACAAACAAATCAGTAATTTAGAGTTAGAAGATATCGGTGGTCGCGGGTGGTGGCAAACAATTAAACAACATATTGGGAACACAAAATCCGACAACATGCCAGCTCTATTATTGCCCTCAGGTGAAGCTGTTCATGACAATATCAGCAAAGCAAGTGCGCTTAACAATTTCTTTGTTTCGCATTCCACAGTGGACGACTCGCACACAACCCTGCCTGCTGCTGAATTCATCACAGAAGGTCGACTAACATCAATACGCCTCAGCGAGAAGGAAGTGCAAGATATTCTAGTTACACTTAAACCAGCAAAAGCACCTGGCCCTGACGGTATTAGTCCCCATGTCTTAAAACTAACCGCCAAAACAATATCAAAACCGTTAAGTAATCTTTTTAATTTATTCCTCCAACACGGAATCTTTCCCGATACATGGAAACAGGCAAATGTAATCCCAATATTTAAAAAAGGCGATAAGAGCTCCCCTAATAATTACCGCCCCGTTTCCCTATTAAGTTCTGTAGGCAAAGTAATGGAAAAGTGTATTTTTAAGCAAATGTATAACTATTTTAGAGATAACGACCTAATATATAAATTTCAATCTGGATTTCTTCCGGGATGTAGCACCACACACCATCTGGTACATTTGTACCACAGAATCTCCGAAGCTTTCGATAAGGGATTAAAAGTACAGATGGTGTTTGGTGACATCTCCAAAGCTTTTGACAAAGTATGGCACGCCGGGCTATTATTCAAGCTCAAAAATATGGGAATCACGGAGGAATTACTTGCATGGATCAGTAACTACTTGTGTGACAGAAAGCAGCGGGTGGTGTTGCAGGGTGAGTCGTCTTGCTGGGCTGATATAACGCTGGAGTTCCTCAAGGGTCCGTCCTTGGACCACTTTTGTTTCTGGTTTACATAATTGATATGAAAGAAGGCCTAACATCAAAACTGACTCTATTTGCAGATGACAATTTACTTTTATCTATTTCAAATTGTCATATAATAAATTCGCAGATTCTAAACAGCGATCTCGAAAAACTCGAAGCGTGGGCGCAACAATGGATTGTCAGCTTCAGCGCTTTAAAAACAAACAGTATGGTGGTTAATTATAGAAATATTACTCCCCCAAATAACCTCAAGATGTATAACCAAGAATTACAAAACATACCCTACTCCAAACATTTAGGTGTTACCCTCCAACAAAATTTAAAATGGGACAAACACTTTGAGGAAATATCAATTAAAGCCAATAAACGTTTGGATATCCTAAATTTACTTAGCTTCAAACTCAGTAGAAATAGTCTTGAAATTCTTTATTTTACCTTTGTCAGAAGCGTCCTGGAATACTCAAACGAGCTTTTTTCAAATGCAACTAAAGAAAATCTGGAACTTTTTGACAAAATTCAGAAGAGAGCAGGAAAAATAGTATTAGGGGCTATACGTGGCACATCATCTATTAAAATTTACACCGAACTGTCATGGGAAAGTCTACAGTCCCGACGCGAGAAAAAAATGATCATACTTTATTCTGATATACTTCACGATAGGACTCCTTCTTATTTAAAACCCATTATTCCCCAAACAGTTAAAGAAACTAGTCAAGGCAGATACAACCTACGAAACAACTCAACTTAACCACCATCTTTTTACAATGAACATTATTGATAATCCCCTATGTACATGTAGACGTAACGAAACAACCAACCATTTTGTTATCGAGTGTCCACAATACCACCTACCCAGAGTTGTTTTAATAGAAAATTTAACCCAAATAAATATAAACTTCAACTTAGAGATGCTTCTCCTCGGTACACGTGACAGCCTTCTTGACCTTCAATTGATATCCCTGCTAGATACGTTTATCACCGCCACTAAACGATTTGCTTTGCTAACAAAAAATAGTAAGATTCATAATCACCATTTTTTTGAAGTTACTGTCATGTCTGACACATTGGTGTTTGATACTTTATCTACAGCGCTGATGTGTCAGACATGGCGCTACTCCATCTTAATTTTATGTTATATATATTTAGGGCTTATTATATTATATGTTATCACATAGATATAGCGCTGTCACATTGACACCACTCATCCCGCTGAAAGCTGGACATCGGCCCAATGCTGCCATAGAGTTGACCTACCATCTTCAACGTCGGTCTAGCACCCGGCTGGCTGTGGGTCGTTGTCTTGTGTTTGCTAGAATGTGAGGTCATGTTGGCAATATAAGGTCATGTTGACGGCATGAGGTCATGTTGGCAATATGAGGTCATGTTGCCAATGTTATGATATCACTGCCAAGCATTTGCTTTACGACACTTTCTAGCTCTGCCAACGAGATCTACAACCACTGGCTACTCATAGTACTCACACCATGACTCCGCAAGCATCACTCACTTTTTTTTCCGAGCGAAGCCTATGTATTACAATCCTGTATTGTTTCAATTGGTTGATAAAATATGTTTTAAACTAACAGCTAGGTGTGTGAGATAGAGCTAAACAATTTATAGTATTGGGAGAATGACGGGCAAGCGCTTAAAGCGTTGGCCAGCTTTGTGTCAACAGTCTGCTGACGTTATCAGTGATAGGCAGTTTGTGTAGTACCCCCCCCCCCACCCTCGCTGTCCCGTCACTCAACGCTTATCTCTTGTCTTGACCTTCCTGATGGTTGGGCCAGTGTCGGGCTGACGATGGCTCTGACAACTTAACAAGCACCTGACAGGCCCGCCAACTCCACCCACCCCTCTCCAGATCAGCTGTTCCTCAGACACAACATGTATTTGCTGCCGTTTAAAGCTGGAAATTGACAATAAGCCCTTATCAGAACCAGCTTTTGTAATGTATGTTGTGGTTCTGATCAGACCTATAGCTTTCTAATAGTTCATCCTAGGAATATAATATATAATACTTGGTTTATCTAAAAGATTTGAATGTCCTTTTGTACTTGTGAATTTCGAAACGTTTTTTCATATTCTGAATAATTGTTTTTGTGAGATTGTTTTGTAGGGAATTTATCCATTTATCAATTAGTTTTAGTTAATTTATATCTTGCGTTTTTTACAGCCTGTTTTGAACATATTTATAGGTTTGATGCGGCTTTCAGTCTATATGCTATAGATCTTTTTCTCCAAAGGACCAGAAATCCAAGACATATTATCGGTATTTCATTTATTATCAAAACTTTCGTAGCCTTTGAAGAGTCAGCTAGTGGACTAATTCTGCCAGCCTCCTCCCACCCGCCGGCCTGATACTCCACATTGGAGAGCTTCTAAAGTAACAATTTCAAAGTTTAAATTATTATTTATTCATTTCGAGGTTGTGATATTATTTATTCACTTGAATCGTCGGACTATTCAGCTCCTAACTTTGGATATATTAAGGAAATGGCGAATCTCAGATAAATTATTATTTTTTTGTAAAATAAAAACTTTTCAATGACTATAGGTCTTTTCTACTATAGATTTGTTAATATTATAGAGTTGATAAATTATTTAACAGTGTATTTAAACTAAAGCAACATTAAGCAATAGGTATTTCACTGATCACAATTTATAAATAGATCTAACGGAATTTTTTTAAGAAATGGTGGAAATGGTGAACTTAACCAGTGCCATAATCGCCAGACTTGCACGATACGAGTGACCTTTATGTATTTTCTCGCAATATCACAATACTCACAATACACAAAACTAATTATGTAGACCTGAAACTATTTATAAACATCATGATTCATTTGGAAATTGCCCCGGGATGCGGCGCCGCATCAATGTTCAAATGTTCACAGAAATCACCTGACATATTCCTACACGGAGACACAGGCGCTGTGACGTTTAAAGCGACACAATCAGGCTGAAATCATTAAAAAAATCAGTATTTTTATTTTGGTTTCTCAATATGACCATATGATGTGAACATGTTCATAGTCTAGAATTACGTAAGTTTTTTAATTTTTGGGTTGGGCATTTACCAGTTAAGTGAGATATAAAGACGAAATTCACGTATTTCTTATTTTGGACATGCATGTCCAAAATAAGACATATGGGAATTTCGTCTTTATATAGGTATATTTGTAATCAAACTATCAAAAAAATTCCCCAGCTTTAATATGAGTTGATGAGGATTTCACGCTACATTACAAACCACCAAGATTCACAACTGCATGTAATTCATCATTGAAAAGCATGTACCCAATCCTTTTGGGGAATTCTAAATGCGCTTATTTTTTCAGTTGGCAGTTTCATTTGACAGATTTTCATAAAAAATTGTACCAAAACGACCAGGAAAAAATGGATTGGTAAAAAAATCACATTGCATCTAATTATATGGTCTTATCTCACATATACATGATGTTACTTATGATGAAGAAATATATATAAAATGTGAGAAAGTGTAATATTACCTGAATCATTCCTGGGATCCAGTGGAGGTGTATATGCGAAATCCTCTCAACTTGCGCTGGTCTGATTAATATCGCTGTGTGCTAGTCTATACAATAGTTGAGTGTGCTGGTCTATATAATATCATGGGTGTGTTTTATATCACTGATTGATGCTTTATATGGTATCATTATGTTTTTCATAACACTGATTGCTGGCCTGTACTCTGTACTGTTGTATAGCATATCACTGTTCACTGTTTTCTATGCTATCACGGTGTGTTGTTTTATATCATATCACTGTGTTTCTATGTGATATCACTACCGCTCATGAAGTCGTTTGCAGACAGGTATGACTGTTATGTGTCTGTCTTTACTTTAATCTGCGCACTACTCTGGGGTTTACCTCCTATATCCCTAGACTCGATTAGGCCAGGTGCCTGGTGTAGTTATGGGAACAGTGTTTACCTGTTGCCAACTGTGATGATGACATAGACTGTGACAGTTGAGTCTGTATTTGTTATAAACTATGCATATTTTAACTGGACCTTAAGGACTTTTTGGAAACCTGAAAGTTATGGTTTATAAATCCAGAGTAGAAACCTGCCACGTCCCATCGTCTGAATCTTGATGGTTTGTAATTCAGCCTGGTGATATGCTCGGGAATTATTTAATAGTTTGATTAAAAATATACCCAGAGATAAAGGGGTATGGCATGCATGCTGTGTTTGCCAGAGGACACTTGTGCAAACTACAGCTATATCTGGGCTGAGGTGAATTGCATGACTAAACATGATCAAAGGGTGTCGTGATTATAAAGAACTCCACAAACAGTAGGCATACTACCACTAGTCCATGGGCCAGATAGGGTTACCGTGCACCCCCCCCCCCCCAGGACAGTCTGAGACCAAATTTTTTTTCGCTTCTTGGACCTCCCCCGATATCAAAAGTCGATGCCATCAAAAAAAAGTTGGGATGGACTACCTGTTTCGGGCTATTTTCAAAATGGCCGCCATCAAAATCTGGAAATCACGTTTTCTGTTATAACTTGAGTTCTAAGGCAGTTAGAGTCACAAAATTGGTGTCTATACATATCTTTTGGGGGGCGAGAAAATCAATTATGCCAATAAAAAATGTTTCTGTCTTGTGGAAAATTGACAAACAGCTATTCAAACGTATTTTTCGCGCATTTTCGGCTATTTTTTTATGTTAGTCCATGGGCCAGAGCGGGTTACTGTGCACCCTCAACCCATAAAATTCTGAGACCAAGTTGTTTTTGCTTATTAGACCTTCCCAGATATCAAAAATCAATGCCATCAAATAAAAGTCGGTAAACTACCTGTTTTAGGCCATTTCAAAATAGCCGCCATCGAAATTTTGAAATAACGTTTTGTGCCATAACTTCAGTTTCAAGGCAGTTAGAGTCACAAACTTAATGTATATACATATGTTTTTTGGGGGGATGAGGAATCCAATTATCCCAATAAAAAATATTTCTGTCTTGTAGATAATTTATAAACAGTTAAATGAACGTACTTTTCGAGTATTTTTGGTCATTTTTGTGTATTTTAATGCGAACACAGGAAAAAACTGAACTTTAAATAAAAATTGTAGTGGTATTTTATTCCGTGAATAACGAGCATTACAGTGTTAAAAGTTGTAAATAAAAATTAAACGTTGCTTTTGACTAGCATGATAAATGACAAAAACTTAGTGTCGAAAATATTAAAATAACAAAGTGGTGACTGTTCCATGAACCCATGTGTACATGTAATCTTCATCCATATTATATCTGATCAGCACCGCTGAGTAGAATATTTCCTTCTTTGCAAAAAAACAATACTTTCACACAAGATCATATTGCCACTTTAAAATTTAAAACGGCAGATACACCCTTTCAATGCCAAGGGGAAGATATCATTTTAAATGTGCAAGTGCCGATAGCAGAGTTTACTTATTGTCCAGCACTTATTTAAATGGCCTCTAACAATCATCTGACTAGGTATTTTAAACACATTTAATCAGATGAAACAAGTGCAAAAGTAAAACAAATAAAAACAAGTTTTAACAAAATATTTGGTACCTCAACAATCTATTGGTGAAATAAAATTGTGGTGTAAAAATTATATTACATCAGATTAAAAACCACTTAAATATAACTTTTACAATATCGCACAAATTAAAACATAGTTTTAAAGAAAATATTTGTCACCACAACAACTTGTAATCATGGTGACATTTGAATTGAAATAAAATGGTGGTTTAAAGCCTTGTTGCGCCATACAGGTGAGAGGTCAAGGGGTATCAGGTAAGAGGTCAAAAGGGGTATCAGGTGAGAGGTCAAAAGGGTTATCAGGTGAGAGGTCAAGGGGTATCAGGTAAGAGGTCAAAAGGGTTATCAGGTGAGAGGTCAAAAGGGTTATCAGGAAAGAGGTCAAGGGGTATCAGGTGAGAGGTCAAAAGGGTTATCAGGTAAGAGGTCAAAAGGGTTATCAGGTGAGAGGTCAAGGGGTATCAGGTAAGAGGTCAAAAGGGTTATCAGGTAAGAGGTCAAAAGGGTTATCAGGAAAGAGGTCAAAAGGGTTATCAGGTAAGAGGTCAAAAGGGTTATCAGGTAAGAGGTCAAAAGGGTTATCAGGTGAGAGGTCAAGGGGTATCAGGTAAGAGGTCAAAAAGGGTTATCAGGTAAGAGGTCAAAAGGGTTATCAGGTAAGAGGTCAAAAGGGTTATCAGGTAAGAGGTCAAGGGGTATCAGGTAAGAGGTCAAAAGGGTTATCAGGTGAGAGGTCAAAAGGGTTATCAGGTGAGAGGTCAAGGGGTATCAGGTAAGAGGTCAAAAGGGTTATCAGGTGAGAGGTCAAGGGGTATCAGGTAAGAGGTCAAAAGGGTTATCAGGTGAGAGGTCAAGGGGTATCAGGTAAGAGGTCAAAAGGGTTATCAGGTGAGAGGTCAAAAGGGTTATTAGGTGAGAGGTCGAGGGGTATCAGGTAAGAGGTCAAAAGGGTTATCAGGTGAGAGGTCAAGGGGTATCAGGTTAGAGGTCAAAAGGGTTATCAGGTGAGAGGTCAAGGGGTATCAGGTAAGAGGTCAAAAGGGGTATCAGGTGAGAGGTCAAGGGGTATCAGGTAAGAGGTCAAAAGGGGTATCAGGTGAGAGGTCAAAAGGGTTATCAGGTGAGAGGTCAAAAGGGTTATCAGGTGAGAGGTCAAGGGGTATCAGGTTAGAGGTCAAGGGGTATCAGGTAAGAGGTCAAAAGGGTTATCAGGTGAGAGGTCAAGGGGTATCAGGTTAGAGGTCAAAAGGGTTATCAGATGAGAGGTCAAGGGGTATCAGGTAAGAGGTCAAAAGGGGTATCAGGTGAGAGGTCAAGGGGTATCAGGTAAGAGGTCAAAAGGGGTATCAGGTGAGAGGTCAAAAGGGTTATCAGGTGAGAGGTCAAGGGGTATCAGGTAAGAGGTCAAAAGGGTTATCAGGTGAGAGGTCAAAAGGGGTATCAGGTATGAGGTCAAGGGGTATCAGGTAAGAGGTCAAAAGGGTTATCAGGTAAGAGTTCCCTGACATGATTCAAAAGGGGTATTATTAACCAATCAGATTGCAATCTTTACAACATTAGCACGATTCAACCATACGAAAGTTAACAAATTCGTAGCATTCGTTAAACACGAACAATTACAACAGCACACTAACTGAGGTAGCGATGACTAGCACAATTCAACCATACAGTTCATTATCGTGAACAAATTTGTAGCATTCGTTGAACACGAAAAATTACAACATTAACTTACACAGCGATGACATATTCAGTGGGATTGACTGACGATAAAACGGAGATCTGGAATTCGACCCCTGGCAGTATGAGGTCAAGTACGTTACCTATCCGTAACACAGACTAACTTTTGCTAACATTCAGTTAAGCCAATGTTCCTTCCCCACCCACTTGTAAAGATTCATTATTGTGGGGACCCTCCCTTATCATAATTATTGAACAACACATCCTGGAATAATAGTGATCTCCAGGCTGCTTAAGTGTAGCCTTGAATACAAGGCTATTCCGCCCGAACTGCATCGATCGATAGATAGACAGACAGACAGACAGACAGACAGACAGACAGACAGACAGACAGACAGACAGACAGACAGACAGACAGACAGACAGACAGACAGACAGACAGACAGACAGACAGACAGACAGACAGACAGACAGACAGACAGACAGACAGACAGACAGACAGACAGACAGACAGACAGACAGACAGACAGACAGACAGACAGACAGACAGACAGACAGACAGACAGACAGACAGACAGACAGACAGACAGACAGACAGACAGACAGACAGACAGACAGACAGACAGACAGACAGACAGACAGACAGACAGACAGACAGACAGACAGACAGACAGACAGACAGACAGACAGACAGACAGACAGACAGACAGACAGACAGACAGACAGACAGACAGACAGACAGACAGACAGACAGACAGACAGACAGACAGACAGACAGACAGACAGACAGACAGACAGACAGACAGACAGACAGACAGACAGACAGACAGACAGACAGACAGACAGACAGACAGACAGACAGACAGACAGACAGACAGACAGACAGACAGACAGACAGACAGACAGACAGACAGACAGACAGACAGACAGACAGACAGACAGACAGACAGACAGACAGACAGACAGACAGACAGACAGACAGACAGACAGACAGACAGACAGACAGACAGACAGACAGACAGACAGACAGACAGACAGACAGACAGACAGACAGACAGACAGACAGACAGACAGACAGACAGACAGACAGACAGACAGACAGACAGACAGACAGACAGACAGACAGACAGACAGACAGACAGACAGACAGACAGACAGACAGACAGACAGACAGACAGACAGACAGACAGACAGACAGACAGACAGACAGACAGACAGACAGACAGACAGACAGACAGACAGACAGACAGACAGACAGACAGACAGACAGACAGACAGACAGACAGACAGACAGACAGACAGACAGACAGACAGACAGACAGACAGACAGACAGACAGACAGACAGACAGACAGACAGACAGACAGACAGACAGACAGACAGACAGACAGACAGACAGACAGACAGACAGACAGACAGACAGACAGACAGACAGACAGACAGACAGACAGACAGACAGACAGACAGACAGACAGACAGACAGACAGACAGACAGACAGACAGACAGACAGACAGACAGACAGACAGACAGACAGACAGACAGACAGACAGACAGACAGACAGACAGACAGACAGACAGACAGACAGACAGACAGACAGACAGACAGACAGACAGACAGACAGACAGACAGACAGACAGACAGACAGACAGACAGACAGACAGACAGACAGACAGACAGACAGACAGACAGACAGACAGACAGACAGACAGACAGACAGACAGACAGACAGACAGACAGACAGACAGACAGACAGACAGACAGACAGACAGACAGACAGACAGACAGACAGACAGACAGACAGACAGACAGACAGACAGACAGACAGACAGACAGACAGACAGACAGACAGACAGACAGACAGACAGACAGACAGACAGACAGACAGACAGACAGACAGACAGACAGACAGACAGACAGACAGACAGACAGACAGACAGACAGACAGACAGACAGACAGACAGACAGACAGACAGACAGACAGACAGACAGACAGACAGACAGACAGACAGACAGACAGACAGACAGACAGACAGACAGACAGACAGACAGACAGACAGACAGACAGACAGACAGACAGACAGACAGACAGACAGACAGACAGACAGACAGACAGACAGACAGACAGACAGACAGACAGACAGACAGACAGACAGACAGACAGACAGACAGACAGACAGACAGACAGACAGACAGACAGACAGATAGTTTGATAGTTTGATAGATTGATAGATTGATAGATAGATAGATCGATTAGTGGGTGGGTTTTGGTGGATGGGTGGGTTTGTTTGGGTGGGTGGGTGGATGGATGAATGGATGGATGAATGGATGGATGGATGGATGGATAGATGGATGGATGGATGGATGAATGGATGAATGGATGGATGGATGGATGGATAGATGGATGGATGGATGGATGAATGGATGGATGGATGGATGGATGGATGGATGGATGGATGGATGGATGGATGGATGGATGGCTTTATTCAGTGAAAAAGTACAGGTAAACATCACCATATAATAAATACAGGGTGCCACCATACTTGCCACCAGGGATAAAAACACTCAAAGAAATCTAGTGACAAAATCTTATTTACACAGTGATCCCTGTTGGCAAGATGGCAGCGGCAAGAGTGGGGATGAAAATAATTCCAACCTGAGTAAATATTAAAGGCATCACATGGGCCTATAACATTAAAAGGAGGATGTCCAATAAAAACATGAATAAGCTTACCATATTATAAATTAGCGAGAAATAAATTATAGACTAGAATATATAACCAGTGATAAATTACAATAATTATTGACTTATTAATGGTGGGCAAGTCTTAGATCTGAACGTCCAAAGGTTGTTGTACACGTTTGTGTACCTGTACGGTATGGACGTGGTCTGTTTATACGTCTGTGCTGAGCGATCTGTGTCAGTCACTTACGTTGGCAACGTGCTACTGGTCGAGATAGAGCTTCAAGTGTTGTACGACCCCAGACAGAGCCCAGTGAACACCAGACATTGACAAGTGAACAAGTGATTTATTACTGCTGTCTTTTAAAGACCTGCAGTGCCAGGCAAAGCTGGGATTTACATGATTAATACAATCCTGCGAAACGCAGTGACGTCACCGGAAACCGTTTTGAATGGGAATTCGGTGGAAACAAAGTTATATAAGACCCCCTCCCTCATACTTCATTGTATTAGCTCGCTCGGTGACAACAATGGAGGTCAAGGCTATTGAGTTTGACAGAATATAATGAACACACAATCCTTCCCCAATTTATATATGTACACACAATACATATTTAACATAATTATTACTAGAGGTACCTGTAACTAAAGCAACAGGAAATTTGGGCGAATAAGTTTGGTGGCTAAAAATAAATTGTATATTGCGACCATTTGAGACAGTATGCGATCGTTGCGACCATTTTCGACGATTTGCGACCGTCAATCAGCTGATCTTTGTCCGTCAATCAGTTGATCTCTGCCGTCAATCAGCTGATCTCTGCCGTCAAACAGCCGATCTCTGTCCGTCAATCAGCTGATCTCTGCCGTCAATCAGCTGATCTCTGTCCGTCAATCAGCTGATCTTTGTCCGTCAATCAGCTGATCTCTGCCGTCAATCAGCTGATCTCTGCCGTCAATCTGTAGTTTTTATAGTAAATGTCGACATGTTATATCCGGTATTTGTAATGTTTCTTAGTTTTTCAATCTTTTGAATTGAAAAAAACCTTTGATGTAGAATTAATAATGACTTATTTTAATGTTTGAAGGAACCAACAAGTTGAATCATCATGAATTACCGATTGCTTCTCATCAGCTAAGATAACTAGTTTTTATTCATGTTGGACCAACGTCTTTATCTAAACAAGTTACAGAGAAACAACGCGGATGAAATAAGCTGCATTACTCTAAGCAAACATGGGATATGTTGATCCAATGATGGCCTAATGTTGACCCACCGTTCACGACGTTGGCCTGGTTTGAGTCAATGTCCCGTGATTGCTGTGAATACGCCGCACCCCTCTCAGTTAAGTTTATAGATAATGTCACAGCTATAACGCACATAGCATTATCAGTCCACATGAGTCCAAAGATCATGTATCGTTGTTCGGTCGGTGGTGATATAAGGTGTGTGTTGTGGAGCGGGCCTCACTGTCACCACAAGCTTTATGATCAGATAATTCAACCAGTACTGATCTATCTTATCATCATGTTAACACTGCTCTACCTAGCATTTACTGGACCTGTCATTGTGAACATTTAAATATGTCACACACACAGCAACCACCGAAATTTATTTTTCTCGCTGTACTTTAGTGATGCAACCAGTGATAAATAGCTGTAAATATGTAAAGGTGCTGTCACATGATGGGTAACCCGATGCTGTTAGGGCTTGAGTGAATCAGCCAGCGGTCATAATGTGAAATACAAGAAAAATAAACAATGCGATGCTGTTAGTACTTCAGTTATTCAGCCAGTGGTTGACTCTAAGAGCCAAGACTCATATTAAAAGTGAAATACAAGGACCTCTCTGAACACAGCAGGTAAGCTACGGTACATATTCTGAAGGATAATCTAAATGCATGGCGAATGTTACCAAACTGTGAGCAGCCCATCACTTATTATTACACTGTTTTTCATTTAAACCATTGTACATGTTGTATGTGTCCAGCTACATTCAATGTAGAATTACTCCTTCTAATAATTATAATCGGTGTAATAGCTTTCCATTTCAAAACTCAACCAATTTTTATTAATTCAGAATTTCTTGAAACCAGAGTTTATAGGGACTAGAACTGCAAAAGACGAAAGAGACTAAAAGAGCAAAGAGACGAGATTCCCGTATTTCTTTTTTTTAATATGGTTGTCCGAAATAAGAAATTGGGAATTTTGCCTTTATATCTAGCCCAACTGGTAAATGCGCGGCACAAAAATTAAAGACTTTTGATTTCTAGTCTATGGACATGTTTATATCATATGGGCATATTAAGAAGTCAAAATAAAATCGTCGATTTTTTTATGATTTCAGCCTGAGTCAGTCCCTTTAATTTGACATGACCTCCTCACACAAAACATATATCTAAAAGTTTGGCTTTTTCCAATACATAAATCCAGGTGCGTTAACTAATTATGTATATCTCTCGAAATGACATATGTAATAGTCAAATTACATTTAAAGTAAACTTTACGATAAACGTAAGTAAAAAATCTGCATCCAACAAAATAATATGTCATTCGGTTTCCCATTAAACTGTCCTTTTATATTATATAACACTTTCAATATCACTACAAAAATCGGATATTGTTTCTATACATATATGTGACTTCTTGCAGACATCAAAAACAAAAAATAAAGTTTGTCGCTTGTTTTGCAGTATTTGTCCCTATATTTTCAATACCTTCGATTGATTAAAAACATCAAGCCAAATTAACTTTTATGAAATGCTAATGATATACAAGCTTGGGTGATTTCAACCAGTAATTATGTAAAAGTAGCACTAGGTTCAAACATTTTGATTTACATATTCCTCACATTCACAATTCAAATTTCAGAATAAGTATGTGCCTTAGTCAAATAAATGCTTTCGTATACACCCATCTTTATATATTTTGCTAATAATGTGACAATTAAACAAGTAATAAGTATCAAAAACTATATTATGGTGGTCTTCAGTAGAAAACACAGCAAAGCCGTCAGATAGATTTTACATTTGTACATTTAACATGTTGTGGCTTGGAAATTAAGAGCAAACTAAATAACAGCACTCGACACAAGGGAACATCCTGCATTGACTGAAAAATAATTATTTTATTTGTTTTTTAATAAGAAATTTGTATTTGTATTGATATATCCATTAAATAATGAATAGTCGTCAATTGAAACATACTTTATTTAACAAGTCGGTGAATATCTTGCCAACTCAGTCCTGCCAACTCAGGTGTTTCCTGACTTGTATTTATTAAAGTGTACCGCAAAGGAGCGCAAATAGTCTAAGCCCAGCTACCCATTTTACAATGACATTTTTCTTGATCATGATTTTATTTTTTCAGAATTTTTAGATAAAAAAAAATATGTTTTATCAACATTTCTATGAAGACCTAAACAAACTTGTTGTGTACCTTAAGGACGGTTGAATTTTCCCACAGAATCGGGCCACATGTTGATGCCATCGGTCCAGCGTTAGGCAGACAAACAATACAGCAGGCGAATCCTCCCATGACTATAAGACACCAATTAACTGTGGTAATATGTATCTTATCATTTAATTTCCCTTTTCCAATTGTGAATTGCATGGATAAGCTTGCAAAAACTATGTAATGTGCTTTAAAATTATTCTGAGAAGCTCGCAGACACCACTAAGTCAGAAAAAAATCACTGGGGGCTTACAGCGCCCCCCCCCCCTCCCCCCCCCAGCTGCAATTCAAGCTCGTTGCGCTCCACTTTCAAAATAATCTGACGCCACTGTAGAGAATAGCATATTATATAGCTATGGTGATTTATTTCTAAAATAAATAAAATGGTTTTATGTCAAAATGCATTTATCGCAAATTTAAGGTGCCTCACTGAATGTTGGTGAATGACCCAAGATAAAAAAAAATTCTGTATCACATACGTGAACAAGAACATCGCTAATTAAGCATGAACAACATATCTTAATAACAAACAGTCTCGCTTTGATACAAAGAGTTTGTTTTACCATCAGCTTTAGAATTATTTGTAATAATGCTTTATTGTGTATAGCAACTGATTTATATATTCTGTCACATAATAGGGCTACATATTTTGAAACTTTCCGATAAATAACAAAAGTAATAAAATATCAAATTAAAAAAACAAATAAAAACTGCCAACAAATGAATACAAAATATATAATTTACATACTTTGAATATCAGAAATGCGATGTTTTGAAATATAATATAACAGTGTAACTGAACATTAATCATGTTAATCTATTATTATGTCCCCCCTCACACAGGGAGGTGGGGATATGTTGGTTTACCCTTGTTCCATCGCGTTCTGTGTGTCTGTCTCTTCCAATCATTTCTGCCAGCGCTTTCTATCGTGTAGGCACTGACAAATGAAAAGCTTTCAATAAAGCAAACACCCCCTCCCCCGGATGCGTCGAATTCGTGGCAGTGGAGCAAACTAGCCACTGGTTAATAATGGTTAACTTAGTGAATTAATAAAAAAATAAACTTTCATAAAATCCTATTCAATTGGCTAGTAAACCAGCAGCATAATAATGCAGGATACCAACAGACTGAGAGAACACATCAAATGTGAAAAATGTTTACAGTTTTCCCTACCTACATAGAAAATGCAGGGAATTATATAATATATATTCTCAATGGTACTCGGTAAAAAATCATGTATCATTTAATGCTATGAACACATTCTTACTCAATGGACAAGCTATACTATACACGGATTTAGTATTGTTTAAAGGGGTTGGTACTTACCACATGAATGATATAAATGATACGGGAAAGTAATGGAAAACACCAGAAATTTGACTTCTCAATATATGTGGATGCCTTGAAATAATAATTTTGGTATTACAATACAGGTCTATCACCAGTGGTCGATATATATGTACATGATATGTAGTATGAATATTCCTAGAGATCGAAGTCACAATATTAGTGGGCAATAATGGACCGTCGACGAGATAAACTTCCCCACTGAATACCGCCAGCCCCGTAGCCTACCAGCTAGCCCCCTGTACCAGCCAGATACCGTGGTTAATATTAGTTAGATACAAGAACCTCGCCGGCCAGACATATTTTTCAAGTTCTATCACTAATAAAATGCTATATTTCTATCAGAAACGCTCTGGTAGATATACACATGTGGTATCTAAATATAGAAACTGCGCATGGATTCCCCCTCTTTATGACGTAGTAATGACGATTGCGCACGTGTGGGGTGACACCAAAATATTTACTTGAAGGCAGCGTGGGATCAACTGTTGTGGCAGGAGTGGGAAGGGGGGCATCTGCAACAGCGACCACAACGATCTCGTCATCACGCTGAACAAAGAGGGACATCATAAAACCTACATGCCTTATAGTAGGATCCCAAGCTTGTTAAGATAGCGATTTTGTTTGCTCATTTGCCGGCTCAACGGCTGGGACTGGAGTGGGACTTCCTTCCTCATAGATCCCTTGCTAGGACTGAATGGATACTGGCCAGCACCGGCGACGCTGGCTCAACATTTAACAGACATTGGGTCGTTGTTGGCTTGCAATAGCCCCCCCAGCAGTAAGCAATCCCAGACCAGCTGCTATTGAACACAGCCCAGCAAACACGAGACGTTGAACCAGTGCTGGTTTGATGCTGGGTCAACTTCGCAGATGGTGGGCCAGCACTGGACCAGCATTGGGTCAACGTCGTGTTTGCTGGGAGTATTGACAAGCCGCATTGTGTTTCGCACCAAAACAGAATGATAAATTTCGCTTAGTACATAGTCTCTACCGTCCACAGAAGCCATCTAATAACATTAAATACAAAAGCCATTGACACTACATCTGTTAGCAATCAACCTTTAGGGTTATGCTGTTAGAGGGGAGACATCTTCAGTTTTTTGTTCACAAAAAACTAGACCCTTCTAGTTATATTTTACTTTTCCATCTATGAATAATATTGTGATCTATTATGAGCAGGCCTATATCATCATTGCTTATTTCACCTATTATACTACAAATTACTATACCACTGGGGGTGAGCTTGGTCATGGTTTCATATTTTTCCAGTTCACGTGCGACATTGAGCCTGTTGAAATGCTGGTGAGTGTCATAGACGGTGGTTGCCTAAACCAATAAAGGGCTGTTTACTGGATGCCTTGTGACATCGGCCCTATGTTAGATCAATGCGAGCCACTGTCTCCGACCCTGTCCCAACATTGAGCCTGGATGCCTTGTGCCATCGGCCCTATGGTAGATCAATGAGGGCCACCGTCTCTGACCCTGTCCCAACATTGAGCCTGGATGCCTTGTGCCATCGGCCCTATTGTAGATCAATGCGCGCCACCGTCTCTGACCCTGTCCCAACATTGAGCCTGGATGCCTTGTGATCTCATGGTTCCACAGATAAACATGGCCCAATTTTCGAGCAGATTGACCATCCATAAATAAAATGATAAAAAAACGTAATTAAATATATGAATTATCAAACATTTTGACTTAAAATATAGTTACTAGAATATCCTTACTTGCCATGTTCATATACTACTGCAATATGTTATTACACTGTCAACACTCGATATTCAAACGCTGACAAGGCATATTTCACACAGTTTTATGTTAGATGTTAAAGAGATTAATTTTTAATAAAAATATTTATCTAAAAGTTTTATGACTGTTACTCCCCATGGCTATCATATTGTTTTAGTCATCTTTATGACGTAATTTGAAGTCGTTCCCCAACTTTTTTACGTATGATGCTGTCAAAAGTACAGAGCTTTTAAGGGACATTTCAAGAACATAAATTGTAACTGATCCAAAATGATTTGGTGCACTCTAATTAATTATCCGGTGTGTACCAAATCATTTGGTTTCCACCAATTAATTATTCGGTGTGTGCCAAATCATTTGGTGCGCACTAATTAACTTTTCGTTGTGCGCTAAATCATTTGGTTTCCACCAATTTATTATTCGGTGTGTGCCAAATCATTTGGTGCGCACTAATTAACTATTCGTTGGGCGCCAAATCATTTGGTTTCCACCAATTAATTATTTGGTGTGTGCCAAATCATTTGGTGCGCACTAATTAACTATTCGATGTGCGCCAAATCATTTGGTGCGCACTAAACTAGTCATAAAGATATTCAACTATCACGTGAGTCGCGTTCGTTTTCGTAATGAAAGGACCTGACTTGACAAGATTGTCATTAACAATGTAAACAAAATGAAATGAAATGAATCGGGCTTTAGGCCACCCTTGTGCACATATAGGCTAAACTGGGCCAGGAGAACCTCCTGAGGATGGTGAGATGATTGAGATGACACTGTCCTCCAGACTGGCGGTCTGAGGCCGAGCACGCTACCTCTCGGTCACGGAGGCTCCCCACAATACTGACTTTCACAAGTGGATGGGGAAGAAACATTTTTGTTTCTAACAATGTAAACAATGATGCGTGCTTAGTGATATATATAGCAATACAATATATAGCAATACAAGAAACAGGTTGCAATCAATATATACTTATATATATATATATATAGAATATATATTTATATATACATTATATCCACTGATATAAAGAATTAAATAGCAAATATGTTTCATTTCTGGCAGATTATTTGCAGACCGCACAATATTTTCCCTTCTACTCTGCGTTATTTGTAAATATAGGCTTACTATGTTTGTATTTTAGTCTAATTTACTACCACTTGGCCGGGTACATATAAACAAATTATAATACTTCTTCGGTGTGTGCTGTAATTGAAAATTTTAATAATTTTGCTTTACTGCAGTGATTCCAAATGGCCCAAGTATTTTACGACGAGGACATTTTAACATAGTTACATGGTTTGTAAAATAGTTGTCAAAAATAATTAAACAACACATATTTAACATGCTTTATAAGGCAGAATATTTTATTTCGGTGATTTCTCATCTGTATTCACGGAATAATTAAAAAAAATAAAACTTATTCCAATAATAACGTTATAGTATCGGCACACAGACTTCTAAGTATGAACAAGGATACAACGCCTATGACCTTACTCTGGCGGCTCAATGATACGAGTTGTCCTTTGTAGTAGTGCGGGCCGTCTCGTACAGCTCAAGACAGCTGGTATCATGGTACGAGTTGTCTGCTTGCGAGATGTCCGTGGTACGAGTTGTCCAGATACCCCTGTGGCAACGTAGCAAGTGTACCGAAAACCCCGTTTATCACTTATTCCTGTATTTCTTATTCTGGACATGCATGTCTGAAATTAAATCACGTTTTTATTTCCCTTTTAACTGGTAAATGCGCAACACACAATTAAAAAAAACTTCTAGTCTATGGAAATGTTGACATATTATGGACATGTCAAGGAGCCAAAATAATGATGATGTTGGCCCCAATTGTGTAAGTATTAAGGCATTTATAATGCGCCACATATATCACGTGATTCATAGGAGGAAAACAAATGTGTCACTGATATGCTTCACACAATTAGACCATGATATGTTTCTTGAAACAAATATGTATTCAAGGAGCGCTTGAGCGTGTTGTCGTAAATAAAATATAGGAGACATGTGATATTCTAGCCCCCAGAGGTTTACTACGTGAAACATGTGATACTCTAGCCTCCAAAGTGTTAAAACCTGAGACATTTCAGCAAAGTACTACTTCAGGCCCACCTGGGTTTACACTTCTAGAGCCGCCCTGAACCACCTCACGTCATTCTCAGGATTCGCCGGAGTCTGAAAATACGAAAGATTGCTCAAAATATCAACTAAATGACGGGGTGGGGTGTTGACAACGATCACGGATTATCTGAAGTACTTGTAGCATGCACACCTCAATTCAGTTACCTTAATTAGTGGGCCTATTGCAGAGTCGAATCGCTACATTGAGAAAAATTAGGCCTCCTCAAGCATACAGACTTCATGCTGACTATTTTTCTAGTGAGCAGCACTCTGGAAGTCGGTCTTTTGCTGACTATATTTTTCAGTATTATTTGTGATGTCCCACTAAATAGCACGTGTCCACGAACAGGCAATCATGTGTAACACTGCCACCGATGGAAGGAGCATCACCCATGAATAACACATTAACCTCAAGTGATACAATAAATAATCACAAACAGTGGCCGTCATTTAGTATAGTGTAGAATATTCCTCTCACCAATGCCCGTCATTTAGCTAATTTATTTATACAATTTTAAGCTAGTTCGACCTATTAATTAGTACTAATACCGGATTAAACCCACATCTAATATATAACATTGGGAAGTGGGCCCATTATTATCTACCCTTTAACTACTAGAATTTTTTTTATTTCCAATATATGGTAGATTAGATGGGCCCATTTCGGAGTAGACCCATCTCCCATTAATAACATAATAAAGTAGGCCTATTCTTTTCAACCAAGGAGAGTCAATAATTTAAATGGGTAAAGATTCTAAAATATTTCCAATATATATTAATCTCACTTTAGTCCCACCTGCAGTCACTTATATATAGCAGGTGGGCCTATTCCGCGACCAGTACTTTAATCACCAGAATAATCTTCTTTTAAAATTATCCTTTAACCCCCCAAAATTGTCCAATCCCCTACTTGCTGATTTTTCCCGGGCCCCAAAATAAAACCCTTTTTGCAAGTTTACCCCCCCCCCCCACTTTAAATCAATAATTAAAATGTGTAAAGATGGTGAAATATTATCTTTATATACTAATCCCACTTTAAGCCCCCCAGCAGTCACTTATATAGGGCAGGTGTTATTTAATAAACATCTTGTATTTTAAGAAATAATAAATGCTTAACAATTTTAGACCCACTTCCCATAAATGTATATTTGAAGTGGGCCTATTATGGTACTAGTATTAGTCTCGGAATAGGCCCACATCGAATATATAATGTAAAAATTCAATATGTTTATTGAATAACAAAATGACGGAATATCATAAATACGATTCTAATTCATATACTCATAACCGTCATTTGATACATAAAATTTGTTTAATATGTTTATTGAATAACTAAATGACGGAATATCATAAATACGAGTCTAATTCATATACTCATAACAGTCATTTAGTACATAAAATTTGTTAAAAAAATATGATTATTTTCTTAGAAAATGAACGGGTCAAAACTGATTGATGGCATACTGGGTAGTGGATGAATTATAATAATATCATAATGACACGCTACCCATGCAGCCGGACAATATGTGATGAGTATTCAGATCACCTTTGAACATTTCATATAATTTGGGAGTGTTGTGCAACTTGTGCGAAACTTGGTCGGATTCCTTCACCCCCCCCCCCCCCCCAAGACATCGCCCAGTTTGCACAATGCGGAACTCGAGTTTGTCATTTGTTAAGTATCTTATATTATGATGACAGCCTCATTCACCATGTTCACTGATACAATTCTCCTCTGCCCAGATATTACTAAGGTTTGAATAAGTACCTCTGAGTTCGAATCCCTCAATATTCACTCACTCACTACCTTTCATATATTATTTGGTTGTCCTGTTCATAATGAATCAACAACATGTAACCCTGTTGTTTACCCCCCTCCCGCCCAGGGCCGGCCCTGGTGGCTAATTAGAATTAACAACATGTAACCCTGTTGTTTACCCCCCCCCGCTCAGGGCCGGCCCTGATGGCTCATTAGAATCAACAACATGTAACCCTGTTGTTTACCCCTCCCCAACTCAGGGCCGGCCCTGGTGGCTCATTAGAATCAACAACATGTAACCTTGCTGTATTGAAATAAAGAGAGAGAGAGAGCAGTCTACAAACCTGTCTGCAAATGACTTCATCAGCGGTAGTGATATCATATAAAAACATATTAATATTATATAAAACAACACATAGTGAGATCATAGAAAACAGTGAACAGTGATATACTATGCAACAGTACAGAGTATGAACAGCAATCAAGGATATGAAAAACATAGTGATACCATATAAAGCATCAATCAGTGATATAAAACACACCCGTGATATTATATAGACACTCAACTATTGTATAGACTAGCACACAGCGATATTAATTAGACCAGCGCAAGTTGAGAGGACTTGGCATATACACCTCCACTGGATCCCAGGAATAATTCAGGTAATATTACACTTTCTCACATATTATATATGTTTTTTTTCATCATAAGTAACATCATGTATATGCGAGATAACTCCATATAATCAGGTGCAATGTGATTTTTTTACCAATCCATTTTGTCCTAATCGTTTACGACAAATGTTTATGAAAATCTGTCAAACGCTGCCGTAGTTACAGCCAACTGGAAAAATAAGCGCATTTAGAATTCCCAAAAAGGATTGTGTACATGCTTTCTAATGATGAATTACATGATAATACGTAGATCCTTCAAATTTGTTGACATTTTGCACTTTAAATAAACCCTATTTTGGAATAAACCACAACATACCCTGGAAACTAGCAACGAATTGTATAGACTTTATTAGTGTTCTCCATTTTTTCCAAGAGGATCAAAGACTTCTCCGTTTTTTGTCTATATTATCATAATCGCTTCAAATCCAAAAATCGAAAAACCTTTTTTTAGATTATTAATACAATATTTTATTTCCAGGAGGATCATAATTGTCGCAGTTCACCATATGCAGAGGATCATTGCTTTTTATGTAATGCAAATAATTAAACCATAGAACAAACACGTACTATTATATTATTTGATCAATCATAGAACAATCACGTACTAATATGTTATGTTATCTGTCATGATGTTTGCATCAATAAATAACTAAACCACTGTAAACCTATAACTGTAGAACACTAATCGAACATTTTAGATAGGAAAACCAGCGGTCATCCAATTAGTGATGCAGATGCGGGTGGCGTACCTTTGGGGTGAACCAAATGACATTTTTGATGGTCAGGCCAGATACAAAGTTGTCATTTTGAGTACGTTAGACAATATCATAGTGCATTCGTTTTTGGCATAATTTAAAAATATATCTATTGTTTGTGAATTAATTACATTTTCCCAAGGGAATCTCTCAGCCAAGGCAAATTATTACACTAAATTCCAGCTAAAGATCTACAGAAATTGCAGCGTGTTCAGAACTGTTTGGCAAGGGTTGTGATAAAAGCTCTACGTTTTATTCGCTCTATTCCTCTAATAAAATCATAACATTGGCTTCCAATCAAGTTTAGAAAATACAATTCAAAATATGCACTTTTGTATTTCGTTGTCTCAATGATGGTCAGCCATCCTATTTGTCTAGCCTTTTTTTCTGCAGACTCCGTAAAACATCTACGATCAAACAACACAAATAAGCTCCACAAATAAGTACCACATATCAGAACTAAGTTCGGTGCTTGTGCCTTTCCTTTCTCTGGTCCTACTCTCTGGAATTTACTGTCTACACACCTTCGTGTAGCTAAACATATTTCCTCTTTCAGAAAACTGCTTAAAACGCATTTCTTCGATCTGGCTTTTCCGCCCTAGCTCCTCTGCGTCCCGGCTCCCTGATGACGACTGTCACCATGCTTATTTACCTCGACTCTTCCTCGAATTTGATAAGGGTCGATTGCGCATCTGAGCTCGGCCCTCCGAGGAGTTAGGCGCTATAGGAGTTTTCGTTTCATTCATTTCAATATGGTTCAATATATATGACCATACACAATCTAAATTCCAGTTTGTGTTTGATAAATGCTCCATGTTATAGGCAGGAATCTTGTGGTTGTCCACTGTAAAAAAGTGTTGCCTCTGGTATATGGGTAGCCTATTTTGCACGGTGGATTGAATTTTGCGTAATCAAAGTATGCAGTTGTGATGCAAAACAAGTATGTTCACAGTTGTTTTGCAGATTGAAGACAAATAGGTTCATGTTTTTTTTTACACATTTGTCTAGAACATTATCATTTGTTTAGCAAAGTAATTGATCGATGATAAATTCGGACAAATAATCTACATGATATACAGGAAACTTGTTGTCCACTGGAAAAATGGTTGTCCGAGACATCCTGGTAACCTATTTCGCTTGTCTTAATGTCTATGTCTAGTTTAGAAGTTGAAGTATGTTTATGTATCTGGTTGGGACAAAATTATGCTGTTTCGGTTTGGTATGTATTATGTTAATGATTGTTTTGCGCGTTGGCAGTACGTGCATGTCTAAATTTTTTGTGATTGAAGACAAGTATGTTCATGTTGGTGGTTTTATATTTATGTTCGTGGTTGTGTTGCGTTTTGGTAGTGAATTTGTGGCTAATATATTTGTGATTGTAAGCAAGTATGTCCATGGTAGGTTTGGTTTGTTTAAGGGAGTAATTGTACTTTAGATATGTGCTTGATATTTTCCGGGAGGGAATTTATTCTGAGAAATAATTATTACACTGATATTTTTGTGATGCCAATGTATAGTGCATAGACGCATCACTCCTCTTGAACTACACACTTCTTGCTTTAAATCATCTAATATTAATAGCATATGTCCATTTGACCACTCTTCTAAATTATCTTGTGACGGGAGACTTTTTGAGAGTCTACGTTTTTTTTTCATATCATCGAACATTGTCTGCCATGCTGTGTAGCAATACATTACTTTCTCGGGACTTTCTCTGAACAGTCTGTGTTTTATTAACTTTCTTATTCAGAAAGATTTACCGCTTTGGGTTGGGCCCGCCAGTAGGAACGTCGTAGGGGATTCAAAACGTATTGACATGATGCTGGTAGTAACACGACTGAATCAAATGAGTAAGGAACAATAAATATATACATGATAATTTATTTTCAAATTTTGAAAATATATTGATGTTGATTATGGCATCAGGTGGAAGTATGACATCCATTCACGAAGAAGCCACTCCTCCTGTAGAAACTACGATGACATTACCTGCAGTCAAAAAGATGGAAGGAGACGTGACGATTAGCATCACAAAATATGATGGAACTATAACATCAAGGTCAGTATAATAATACTCAATTTAGCATAATAATATTCAAAGTATCACCCTGCACTAAGTTATTGATAAATAACCCAATATACTGCCTTAGAGTTGATATGTGTATTTTTTGTTAGAGCCGAATACCTATTTTAACAACGTTCCCCTTAAATTATAACAATACTATTTCAATACTATTGGAATAAGTTATTGGATATTAGTAATTAACAATATCAACAATAATTGCCCCATGCAGTCATGCAGACGTTCAATGCAAACCAAATTAAACAAAAACCGTCATACCAAGGCAACTTAGACATTTTATTCCAATTACTACACTATATGCCACCTAACCATTTAGACAATCAACTTTTTTTAGATTTGCCACTGTGTTTAATAGAAATGTGTCTGATTTATTTTGGTAATGATGATATTTTTAATCAATTTTACACAAAAGACAAAACTGATTTGGCAACTTATTTATTTATTCTTGCGGACATGTTAAGGTTACATTGTTTTTTATAATGAAAATGGTGAACTGAAAAAATAGATGTTGTAGTTTTCACGTAAATGTTACCTTCTTGTTTGTGATAGAATGCATTATGATAGGGATGGTTATGATACATTACCTTAAATTTCAGAGGTAAATTATTCCTTAGAGAAGTAGATATAATTTGGCAGTCAGCTGATGATGGGACAGTACAAATGTTTGACCTTCAAACTGTGGATGTTTCTGATGTCAAGGACGATGCCAGTACATTCGACCTTCATCATGACACATGGTAAATGACATTTTAGATTACCATATATACATTATATCAAGCTCTATATTACTGTAGATACATTATGTAATGGATGCTCAGCGTAGCTTTGGTCTTTGTCATGGCACATGGTATATGCCACTTTATATTACCTTAGATACATTATGTCAAGGATGTTCAGTGTTGCTGTAGCCTTCATCACACATTGTAAGCGTCACTTAGTGTAGCTTAGACCTTCATCATGACACGTGGTAAATGTCACTTTAGATTGCTGTAGATACATTATGTCAAGGACGATCAGGGCTTAGACATGGCTAGATTACTATAGATGCAAAATCTGATTATTAGGCTAAATATATATATTAATTATTTGAATGTATTAGTTGCAAGTTTTTTCTATTTCAATAAGTACACATATTATCAGCTAAACTAACCAATGTTATAGATAGAATATGTTATTGCTGTATGTACACATATTATCAGCTAAACTAACCAATGTTATAGATAGAATATGTTATTGCTGTTTGGTTGATGTTCTTTGTAGGCATGGTGTGGTATCTGGTGTTGATGCTTCAGATTGGGTAGAGTCTATCAGGGTGAGATATTATTCCCCACGTACAGTTATAGTTAACAAAAACATACAGCACAATAAATAATCTGCTTTAATCAACCCTTAAAGCTCTACAGTAAAACATTTAAATACTCAAATACTGATAGTTACAGTTAACAACAAGGTAACAAGGTAACAAGGTAGTTTATTCAGGATCCCGTAGGACATGAGAAGCCAGGTGTGCGATACAGTGTGAGTAAATATAACATACCTTTGACAAGGGCATGCCAATCGTTATTTATTTAAACCATTCATTACGTTATTTATAATAATAATAAGTTGTGCTAGGTGATACAATAACTCCCGGTTTTCACTTGAGAATAATGCATGCATTTTAAATGTTGAAGGTCTATCATAAAAGTAGCAGCTTAATAAATTTTTTCTGTCTCTTTCAAAGTGCCCACATTCGAAAAGATAATGATATTCATCACCGATGAATCTGTTGTGACATAAGGTGCAGGTACGTCTATCACGTGAAATACCACAAAAACTACCGAGTCAATGGGAAGTTTGGAATTCCTGCATCTGAAACGGGTTATAGATTTTCTTATATTCGGTGCGGTTAATAAAAGGTATTTTTCTAGAATAAAATTAGTTTTAAAAATCCTATAGTTTGTACATTTGCCACTATTAAATAATTCTTCCGACCATTTCTGTATAAATTGATCTTCTAAACGTCTTTTAATTACCTCCTTGAAACATTCAAAACTATTGGGGATGTGCTGAGCATTCCAGACACCTGGAAAGCCACAATCTATCAAACTATCCTTAATATACAATATCCATTTTGATTCGTAAATATTTAGCTCAAACATACAGTAAAGCAATTTATAAATTAATGATGAAAGTTTGCATTTTTGATCCGTAATCAAACGGGCCCAAAAACATAAGGCTCTACATTTGACATGTACATTGAGGGGGAGAACACCCAATTCTCCATATACCATGTTATTGTATGTACATTTATTTACAGATAAAATATATTTACAAAAACGTGGCTGTAGTTTCTCTAAAATGACACAATCTTCAGGTGCCCATATTTCACAGCCATATAACACCGTTGGAAGAACAATAGCATTAAACAGATGTAATTGCAAGTCTATGGGGAGATTAAGTTGTCTACTTCTTTTCAAAATACTGAACATTGCTCTATTACCTTTATCAAAGAGTTCCTGCTGAGCTTTAGAAAATTTTCCATTATAATTAAATTTTACATAATAAATAATCAGAACATATTTCAAGCAGCTTATCTCCTTAATAAAAATAAGGGTGCTTTCTTATTTTACCTCTAGAAAAAATTACCACTTTGGTCTTTGAAACGTTAATTTTTAAATTCCAATCATTACAATACAAATTCATGCTATTCAGAGCTGCTTGTAATTCTTCGGGTGATTCAGCGAGTAAAATTGTGTCATCTGCATATAAAAGTACATATATCTTCAGATAGCTAACAAGGTTATCATCCATTATATCAGTGGCGATATCATGGATATTTGATAGACCATTATATTTGTTCACTAAGTAAGACTGAAGGTCTGAAAGAAAAATGTTAAATAATAGAGGTGAAAGGTTATCCCCTTGCCTAACTCCCATCTCACATGGAAAAAAATCACTGCATTGCCCTCCATAACTTACACACGACTTTACTTTTGTATACATATCATATATTACATTAAATAATTTCCCTTGTATTTCAAGATTACAAAGCTTATCCACAGCTGTTTTCTCTGAATTGAGTCAAAAGCCTTTTTATAATCAATAAAACATGCATATAAACGTTTCTTACGAAACAGATAGAAGTCAATCAAAGAATTTAACACAAAAATATGATCTACAGTAGAATATCCACTTCTAAAGCCGGCTTGTTCTGGTCCAATTAATTCCATATCTTCAACAAATTTACCAAGTCTATAATTTATTAAAGTTGTGAAGAGTTTGCCTAAACAGCTTGTTATTGTAATTCCACGATAGTTATTCGGGTCATTAGGGTCACCTTTGTTTTTATATAAAGGGTGAATGTAGCCGATGCACCACTGTTGTGGTACCACTCCACATTTTAAGATTACATTAAAAATATCTGTATAGAGCTCCAATATATTTTGAGGTGAATATTTTAAAAACTCATTTAATATGTTGTCTGGGCCTGGACATTTATTAGTCTTCAATTTGTGTATACATTTTTCAACTTCATCTACTGAAAAAGATTAATTTAATATAGTATCGTCATTAACATGACTTGTTAAGTTAAATATGACTTCTTCAGATGTTTCATCAGTGTTCAAATTTGGGAAATGTTCTTTAAAATCATTCAGTCTGACATTATTTTGGGGAGTTTTATTTCCATTCTCAAAAAGTAATTTCCAATATTGTTTTGGGTCAGATGATTTTAAGCAACGAATTTTTTTTATAATTGAGTTTTGGTGCTCTCTAAAGGCCTTTTTAATTTGAATTTTATACTGTTTACTAGCCGTCACCATTTTCACCTCGTTTTCGTGGGATCTCAGGTTTCTATATCTGTTTTTAAATTTAAAATACTCTTTTCGCTTGACCTCACATTCGTTGGTGTACCATGGCTTATGGTCATGGTAACGTTTACGCAGCCCGACTTCTTATTTAATACGCGTTTTATTCAGCATATTAGATGTTTCTGCTGATTCTGTGACCAAAGTGGACACGTCAGTAATGAGTTCATTTATATCATCCAATTTTGGGTCCGCATTATTTGAAATGGCCTGAATCTTTCTAGTAACGGTGTCTAAATTTAATGAACTCAGATTTTGAGTGAAGTTATCTTTGTAATTATTGTTCCATTTAGGTCTGTTTTTTTCGGGTAAATTAGATTCTTCCATATCTCCAGATCGAGTATGAGGGTTACATGTGAAAGATATATGTAGCTCTATTGGTGAATGAATGTCTGATAATATTTCATGAAACTCCAGCACTTTAAATTCGGAAACGGCACATAACAGACTTTTAGATACAATAGCATAATCTACGCAGCTAACGTTTTTACATGTAAACTGACCAACTGTGGCATCAGTGCCACACCTTCCATTTACAATAATAAAATCTAAGTTTTTACACATTTGTGTTAACATGCGGCCATAATTATTTACAACACTGTCCTTATTAACCCTCTGGTTAACCTCATTTTGTACATCATTATTACTTCTCACAGACAGTGTGTCGTCAATAATTACTTCACTTAAATTTCCCGTTCTTGCATTAAAATCTCCAACCAAGCAAAACTTTGTCTTCGGGTTCTTAGATAAATGAACAACATGATTTTCAATATAACTAAAAATGTCTGGATCAGCGTATCGAGAGTCCTGTGGGGGATTATATATAACAATAAAAACAATGTCTTCCTTTGTATTATGTTCTTTTAACCGAAACCATAGAGTTTCCTTAATGTCACTATCAATAATTTCTACGGCTGAATTGCTTTTGTTATTCAATAACAGGGCAACACCACCAGATTTTCTTTTTTTAAGCTTTCGATTTTTTGTAAATATATTAAAACCAGAAAACTATGGAATCCATCTCATCAAGTTTAGTTTCTGTGAGCAAAACTATGTCGTACCCCATGATAAAGTCATTAAAGTCTGGAAATCTCAATTTGCTTTTTAGTCCACATACATTTAGGAACATAATCTTCAGAAAGACTGTACTGAGACGTCATTCTGATAGTCTGATGATGGTGCCTTACCATCGCGCGCCTGGCACGGATGCTAATTGTTTGATGTAAAGCCAGGCATGGTTGAGGTGGAGGCCTGTGGGCTGTACACATTACTAGTCGTCTCAGGACTGTTCATACGTATCTCCTTACTTAGTTTGGTGTTAGCTGCTGGGGAAGTATGTGAAGCTTTACGTTTGGAGTCTGCAGGTGTTTGTTGTGAGCTCTCAATCAGGTTCCATATCAGGCTTCGGCCATCTTTGTTGAAGTGGAGACCGGTAGTGTCATCTTTTTCGAAATACCTGTTGATTACACCGCCCTGTAAAGTGGTAAGCCGAGCCCAGGTATTGATATAGCTCAAGTTGGTTTTATTGCGTTGACAATGACCGTCGATAAAGGAATTGATAGATCGTGCTGTCTGATTATGCTTGTGAGTTTGATCACTTCTACCCTTCCTGGGTGGTATACTACACATGTATATTTACGACTTGGGAAACTCCTTTTCAAGAGAACCCATCGCCTCAGCAACGTTGAGTATAATGTCTGTATCTCTGTTCTTATTATCTTTACCATGAATGATATCATTTGTTCCGAGATGAACAACTATATTATCTGGTGTGAGCTTACCACCTGACTTTGTTTCGTTTTTTTTCAGCATTCCATTTATATTTTGTAGTGTGTTTCTGCTCTCGGCTATGATCATGGTGTGTTGATTCCCATTCACTGACTTCATGTTTGAAGCCCCGAGTACTAGTGTTTTAAGTTTTTCTGTTTTATCTACTATCTCACTTGAGCTTTTAGTAGGCTGGCTATCTGCCTCTGCTCTGGTAGAACATCTGACCAATTGTGTAGGCGTGTCTGTGTTAATTTTGGTAGCGGTATTAAACCTACACTCTCCATTCCAATGCGATGTAAAATTGACAACCGGTATGGGGACACCGACATCTGCATTAGTAGCGGGGACTTTCTCAGTTACACTGCTTGGGGAATCGGGCTCTCGAAAACATACAGCACAATAAATAATCTGCATTAATCAACCTTTAAAGCTCTACAGTAAAACATTTAAATGCTCAAATACTGATAGTTACAGTTAACGAAAACATAGAGCACAATAAATAATCTGCATTAATCAACCCTTAAAGCTCTACAGTAAAACATTTAAATGCTCAAATACTGATAGTTACAGTTATAAAAAACCTACAGCACAATAAATAATCTGCATTAATCAACCCTTAAACCTCTACAGTAAAACATTTAAATACTCAAATACTGATAGTTACAGTTATAAAAAACCTACAGCACAATAAATAATCTGCATTAATCAACCCTTAAACCTCTACAGTAAAACATTTAAATACTCAAATACTGATAGTTACAGTTATAGAAAACCTACAGCACAATAAATAATCTGCATTAATCAACCTTTAAAGCTCTACAGTAAAACATGTAAATACTCAAATACTGATAGTTACAGTTATAAAAAACCTACAGCACAATGAATAATCTGCATTAATCAACCATTAAACCTCTACAGTAAAACATTTAAATACTCACGTATCGGTAGTTGTATCTCACAACTTCCAGTTGATTCAAATTAATCATATATATTTAATATGAGACAAGGCGTTTGCATATCATGATGTGAAAACACTCATTTCTTTACCAATAACTGTGATTTAATATGACAATCAAATGTATTAAAAACGACAATAGCTATGCTTAGCGGTGCTTATCAACTGAACACTCTAGTAGAACAAACTACAAACACATGTGTTGGTAATGATCATCTCAATGTGAATCCATGAAGTATAAGAAAGATATTATCTCGTTATTAAAAGCTGTTTTAACAAAAACATTAACTCCTGTTGTATATTAGATACAAAGTTAACATATTTAAAAAAAAATTAACAGCTACCCTAAATATGGCATTATGTAAATACATGTAAAAGATAATGTGGAATAATTTACATCGATTCAAGTTAAGTTTTCATCCATTGGTGAGCCTAAAAACGTCTCCTTCAGTTTGAAATTTAAATACAATGATGTTGATAAATTTTGATCAACATGTAAATCACAATAATATGATATGATGTAATGGTGCCATAATAAATCCAGCATGACAAGTATTTCCGAAGAGCTTTACGTTGAAGGATGTGTTTGTTTCTGTGAATCGCCATTCATCTCAATGAGGACCGTATCACATGCTGATTTGATTTAAATACAGAAAGTCACATTTAACTAAGATAGATATATTCCAATTTAACATTATTAACAGACACTTAAATGTACATTGTGGGTGTATATTTAATATGTTGACGACAAAAGACTAATTGTACAGAAATTTATACATTTTTTTTAGAATAACATTGTATCCATGTGGATGAAGACTATGATGTGGGAAGTATTTTCTGGTCCAGTTTTGCAGCCATTAAGAAGTTCTACTTGTCAGGTAGGTTATCTGATCAGATATATCTGCTTCTCTTTATCACAGTAGGCATATATTGAGTGTCAGTTTGTATGTATTACTTGTTGTTTGTTCGTATTAAGATGTGATGATTATTTGTCAGGATTTCCTGAGTTGTCGTCAGACTTACCGATGCCACTGTGAAGAGCTACAGAAGAGGACGATGACTTGCCAGGATAGGCAATCGTTGTGAGTAATTAGTGTGACCGACACGAGGAACCATGATCACATAAAATCATTGTGTGTAATTAAATATGACTATCTCAGTTAGAAATGTAATATAAAAGCTGTAGCTCAATTGGAATTACTGTGACTAAAATTGTCAAAATAATTCTGGTATTGGCTTTGTATTTGTATAATTGATATTTTGTGATATGCCCCAGGAATTGGGAAAATGTGAAAACGTTCCAGTGGTCTTATCATGCTTAAAGGCGCTGACCACGAATATGATAACTGCCACGTTACAAACGGTGTGCTAAATTCATACCGGGTTATGACTACCAATGTCATCATTCACTTATTATTCTACGGCCGTTTTTTGCACATTAGTATTTATGTGTACTGCATTGTACTGAATAATACCTCAAGCAAGGAGTAAAATCCAGTCGGATGCAGCGGGCTCTGTTCAAACAATGTTACTCATTTTGAAAATTAGTTGTGTTTCCTTTATTAAAAATGCGTCCAAACTGTCAAATAATCTAAAATAATAAAAATACATATTTTAATAGATCAAGTAAAATACCTTCAGTAGATGTTGACATGACATAAACCAATGTCCGACTGATATTTCAAATTTACCAGGTATATACCAGATATCATCTATATATGCCTTTATTATACAGAAACATGTTGTTAGAGACTCAGAATGAAAGTGACAAACTGAAGAGGCGGGTGTTGGAGTTGGAAAACACAATACATGTAAGTAATGCTTAAATGATCCGATAATATATTTACAGACAGAAAACACGCATTTTAATCAATCAAACATGAAGAAGTGTGGATACATATTTTCGTGCAAATACAGCATTAATTCCTACCTTTTTGATAGTAAAATTATATTCCGAAGCAATACATTTTAAAGCTTATAGTAAAAATTCTTTGTAAAATAAATGATTAACCTGTGCATGGTATCTCATATTAAAATGACGTATTATGGTCATGTGTATATATTAGATTATGTGTATAAATTAGGCTATACGTTTATAAATAATGCAATTCACCTAGACTGATTTTTATTCAATATAATTACAGCAGGAATGAATCTATGAAGCACATAGGCAATAAGCATGATAAACAAAAAATATTAAAATCAGTTTTATTTATCACATAGGATGAAAACACATTTTTGCAAATAGATGAAAGAACGACGCCTGTTGTACAATCTGCAGAAGAGAGTCTAAACACGATGGGAACAAGCATCTTTAGTTTACAGAAAAAGCTGGCACAATTAAAAGAAACAACAAGATTTAGCAACAAAGTGGTTGAGACTACAAAGCAGACGAATGAAGTGCACTTTGCCATGGAGAGAGTTACATCTGAACTGGCACGGTTAGTCATGTATTGATTGATTGAATATAAGCAGATTACCATAACAAAGCTCTGCAGAGTGTTATTCAGCACTCACACCGAATTCAAACAAGTCAGTGGTTATATGGACAGTCGCTAATGGCTCAGTCACACTGAGGCCGTCCGAGGGGCAGTCGGTCCAAAGAGAGATATGGTTTGAACCATGCGAAAGTTGGCGGTTCGAGCCACGGTCCATAATAATTGGAATGTCATATGCAGAGTAATATAGTCAGATTCGGCTTAAAAAGGTATTTTTGGCAATTTTGGCATGTTTCAGAAAAATATATAATGCGCAGTTGCACAGTTTTTTTCGGAGATTTACAGATGTGTCTGGCAGTCATATTCAGTTTCAGAAATGAGACTTATGGTCTTACGGTTATTTACGGTAATGTACGGTCATATACGGTCGGTGTTGGTTATGTACATTCATATACGATTATACCCAGAACAAACCTCGCTACCAATAGACTGTTTATATCTCTATCTGTGCTGGCGGGTATGCACGGTCTGATTCGGAGAGATATGTTCGCAAAATGAGAGATACGGTCTGGGTAATTAGCAGGGTCATTTACGGGGAAACAGCTGGATATATAAGGTTGTTGATTCCTTGAGATAGGGTCTTATACGGTCCCAATAATCTATATACGATCACTTGCATTTATATACGGACAGAAAATGTTTTTTGAGAAGATATACGATTGCCCCGACCGATGGGTCGTGTGAAAATGTGTTATACTGTTCACTGGGTGGGTATATAGGTGAGATATGGAGATATAGTGACATATAAGGAGATATAAGGAGTTATACAGAGTTAATCGCTAGGCACGGTGTCAAGCATAGCGATAAAGGTTGATATTCTCGCCAATACAAGTACAAATTAAAGCATTTCAGTTTTGATTTTTTGTTGAAATTTCATCGAACACAAACTTGTAAGTGCTACCGCAATTCCTAGCCAGCTTGTAGATCGCCCAAAACATTTATTTAAAATTGATTTGGCATCTGTAGGAGAGGTGCGACTGTTTATTTAACACTCTAATATCGATTTTTAGACAAGACTACATTTACCTGCCTGTAATGTGAGTTGCACGACTTGCTCCATGTTAAATTAACTATTGTTGTGTATAGAACAGTTCTTTCAACATTGAGCAGGTCTGCCAACTAACATCAGATGCGCTAACATGTAGTTTTACTAGGAATCAACACCAAAGTGTTAAATAAACAAATAGTCACAATTGTCTTTGATTACGCATTAGGCTTCAAAACAATATAGTGATGTAATTTTGACATGTTTATCTACCACAAGCTTGTAATTGCTGCGGCAATCATAGCTTGTAGTAGATAAAAGTAACCATCTGTTTTACTAGTCAAAACAAGTTTTTGCACCAAAATATACTTATAATTTATAACGCAGATAACTTTTTAATTATTTCGAAGGAAAATTTGAATAAATTGCTTCAACATCTTTGAAACTGTTTGTTTGTATCTTTTGCTAACAGTGGGTGGCCCTGAAAAGGGCCTTTTGAAAAGTTTATTCAGCCATACGATCCATTTACATCATATGGTTCTGCCATGCTACTGCTCCAGTTTCAGAGTTGCAGTAGTGTTTCAAAATGTATCTTTGGAGTTTTGCCTCTCTTGTGTCGCAATTGCCATCCACGATTTCCATCATGTCTGGTAGCTCTCTTCCCTCCAGGATTACTGCATGGGTCTCATCGACATCATTCATTGCATGGTGAGTGTCGGGGTACGTCATTCTCCAGAGGTTATGCATGCGACAGCAGGCAATGGCTATGTCTGTTACAATCTCTGGTTCCTGAAGCGTGGTGGTGAGGAGACAGCAGAATTTGTTTGATAACAGGCCAAATGCGTTCTCCACAACACGCCTCACTCTCAATAGTCGACAATTGAAATTCTCTCCTCTCTGGTAATGGTCCTTCTGCAGTATGGCTTCATCAACCAGGTCGGAAGAGCAAATGCGTAGTCAGCAATAATGAAGAAAGGCATGTTCTGATTATCTCCCGGGAGTTGTTCTGGCTCTGGCATGCCCAGTTTACCTTCTTCGATGTCGCTTCAAATCTATATCCTGAAGATCCCAGCATCTGAACATGCTCTATTGTACCCTACTTCCTCAAAACACGTCCTGCTTTTATACTTTTTGTCACACCACGTTAACATGTCCACAAGGCATATGTAAATGACCTAATATGACCCTGTGATGTGAGCACTAACATTAAATGACACTAAATTCCCCAATTTCTCCTTATCTGGCAGTATTACACTGTATATAAATGAGTATGGACCGTATTGGTCTGATTATGGATCGTATTGGGCCCCATCCCTGGACCGTATTGACCCGAGCCTACCACAAAATAATTATCACGTATTTAACAGAATTCGTATATGTCCGCCATTCAGACATTACATGACTGTATTAGACCTGATTGAACATTTCTTGACTGCACAGAACCATAAATTTTACTGTGTAACTCTATATCACTGCAAATAACCTGAAATCTCCACATTACGCCGCTTATGGACAACCATATATCACCTTATAAAATTCATCAAAAAAGTTCCAAAAATTACTTTTTCCAACCTGAGATCTGAAAAAACAGTTCACAAAATATAATTTACGGAAGTTTACCATACTAAGTTTTTAAACATGCTCAAAATGTAAAAAAAAAACAGCGGTCGACGGCCGGTCAGCTGGCGGTGCTGAGGTCCAATACAGTTCTTTGGCGGATGGACCATAAATACCGACCATATCTCTCTTTCACCCGAAAAAGCCCCATATGACTGGGTCATCAGGGAGCAACCATTTTTATTGATGATGTTGAAATCCCTGTCATTTGTTGCAAATTGATGTAAACTCTCTGTCTTGTTGTATTTAAAAAATGACGAATTTCCATATCCAAGATTGACATCCTGTCCCTTCCTTGCAAATTTGACGTAAACATCTTTGCACTTGCCAATATTCATCATAGCGTCACCATTTTTCCTCAGCATCCTCTGACGGATTATCCTGGTTAAGTTTAAAAAATTAGGTGATTTATATATGGCTGCCGCGGCTCCTTCTTACAAATCGACTTAAACACTCTGTAGTTGCCAATATTTTTTTTCCGAGCATTCTCTCACCCATCGCCTTGAATCAGTTAAAATGAGCTAATTTGCACATGGAAGATGGCCGCCCACCCCTTTAAGTTTGGCGAAAACAATATGCAGTCCTCAACATTGATTCGATTCTCTGGTTAAGTGTGAAAATTTGCCAGCTTCAATATCCAAGATATCCTCATCAAAACTTTCTTACAATTTAACTTAAAAAATATTCAATGACCAACGTTCATGCGACCATAGCAAGACATTCTCATAATATTCTCAGATTGATTACCCTGTATATATAGCCACATGATATCACTACTCCATTGGCATTCGACGTTTAATTGTGGCAGGCAAATATAACACCTAGATATTAGCTCATTTTAAGGCTACTAGTTATTTCAGACAAATAGAATGGCATATTGATGTCATTCGTTATTTACTTTCAAACTTAAAACTTTTCATCAGTGAAAGATTTAGCTGACAAATTAACATTTTTTACTAATGGCCTGCCATTAATGATAAAATGTAAACGTCGTTTTTGTATTTTATTTTAATAGTATAGTAGTATTTTGACCGACCTCATCAAAATCTGTTTGATTATGTGGAGAGTATTAGGCCAACATTATAGATATATTTATATATATTCACAGAGGGAAGGCCATGGACATATCGAGAAAAAAACGCCAGTACGACTTTTTCATTTGTCATGATGAAGTGGAAGGGAACATATCAATCCCTGTGGTGAAGGAGCTGACAAAGACAATAGAAAAGGAAGGGTTCGTAGGGCAGCACCACGACCGAGACTGTCCTCCAGGAACAGAGTGGAATCAGTATCACAGGAGTGCTTGCATCGAGTCTGACGTGGTGATTTGTCTAATTGGAAAGGCACACTTAAAGGGCAGAAAGGGTGTGTATCTAGATAACATCATGTCTGCTATGAAGATAAAGCGGGACCAAGGTGCTGACGACCACATCATTCCGGTCATCTATGATACTAATAAAGAAAACGCTACCAAATTGATCAAAGGATCTTTCTTCAAAACCACTTCTCCGCTTCTTCCCTTTCTCAATTTGGCAGAGTATGTCAGTTTTAAAGACGAGCTGTGGGAACAAAAAATACTACAAGTGTTTCAACAATTACCAGCTGGTAAAAATTATAGCATTTTTCTGTATTTGCTGTTAACTGCCATATGGAATACACAGGCAGATGTTATCATAATTTGAAAAAGAACAATGTGGTAAATGTTATGTCTATATACTAGTGTTGCAACAATTAGCCTGTCCTGTATTTATGTTTCATATTGTATATTTTGTTTAATAAACGTAAATGGTTGTGTCCACTGTAATATACACGTTTAACTAAATTGTTGATTGTTATGTGAATGCATGCAAAAAACCATTTTTTATATTCTCAACTGATTTATGTTTATCCAGGCAATGCATTGAAGAGGTTATACTTTACTCTGCTTCCTGAATGGTGCGCTCCCCTCCTTCGAGGTCCTTTGACTTTGGAAAGAGCCTGGCTTGATGTATTCTTAAATCCAGAAATGGTGATCAAATCCATCGATAACGGAAAACACCAAGATAATCCTGATTTAGATAGAGTTACTAATGTAACTGAAATATTTAAATTTATAAAGCCTGGTGGGCGTATTGTTATCACAGCGGATGGTGGGATGGGAAAGTCTACTTTTGTTTCCCATATAACCAGAGCTTGGGGAAGTGATCATGAGAACTTAAGAGAGTATGGATTTGTTTTTCTCGCCCCTCAACGGCTCATCAATAACCACACAGAAGATTTAGACCGGATCATATGTAGTGATCTCAAACTGCTAAAGACCAGCTCGATGGCTAAATTTAGAACCATGATGAGGTCATCATCCAGTAAATCCATGTTTCTTGTTGATGGTTTTGATGAGCTGGATGGACGAGCTAAGACAAATACCACCATGATTAAGCTGATCAGAGGAGAAATAGCTCGGCAATCTACAGTGGTGGTTACCACTCGGTCACACTGTGCGGATGAAGTACTAAAGCTGATAGGAGACACATACACTGATATTAGAATCGAGGGCTTATCAGATGAGACGGTGATGGACAGAGCTCATGACATATTGTCAGAAACAGTAAAAAAATGTGGATTAGAAAAAATACCTATTGGCACCATTACTGATTACCTTCCGATTGAGCTTCTTCGAATACCTTTGCTGCTCAATATTTGTTCGTATGTCTGGAAATGTCAAATACATGATTTGCATGATCAAGACACGATCAGAAAATTCTCCAGCATGACTGATATCTTCAATGCTATCTGGGGAATAATGATTGGTATCAAGGAAGAAAAGGGACGAGCAACTTCAAATGTAAGCTTCTATAAGATCATGGAAGAGAACAATATTCCTAATTCAACATGGCATCTGTTAGAGGCAATGGCAGCTATGAGCTTTGATTGTTTAAATAAAGGAGAACTGATCATTTCAACAGAAACCCTTGCTAAGTATCGCCTGGATGCTGTTAACTGTGGCCAGATAGGATTCATACACATCTCTTCTGGATCCAAACCACAAGGAAGTTTTGTCCATAATTTATTTATGGAGCACTGTGCTGGCTTTCACATTGCCAATAATGATAAAGCCCTTCAATCAATTTTAGATAAAATAAGTAGTAGTCACACAACTCTGTCCAGAGCGTTAGGCCTTTATACAAACGCCCTGGTATTTGCTGTGGGTTTCAAGCCTCAGATACTGGACCAACTGTCCAGACACAAGTTTATGATACCTATAGTCAGGATGACTGGATCAGCAAACACTGACATGGACTTAAGTCTGGAAGCACAGCTTGTACAAGAGTCTTCTGATGAGGAGGCCAGAAATAACTTCTGCCAGACATTAATGACAAGTGAGTTCTCAGCACCACGTACCCACACGTCATCTCACCGCCTGAATGCTCTGGGGTATGATTGGATGCAGAAACACCTCGGGGTTGATAAATGCTTGGAGCTCTTGAAACGCCTTCACCAGGATGATGTGACGTCAGATGGTCTAGTATTACAAGGACATAATGGTGAACGATTCATCACAGACAGCTTTCTGTTGTGTCATCTTCCATATATTACATTCAGAGATATCAAAACTCTTCATGTATATCACGCTAAAATGACCATGAATGCTGATGTAACAGCCCTTCACGAGCACCCCAAGGTAGATAACTATATTATATATCAAACAATTAGTGTGTTGTAATACTAAGATTCGGTAACAGAAAATAACACAAGAAATTTACAGAGTTTTCATTATATATAACGTAAGCTAACTATTTAATATTTTTAATTAGTGGGTCTAGAAAAGTTGGTTTAAATGCCATTTATTGTAAAATTGATTTGTGGTGTTTGATACAGAACCTGTATAAAATGCTAATATTTACACTATTTGCTGTTCACCACACATACCATATCTTAGTGCATCTTCTCATTATATCACAGAGAGATGACATTAACAAACTGCACCTGGATGAGATAGACTGGACAATCGACCATCTGGTCAGATTCATCAATCAAGTCCCGGCTTTGCATGATCTGAAACAGCTCTCACTTGGTCGTCGATGTAAGATACAAGCTGTGTTACAGGAAGAAACAAGCTCTATAAGCGTGGATGTTGGAGAGTTAGTTATGAGCTGCCCTATATCACTGGATCTACTGAGGAGCATGCTGTGTGTGATCAGCTGTCACAGACTAATCATAGAGAAAGACGCCCGATTACTGAAGAGAACCACAAAGACAACTTATCCTCCTCACAACACTAAGGTCAATGTCTAATGTTATAATGGTATTAACATCTTAGCTTGTTGGGATAAAGCTCTAGTTTTACTTAAACGTTTTACACACAACTCAGTAAATCATCTATATATTTAATTAAAACAAATCAATAACTTAATTGTGTGATTTTCAGTTATCATAAAACAAGCAAGTTACCATAAATGCATTGTATTATGTATTTCTGAAGTTACGCGTAGTGGTTGATAATTGAAAAAAATATATAATGTATAATGGCTTGCTCCCAGTCATGATCTGGTATATGTTAGATATTTAATGATTTACTCCCGGCCATTTTCTAATCTTTATTTTATGTTCTAAAATTCTTTACTCCAAGCCCTCTTCTAACCTTTTATGTTATTTGTCTGGCGTTGATGACAAATTTATTATATTTAAAAGGAATATATTCATTTCAAATCACACTTAATTAAGCAAATTGTATCACAGATTAGGCTTATTTTTTAAATATACACCAACGCACATTGAGTGAGTCAAACACCAAGATTTAAAACAATATTAATAATATACATTAGGCCTATTTACATTCAACCGGTTTGGAATCATGTATAAAACGAATAATACATAACCTCCACCTCTACCACAAATCACACACACACCTTTACCTCTACCGTAAATCCTTAAATACACTTCCCCGTCAACGTGAATTATAGATACCCTTCACATCTACCACACATCATACATACCATTCATATCTACCACAAATCACACAGCCCTACAATTGAAACCATGAATCGTACACCCTTTCACATCTACCACGAATCATACATACCCTAAATCGCTATCTCGAATCATGCATACACTACACCCCCACCACGAATCATGCATACTCTTCACCTCTATCACGAATCATGCATACCCTTCACCTCCATCACGAATCTTAAATCCACTACGCCTTCACCACCAATCATGCTTACCCTGTACCTGTACCAATACTTATACATACACTTCATCTCTACCACAAATCATACATACCCTTAACCTCCACCAAAAATCATACATACCCTTCATCTCTACCATGAATCATTCTCCTCTGCGAAGAATCATACATACCCTTCACTTCTACACCAATCATACATACCCTTGAGTTAGTCAAATATCTATGTCACAATGATATGATCGATTTCAAGGCGAATACACTTTTTGATACAGTTATCAAAGCTAACAAGGTATTTGCTTTGTTGCAGGGAGTTAGTGAGCTGTATGTGCCGTCATCATGGAGCACAGATGATGTGGTGGCTCTCATGACACAGGTACCAAGCCTGACACAGGTAACTAGAGTGGTTCTTCATACGCCATCAGCATCATCATCAGCAGCAGCAGCAGAAGCCTCAGCAGCAACAGCAACATTACCAGGAGCTGCAACAGCTGCGTCATCAACACCACCAATAGCAACAGCAGAATCATCAACAGCAACAACAGTAGCTGCAGCAGTAGTGTCAACGTCAGTTACCATAGCACCGGGTATGCTGCAACTTGAAGGACGAGTCCCGATGGACCTGATAGCAGTGATCTTACTAAAACGAGCAGAAGACAAGATGACACTCACTGGGAAGTCCACCATCACGGAACCTTCTGTGCCATCAATCCGCAGTCATGTGAGTATATATACTATGTAAGATGTATAATAAGTCTACAATATACATCGTCCTTTTAGAAATTAACATGGTAATTAAACAGTTAAAGTCAGCTTATAAAATTTCGACTTCGCTTTTTAATGACTGCCTAATTTTAATGTCAGCTTAATGATCAGTGGAAAGTTAGATGGTCAAAGTATGCTTAATTTATTAAATTAAACAACATTTGGCAAGATCCTGTTTTAAGCCCACCGTTTTTAGAGACCCACTCAAATGGGCTTAAAACAGGAGTAATATATAAAAATCTAATAATTTGGATCTTATATATTAATCCTGTTTTAAGCCCATTTGAGTGGGTATTTAACATTGAAATGGGCTTAAAACAAGAGTAATATATAAGAACCAAACGTAATGTATTTCCTTTGTTTGTAATTTAAACTACTCGATGCCTTGGGGGAAGTATCCCCCCTATAAAAGAGCATTCTTTTGGGGATTAACGCAAACAAAAAGGGGCATGGCAGATATTGTGGGCGGAAAACAATAAAAAAGGACGCAAAAATGGTCTAATTAGTTCTGACCCATTTAATATGGTGAACTAATGGTGAATGGGCTTAATAATTTTCACCCATTTAATATTGTGAACTAATGGTGAATGGGCTTATTAATTTGGACCCATTTAATATGTTGAACTAATGGTGGATGGATGAAATTTAAAACCCATTTTATGATGAAAGATAACTAAAAGACGGTCAATTATATTACGGTGTTTCAGTGCATAACGATGATTTAATTTAAGGACATAAGGGAACTAAAAGACAGGCAATATACACATGACCGTTTTTTAATACAGAATGACGCCGTATTCACGCATAGGCCTACATATAATTATGGTGCTTCAGGCCACACCAACGATTTAATTCAAGGAAATAAGGGGACTGAAAGACAGGCAATATACATATGACCGTTTTTAGTTATGACGCCGTGTTTATGATATATATGAGCACCGACCAATATGTATGTGTCTTTGACTGTTCTACGGTAAATAATAACATGATGAAATATTATACGCTAGACTTACCAGATAAATATTGTTAAGGTAAAGGCCTTTATAATCCGTGTAAAATGGGTGTAAAACAGGACACAGCCAGATCGCGTGTCTTATTTGCTAAATAAGAGCCAAGCGATGCAGGGTCCACCTAGCGATTAACGTGTTCAACGGAAGTAGTTAATAGCTGCTTCCATAGATATCCTGAGATTCCCTTTAATATATCTATGGTTTCTTCCATGATTGGAGCATAATAATCATGAGACACCCTAAAAACCGTGGGCTTAAAACAGGAAATTGCCCAACATTTTTTTATTGAAGTAATCCTAAACTTTTAAGCTGACTTCAACCATTGAATGATTATGCTAATTTCCAGTAGATCTGTGATTATCGACGTATGTTTAATCATTAAGCTTACTTTCAAATTAAACAGCATACTACAAAGATGCATAAAGGGAAGTCATTAAAGTCATTGACGGGGTGCATTAATAGGTAATGGTTAGACAATGAAGGGTGATATAGAGGCATTAAATGGCCTCAAAAAGACGTTAGGATCGATGTAGAGGCAGTAAAGGGTGGTGAAGAGGCATTAAAGTGAGACGACGAAACATCAAAGGGCGCAAATAGCGATTGAGAGGCAATAAAGGGCTATGGGAAGGCCTTAACTCATAGCAGTCCGGCCGTTTTGACATTGGACGTCTGTGTGGTCTGGTCATTTTTGTGATTTTGAAACATATTCTGATACTTTAAAATATTAGAAGGAGTGGATATAAATTTCCCATACACCACAGGAACACACGTACACTATATAACCAGAATACACTGCATTTAATTGGCTAATGTGATGTTGCCATGGTAACCGACGGCTATTTCGAATATGCTAATTAGGTAGTAAAATTTTCGGAAATTTTGTTTGAAAATGGTATTTTTGAGATCCATAGGGATTCAGGAGTACAAGATTATATCAATGCACATAAAATATAGTGAAATACATCACAGATGTTTCGAAGAATCATTTAATAGGTCTATGCACACAAATTATCAGGGTAAATAAATTTTTATCAAGGGATATAGGCTATAGTAATCTTTCTAAATTCCTTGAGGGCACACCAGATTTCATGTTTTGAGATGACACTCTCAACTCATCTAGGAATCATCTGAGCCTGGAGTTCTATTTTTAGTTCAGAAACGGTTGTGACGCAGATAAATGAGCTCTTTATGTTCTAGATTCCCCATGCTGTGTTCATAGTTGCACAAGTGATGTCATTTCGTGAATGGCTAAGCATTATTGCCAGGCTCGGACTTAGACTGCAACGTCATAAATTCCAGGTCCTAGCTGGGCTCGGACTTAGACTGCTATGAGTTAAGTGGTGATGGGGACGTGTTTATTGGCCATAGTGAAGAATTGAATGTTGACGGGAAAGCAATAAAGATTAATGGGGAAGGCGTTAAAAGGTGCCAGTGAGGCGCTGAAGAGCAATGGAGAGGCATTAAAGGGTGTTGAATGGAGATTTGCTGAAGGGCAGCATAAAGGCCTTGAATTTGCAGCAAAAAAAACAAAGACGCATAAACGACAACGGTATATCGTCAAACGCGTTGTTATGAGGGTATGTTAATAGGCGACGGTTATGCAATGTAGAGGAAGTAAAGGGTGACAAAAAAGTGTTAAAACTCGACGGGGATGAATTAAAGGGCAATAGAGAGGTGTTAAAGCGTGACGAGACAGTGCCACAGAGTCGTTACCTTGCGATGGTTTGATGGCGACACACTAAAACGCGATGGGGAGGTGTTAAAGGTTTAGTGTGAGGCATTACATGGCGACAAAGAGGCGTTTAAGAGAAATTGAGATGCGTTAAGGGGCCACAAAAAGGCTTTCTTTTGTAACAAAGATACGTTAAGGCACTAAAAATATACATAAAGGACGACGGATGCATTAATAAATGACAGTTATGCATAATTCAGGGCGATGTAGAGGCACTAAGTTCAAAAGATGCATTATAGGTCGTTAGAAAGGCACCAAACGGTGATGGAGAGAAGCTAAAGAGTGATGAGGACGATTTAAGGACAACGCAGCGACGCCATATGGCGATGGAAAGGCTTTAAAGAGAAAACGATATGCTTTAAAAGAGACAATGACGCCTTGAAGAGCTACGAAGATGCATTAAATGGCGACGAAAAGGTCTTCAAGTGCAACAAAAAAGGCCTTAATGCGCCATGGAGACGCATAAAGGGCCCCGAGAAAACGCTAAAGTGAGACATAAGCGTTAATAAGGGCTAATTACATTAAAGGGCAATGTGGAGGCATTAAAGGGCGACAATGTGGCGTTAAAAGTCGATCGGGAGGCTAGAACAGATGCTAGAAGGTGACAGAGAGGTGTTAAAGAGCGATGGAGAGGTAATGAAGAAGAAGAAGAAGAAGAAGAAGAAACTTTATTTCACCATAATTATATACAACAGGGCGATGCAGATGCATGGAGTGAGACGGAAAATCATTTTTAAAAAAGTGACAGTTTTGCATAAAATGGTGATGTGGATGAGCTAATTGGTGACAGGAAGCGACAAAGGGCATATTTTTGGTCACTTGGTCTCAAAATTTACCTTTTAACCTTGCGGTTGACCATAAAACACTAAAATGATGCCAGAAATTGATTTTCTAGTCTAAAATCACACAGAAAAAAGGTATTAAACTTGTTTATGGTGTTATGTGTTGAAATCATGTTTTTCGCTTACTTGACCTTGAAATTGTGGTTTTGACCTTGAAGATGCCCTTTAATCATCAAAACAATACCAGAAATGGATTATTTAGTCAAAATCACATCAAACATAAATATTACACTTCTTGTTATTTGTGTTGAAAATCATATTTTTTATATCTTTGACCTTGGATTTGACATTATTTTGACCTTGAAGATGACCTCAAAGATGACTTTTAATCACCAAAATAATATTATAAATGGATTTTCTAGTCAAAAATCACACAGAAAAGAGGTATTACACTTGTTCGTTGTGTTATCTGTTACAAATCATATTTTTCACTTACTTGACCTTGAAATTAAGGATTTGACTTCGAAGATGACCTTTAATCATCAGATTAATACGACATGAAATGAGGTATTATATTCCTAGCATTATTTGCTAGAAATCATATTTTCGTTTATTTAACCTTCGATTTGATATTTGACCTTGAGGATGACCTCGAATTATAAAAAAATATAAGACATGGATGCTCCAGTTGAAATTATATACAAAAGAGGTATTACACTTGTTTCTACCCTTATTTTCTGAAAAATCATATTTTACCTTGGAATTGACCCTTGATCTTGAATTTTGCCTTGTGAAGCATCGAATATTTCTTAAGATTTCTAGTATGGTAATCTGGATGTATTTGTGAAGCCAAAACACATAAAAAAAATTCTGTTGCAATTTGTTCAAGGTCAAATGACTTTTTGACTGGACTAGATTCCGCGACCAACCTTCGGCAAGTAAGGTTTGACGGTTGGTTTAGGTAGCTCAAGGTATTTGTAAAAAATAAGCTCCTCTGAAAAGGCGGGAGGAATTTCCCAGTGCGTAAAATCCAAAATGACTGCCATCGGTCACAGTGAAAAGCAAGAATTCACTTATTTCATCCATTGGTCTCCCAGTGGAACTGATTTTGTTAATGCATTTATGTGGGACATGAATTAAAATTTATACCCCCGAAAAAATAAAAATTTATACCCCCGAAACAGGAAAACACGTCAGCGACGGGGTGCAATTCATTATAAACAGCTAACTTTTATATATTTGTGGAATTGTGGGGTTGTTTTTTTAATTGTGTGCTCCCTATGTGTGAAAATCCAAGATGGCCGCCGTCCAGCATGAGGGAAAACCCAGAATGATCAATCCATAGTGAATCAATTAAAAATGTTATGTGCTCTGCTAATCGAGGTTACAAAAACAATAAAAGTAAGTTGTAAAAAATATATTTCACCGAAAACATCATGTGATAATCAGCAAAATAACATAAAGAAAAACAATAATTGACTCGAAATAATAAACATAAATAATAGAGCATAGTGAAATTATATAAAACTATAAATCACAACCTGAAATATTTTGTGAGCATTAATACAAGACTAGTAGGCATAGCCAAAATAAACATTTTTCCTGATATTTAATACTGATTGTATATACATATTCAAATGAACCAAAACTGCATATTTATCTCACGAACATGGCAAACTATGCTTACAGACAAAAACATACTTAAAGACAAGTGTAGAGTCTGCTCATAATATGAACTGATAATGGCTACAGTATTTATATAATTAAAAAAGTAAAGATAATTGTCATAGGAATGTTCCTAACATTTTACATGCGAATTTTGACAAAACCGTAGTATTCCACTCTCACATTGAAAAAATAGTAAGTTGAATTATTTTAAACATGTGTACAGGTTTATAGCAAGTTATCTGTTTCCCAAGGTCGGGCCAGGATTTGTTTATTGTGTATTGCGCATCATTTAATATGTATACCCTTGAAAAATACCTAGATCATGTAAACTGGTAAAAAAAGTTCAGTTTTCCGTCAGTGATAATAATAATATCAAGTTTTTTAAATTTGACAAAAAATAATTATATCGTTGTTTTATTGTGAGCCCATAATGGTTGATAATGTTGGGGATTTTAGATGTATGATACCAAATAACTGGTCTATCACATGACCTCTCTCAGGAAGGCGTCAAATACACTGAGAGCTGTCAGGTGTCACCAGGATGCCAGATAGAATGGTCAAAATTTGGATCTCCAAGCGGGAAACTACTTGGCTATCCGTCATGGCCGTGGTCTGACAAAACGGGCATAACTCATTATATTCTGTTAATAGCACTAATTCCTTTAATACGTTATAACTGCCTTATTTGTGTACATGTGATCTTTCACTTAGTACGTTATTGTCCTGATAATTGCAACTGGAGTCTTCAATAACTACACATGCCAATGTATGGCCCCAGTGAATTAGCTAAGTACAGTAGTACAAGTGACAGATGGCGTTTACGGTTTATTTTGTGTATATTTGTATCGCTAATCACTCATTTTGATCAACGGGTGAATTAAAATGTATGCCATTCCGATCGGCATTGGCCTATGTAATGTGAGTGGCAACTTCAAAACGCAACTTAAGAAAACAGAAGATATATCAAGTAGAACTGTTATCTCGGTAAAACACACGACATTGTTAAACCATTTAACTACCAGGGTATTTAAATGTATTGTATTGTATATTTTTATTATAGTGACATGTACAAACAGATCCAATGACAATATAAATATGTTTACAATATAGTACCCAGCCCATTTGGGCTTATAAGTCACTCATTTGAAATTGTGTCTCGCTAAGGCGATTCACAACCTCAACCCAGCACACACAAAACATTTGTATAACATTTATGCAATGTTGGACTAACGTCGAAGACGTTGGGCCGACGTTGTATAAATGTTATTCAAATGTTTTGTGCTTGCTGGGAAGTGATTGAAAACTGGTATTTAATGTGTTGATAAATTATGAAAAAGCGAATTTCGTGACCTGGTCCAGCATTACACCAACCTTGGTGCAGTGTCGTGATTGTTGAGATGGTGCTGGGATGGTGCTGGGGTGGTGCTGGGATGGTGCTGGGATGCCCAAATGAAAGAATCAAAATTGCAACAATGAATGTTCGATCTATTAAACCTAAAACTGCCCCCTTCTCCGAATATGTAATATCTAAAAATTTGGACATTGTGGCAGTGACAGAAACATGGTTAAAACATGATGAAACGAAATCAACGATAGCTGATATCTCACCTCCTGGCTATTCGTTTTTCCACGAACCTCGCGCAGATCAGCGGGCAGGAGGAGGTGTAGGCATACTAGTGTCTGACCAAATTCAAAACTGACATTCATCCTCTGCCATCATTTAAAACGTTCGAGTGGTTTCGTTGTCTGCCTGTATAGGTTTCAAAACGGTACATGTCAAGGAATTGAATTTCAAGGTCTACTAGAGAACATATTTTCACTGCACGACAATTTGTATATATTGGGAGATTTCAACTCACATCTAGATAACTTAAATGGAAACACCAACAAATTCGATGAAATCCTCACATGTTTCGATCTGAAGCAGCATGTAAATTTTCCAACTCATGTTCATGGTCATTGGCTAGATCTGTTAATCACCAAACGCATTTCTAATTGTATCAAATCAGTTTTTTCGGCAGCAGGTATCTCGGACCATCTTGCGGTCATATCAGTTTTGACTGTTGTAAGACGAAATGGAACAAAGAAAAAATATCGTTTGTAAAATAAACAAAATTGATTATGAATCGTTTCATTCAGATATTCTCAGTTCGGATCTAATAAAGAAACCAGAGAAAGATCTCTCGGCACTATGTCAGCAGTATGATTCTGTTCTTAGCTCTATTTTAGACAAACACGCTCCTGTAAGTACAAAGACTCTGCCCAGAAAACCACCAACTCCATGGATGACTCCAGAAATAATGAAGGCTAAAACCCTTCGCCGCAATCTCGAACGAACATGGCGCAGATCTCGCACACATCTAGATCGTTCTCGTTACAAACAGCAATGCCACCTGTGTAATAGAATGATGACAAAAGCTAAATCGAAATATTTAGCTGATGTTATTGCAGAAAATTCGGACCATCACCGTCGCCTTGGAATTCAATAAATAATATTCTGCATAGAATTCCACCTCTTGCTCTGCCAGAATTCACATCAGTAAAATCACTTTGTGATAATTTCTCTAGGTATTTTGTGGATAAGATTGAAACTATCCGTTCCAAATTTCCAGATAAAGTACAGAATATTCCACAAGTGCAAAAACCAGAAATTAGATCCAAAATAAACGTTTTTGAACGTGCGTCAGAAGATGAAATTTAAAAACTTATTTTGAACTCATTGTCAACATCATGTGATCTTGATCCCATTCCTACAAGCGTGTTGAAAAATTGTCTTGACATATTAATAACTCCCATCACTGACATAATTAACATTTCAATGGAAACTAGTACATGTCTACAAAATTTCAAATAAGCTCATGTAAGACCACTACTGAAAAAAACATCTCTTCCTAAAAACAAGCTGAAAAGTTACAGGCCTGTATCCAACTTAAGTTTCATTTCCAAAATCTTGGAAAAGATAGTAGCTGATATAAAAAATAACCATCTATGTAATCTCTTACAATCGGCCTACAGGAAACAGCATTCTACAGAATCAGCTCTACTGAAAGTACATAACGATATTATTATTAGTATGGACAAGGGTGAAGTTACGGCTCTAACCTTGCTTGACTTGCCGGCCGCTTTCAACACCATTGACCATGCTACATTAACAGATAGACTTTCTGATTGGTATGGAATATCTGGCCAGGCTCAAATTTGGTTTTCTTCTTATTTCCAAAATAGACTCCAGTCCGTAAAAATTAAAGACACTTTTTCAGATAAAGTCACACTCTCATATGGAGTTCCACAGGGCTATGTGCTAGGACCAGTGCTTTTTACTTTATACACTACACCACTCAGCGCTATTATCTCTAGTTTTAACATAAACTACCATCTTTATGCCGATGATACTCAAATTTACATGTCTCAATCAGTTTCAAACGCTAAGGAATCTCTTGAGAAGTTGCAACATTGTTTAATAAGTGTGTCGGCCTGGATGACAGGATCTAAGCTGGAGCTTAATCCTAGCAAGACAGAATTTTTTCTCATTGGGACCAAACTTCAGCGAGAAAAATTCTTGAATAATTCCCCATGCTTACTTCTAGGTCAAGAAACAAATCCATCTACATCAGCTAAAAATCTTGGTGTACTATTCGACAGTAGCCTGAATTTCCGAAAACACATATCCCAAACATGTAGGGCATGCTTCTATCATATCCGTGACCTGCGTCGAATTCGAAAAAATCTGTCCTTAGATCTTGCCAAGCAAATTGCAGTGGCACTCGTCAGTAGTAAGTTAGATTATTGTAACTCACTTTTTCACAATATGCCAGAAAAGGATATTGCTAGATTACAACGCGTTCAAAACTGCCTTGCAAGAGTGGTAACCAACGCCCCACGATTTAGTCGTTCCGTTCCAATTCTAAAACAATTACATTGGCTTCCTGTCAAGCTTCGCATTCATTTTAAAATATGTGCGATAACTTTTCGAACCCTAAAGGAAAACCAACCTGCATATCTGGCTGATTTACTTGCTCTGCCAAAATGCTCAAAATATCTATGCTCCACTAATTCGAATAGATTTGTTGTTCCTCGTATAAAGACTAAGGCTGGGTCAAGAGCTTTCTCTATATCTGTTCTAGCCTTATGGAAAGCCCTGCCTGTGCCAATACGTAATGCCAAAACAATCTTAACATTCCGGAAATTACTTAAATCTCACCTATTTGACCTGGCTTTTCCACCCTAGTTCCTCAGCAGCCCGGCTCCCTGTTGACGAACCTGCTTTGGCTTCGATTATGACATATGATCACGCTAAGGATTTGTGAGCTTTAAGCTCGGTCTGCTGAGGATATAGGCGCTATAGAAGTTTGATTTGATTGATTGACTGATTGAGGGTGCCGGGATGGTGCTGGGATGGTGCTGGGATGGTACTGGGATGGTGCTGGGAGGGTGCTGGGATGGTGCTGGGTAATGCTGGGATGGTGCTGGGATGATGCTGGGATGGTGCTGGGATGGTTCTGGGATGGTGCTGGGAGGGTGCCGGGATGGTGCTGGGATGGAGCTGGGATGGTGCTGGGAGGGTGCTGGGAGGGTGCTGGGGTGGTGCTGGGATGGTGATGGGATGGTGATCGGATGGTGCTGGTATGGTGCTGGTATGATGCTGTGTCGTGATTGCTGGGATGGTGCTGTGGTGTCGCTGGGATGGTGTTGTGATAGTGTTGGGATGGTGCTGGAATGGTGCTGGGATGGTGCTGTGATGGTGTTGGGATGGTGCTGGGATGGTGATGGGGTGGTGCAGTGTCGTGATTGCTGGGATGGTACTGGGATGGTGCTGAGATTGTGCTAGGATGGTACTGGGATGGTGCTGGGATGGTGCTGGGATGGTGCTGGGATGGTGCTGGGATGGTGCTGGGATGGTGCTGGGGTGGTGCTGGGATGGTGCTGGGATGGTGCTGGGATGGTACTGGGATGGTGCTGGGATGGTGCTGGGATGGTACTGGGATGATGTTGGGATGGTGCTGGGATGGTGCTGGGATGGTGCTGGGATGGTGCTGGGATGGTGCTGGGATGGTGCTAGGATGGTGCTGGGATGGTGCTGGGATGGTGCTGGGATGGTGCTGGGGTGGTGCTGGGATGGTGCTGGGATGGTACTGGGATGGTGTTGGGATGGTGCTGGGATGGTGCTGGGGTGGTGCTAGGATGGTGCTGGGATGGTGCTGGGATGGTACTGGGATGGTGCTAGGATGGTGCTGGGATGGTACTGGGATGGTGTTGGGATGGTGCTGGGATGGTGCTGGGATGGTGCTGGGATGGTGCTGGGATGGTGCTAGGATGGTGCTGGGATGGTGCTGGGATGGTGCTGGGGTGGTGCTGGGATGGTGCTGGGATGGTACTGGGATGGTGTTGGGATGGTGCTGGGATGGTGCTGGGGTGGTGCTAGGATGGTGCTGGGATGGTGCTGGGATGGTGTTGGGATGGTGCTGGGGTGGTGCTGGGATGGTGCTGGGATGGTGCTGGGATGGTGCTGGGATGGTGTTGGGATGGTGCTGGGATGGTGCTGGGATGGTGCTGGGATGGTGCTGGGATGGTGCTGGGATGGTGCTGGGATGGTGCCATTGATATTGCTCTCTCAGCGATTACGGCAAACACGACTATCCCCGCAAACACATGTGGTTGAACCAATGCTGGTTTAATGTTGGGTCATTAATCCAGCATTCATTCTACGTGTTGTGTTTGCTGGGTGTCACTTCTGTCCCTGGTGGGTCATCCTGATGGGGTTAAACTTACACTAGATAAAGGCTGTGTACTGGAGGTAATAGTATATTATCACTGTGTGTTAATGTGTTACATTCACTATGTATGATATGATATCACTATGTGTTACAGGGACATGGTGGTTGTGTGAGGGACCTGACATTAGGTGATGTACACTGTGAAGTGGATACACTGGTCAACATTCTGTCCCTGGTGGGTCATCCTGAAGGGGTTAACCTTACGCTAGATAAAGGCTGTGTACTGGAGGCACCATCAACCACCACCACAACACCACAGAGAGCGGTGAGTAAACCTGATGGTAATAGTGTATTATCACTGTGTGTTAATGTGGTACATTCACTATGTATGATATGATATCACTATGTGTTACAGGGACATGGTGGTTGTGTGAGGGAGCTGACATTAGGTGATGTACACTGTGAAGTGGATACATTGGTCAACATTCTGTCCCTGGTGGGTCATCCTAAAGGGATTTACCTTATACTAGATAAAGGCTGTGTACTGGAGGCACCATCAACCACCACAACAACACCACAGAGAGCGGTGAGTAAACCTGATGATAATAGTATATTATCACTGTGTGTTAATGTGGTACATTCACTATGTATGATATCATATCACTATGTGTTACAGGGACATGGTGGTTGTGTGAGGTGGCTGACATTAGGTGATGTACACTGTGAAGTGGATACACTGGTCAACATTCTGTCCCTGGTGGGTCATCCTGAAGGGGTTGACCTTACACTAGATAAAGGCTGTGTATTGGAGGCACCATCAACAACCACCACAACAAGACCACAGGGAGCGGTGAGTAAACCTGATGATAATAGTATATTATCACTGTGTGTTAATGTGTTACATTCACTATGTATGATATGATATCACTATGTGTTACAGGGACATGGTGGTTGTGTGAGGGAGCTGACATTAGGTGATGTACACTGTGAAGTGGATACACTGGTCAACATTCTGTCCCTGGTGGGTCATCCTGAAGGGGTTAACCTTACGCTAGATAAAGGCTGTGTACTGGAGGCACCATCAACCACCACCACAACACCACTGAGAGCGGTGAGTAAACCTGATGGTAATAGTGTATTATCACTGTGTGTTAATGTGGTACATTCACTATGTATGATATGATATCACTATGTGTTACAGGGACATGGTGGTTGTGTGAGGGAGCTGACATTAGGTGATGTACACTGTGAAGTGGATACATTGGTCAACATTCTGTCCCTGGTGGGTCATCCTAAAGGGATTTACCTTATACTAGATAAAGGCTGTGTACTGGAGGCACCATCAACCACCACCACAACACCACAGAGAGCGGTGAGTAAACCTGATGATAATAGTATATTATCACTGTGTGTTAATGTGTTACATTCACTATGTATGATATGATATCACTATGTGTTACAGGGATATGGTGGTTGTGTGAGGAACCTGACATTAGGTGATGTACACTGTGAAGTGGATACACTGGTCAACATTCTGTCCCTGGTGGGTCATCCTGAAGGGGTTTACCTTACACTAGATAAAGGCTGTGTACTGGAGGCACCATCAACCACCACCACAACACCACAGAGAGCGGTGAGTAAACCTGAAGGTAATGCTTTAGTCATCATGATGAGTAAACCTGATGATAATGGTTTAGTCATCATGATGAGTAAACCTGATGATAATGGATTAGTCATCATGATAAGTAAACATGATGATAATGGTTTAGTCATCATGATGAGTAAACCTGATGGTAATGGTTTAGTTATCATAGAGACTACACCTGATGGTAATGGTTTAGTCATCATGATGAGTAAGCCTGATGAGATTGGTTTAGTCATCATGATGAGTAATCCTGGTGTTAATGGTTTAGTCATCATGATAATGATTAGCTATTATATATATATATGGATTATCTAGTTGTGTAATTATAATTGAATGAATTAAATTTATTAAAGCTGCATAACTGTTTTGTTTATTTCGAAAGAAATAACACAAAATGTACAAAACAATCATTCATATTTTAAAAAGGCTTTCTAAATGCATTAAAACTGTGTAAATGTAGCTGAATTAGTTCACCATGCGATACACTATCAAGTAATATGAAGTAGTAAATTGGTCCGTCTGTGTACAATTTGTAGGTAATGGTGGCGGAATTATGGGCCAATATAATGTTTCACTGGTCCCCCATTAAACCGACCTAATATCAAACAGAGACGTTGAACCGAATTGGTCTAACGTTGGGCCAGCGCCGTAGACGACGAGCCAACATTATGCCGACATTGGTTCAATGCCACGTTTTATCCGGGATACAAAACGACACAAACCGCCCGGTTCCGTAAATTAAACATGACATTATATGCATATTTCATCCTTGTCGCACAAAGTAAGAACAGATATGCCTATTAAAATGACATGACAAAATAAACAATGCATTGTGAAATGCATCTATCATCACTTCAAAAATAAAAATAATTCTGAATCTGTTCCATTCTCTTTAATGATGCTTGTTATCTTTCATTGGTACTTTCAATGTCCTGTTTATACAGACAGTGTGGATTACTCCTCTGTGATTGGGTTTATTTTGGTGGGGCAACAATATTAAAAACAACAAACTTAAATCCCTAATGACTCAATAACCAGAGCAGTAAAATAAAAAAATTAAAACACCATTATCCATGGATTAATCTTTTGAACAAAATAAACAAAACAGTTATGCAGCTTTAAATATATAATTGATTAAAATATGTTTTATGTATATATGGATGTATTTATGATATATAGATATACTGTAAAATATAACTTTTATTTATGTAGCTGCTTGTGTGAAAAGTGTTATGTTGCAAAACACGCTAACTTGAAAACTTGCAGCAATGCTGGTGATATGTTGGGCCGGTGCTGTCAACATTGGCCGGCACTGAGATTTTAGCCTATTTTTAGTTACAAAATCGCAATATCATTATTCTTGAATTTACTTTAATTTATTTTCTTCAGTATGAACTAAATGTCATAATTTAATCAAATGGAAGGTTACTTAGCAGGTTATATCAGGCCGTCATACGCCTATAATTAGCTTGTTGTGTAACCTCAAGCCAATAACCTTTCTAACGACGCTGAATTGTTCAATTATATTTTTCTCTTATTTGTAGCTGGGATTTATAGCTTAATTTCTAGCTTTCAAATGATGAACTATAATGACATTAAAAATAGGCATGTCTTAACTTGATTTTTGTACTTACTGATTATCTGACACACTCCTTATATAGGTCTACTGTGCATTCTAGTGTCATTTAGGCCTATTTGGCCAAACACCTGACTCTAATAGGCAGTTAAAGGGTGAAATGACCTGTCTGACCCTAATTCTTGTGGTCATCTATGTTTGCTCAAGGTTTGTTGGACAATGCTTGATACAATGTCTTGCACATTGGCCCGGCACAGTACTGTCACTCTAAACATCGCACAGTGTTGGCATAGTATACATGTTGGGGTAGTGTTTTTGGCACTGGCACAACATTGGTACAGCGTTATAGGAGCGATTGGTATCTTAACTGTCCCAACTGACATTTTGATTTGTTCCGGTGCTGGTGCAATGCCTTTTTATCTTCTAAGTGGCGTTATAGTTACAAATTAAAATGATTTATAGATTTTTATTCAAAATCCCACCTAATTTCTGTGACAAGAACTGATCATTATTCAAAATTCACGGGGGCGGTGTTGGGAGTGTGATTTTAAACTAGCGTGATATCATTGTTGAAACTCTTTTCCTTTAAATAAGTATTAGGCCCACCTTATTTTACATTCAGTTGTAAATGTTATATAAACATATCTTGTTGTTTTTCCTGAGACACATATATATCTCTGTCATCTCTTTTAAGAATTAATTTCCATTTTCAAGAATATTAATTATCTCGCAAATTACACACAAATATATTCAACGCATGACAATTGCAGTGATGAGCATGCCAATCTAACAAGGTTCACTTTTTTATCAATTTATGTACGTAGTTAAACTAGTTTTAAAATAATTTGAAAGTATTAATTTAATCAGTTTTGAATATAATAGCTAAACAGATAAAATATTAATCACTTTACACCAAAGGAATGTGAATTGGTAACTGAGTACCGAAGTATTTTCTTCCTGGTGTAGCCGTTTCAGAGTAGGGCCTACCACCCTTGCAGCATACCGGGGGTAAGTTGAAACTAGTTTAAACGTACCCCCCGGTATCCTGAAACTAGAAAATTGCCAGTTTCTAGTTACCTCCACCAGTTTCAGATTACACCCCGGGGTGTACCTTGAAACTAGATTCAGCGTAATGGGGGTACGTTGAAACTAGTTTTAAAGTACCCCCAGTAATTTGAAACTAGAAAAATCTACTTTTAATCCCACCCCCACCCACCCTTTACAGGGCCTACAAACCAAATATGATTTTTGTTGATTTTTAAAGTACCGTTAAAGTAGATGAGTCGCCATGTTTCAATGCGTACACATGGTTGGCCCACCCACATGCACAGCATGGTCAACGTCCACATGCGTGAGAACCGCAGCCATGTATATATTATGATTCAGTGGATCAAACCGACCCAACTGTTTAAATTAATATTAGTACAGTCAAATCTATTTGTTCCAAAAAGTAGTATTATAGTTTATGAAAATATATAATATTATGAATATTGCATATATTTTTCGGCTTGTGGGTCTAACTCAGGGCCTAACGTTACTGTATCTGTGAGTTTGATTTTTATGCGTCGGTAATGTGATAGTGAGGTTATAGATGACTGGCATTGCGTATGTTGTAAGCATGTTGGCAACGTATGATCTGCATTAATATAACCCATTAAGCTCTCTGGGGCCTGTAACTCGAAGCAGTCGCTAAGCACACGTTAGTTAAGGACTGTCGTTAAGCTCAACTTAGATTCACCGACTGTAACTGGACGCTAATTAACGATGATCCTTAAGCACACGCTAAAACCGAAGTTAGCGCCAATTTTAACGTGTGGTCGGGACCGCCCCTTAAGCAGTCGCTAACTTGGTGTAAACATAGCCCGTAATCGACGAAATGAAACTGACAAAATGAAACTGATGCACTGTATGCTATAGGCCTAGCATGGGTCAGGCTAGATTTATGGGTCAATAATTTACATTTTAAATTTCCTGGAGTTCATGTAAATGCCTAAGTGTATAGAAATGAGTTAAAACAATATGTCAGACGTAAACGGAAATTTAGCGACTACTTTGAGTTACAGGCCCCTGGTTATTTTGCATTAAACTCTCACCCTCTCTTGCTATCTGCATCAACTCTGTTTAATTTGTTGTCATTTTATTTATGAAAATAAATATAATATGAATAGGCACTGCCTAGGGAGAGCTCGCTCCCATGATACAATGTATTATTCATATGAACCAGAATAGTATGTGATGAGAACACATCAACATGATATGAACATATGATGCACCACGCGGTACCCCGGGGTACCAAATAGAAATCTGTCATTTTGTTAAATTATTTAATTTATTTTTCAAGGCTGTACGCTGGGTACCAAAAAGTGTAAAATAATTTTAAAAGAGGACAAAAATAGATGTGAAATGTTCTTATTTTGCAAACTTGTTTTGTGGGCATTTTCGTCACTAAGGACTATTTGTAAAACTTCTGTCTGAACCTGTTGAACGCATATTGCCGCCGCATTCACCAGGTGGTGCTGCAAAACACGCGGTACCCCGGGGTACAACGGGTACGGCGTGTTGCATCATATATAATACCCCTAGCGTGGCATAGGATGATACTGTGGTAGTAGTCTAGAATAGTAATAGCAGGGATTTTACTGTACTCTCTGGTGATAGTATTACATTCATTAATACAAGATACAGTTCACTACTACAGATGATAAATCATGACGTACTTTTATTAAAGTTATTTCATTCATGAATTCCAGTAAAAATACAATACAGTTGGGAGACAATGACGTCATATATTCAGAGTTTAATAGCCATGACTACAACACCATGAGCATGCTTAAGGTCTCACCACCCCAAATGCCAGTCTCATTGAAAGACATGTAAACTGCCTCAATTCCGCAGGCCGATTTCACTATTTTCTGCTCTATGAACCTTGTAGTGTAGCATTATCAGGATAAAGCTTGAAATGTCCTTGTTCAAAAACAGGTCCGCTATGGGTATGCTGATCAGACAGATTTTGAGCTACGCCCCCTAGTTTGAAAAAATATAAACACAGCGCAAACTGGGCTAAAATCCGTACCCTCTTTCACAGACCAGTCACACATCTTTTTAACATGTTTAACCCGCTGTATCCCTGCGAGATTATCATGAAACAGTTATATCTGATATCCTTGACGAAGTAGATAACGTGTGCTTATTAAATATTCACAAAACTATAACTTCTCTGTATTTTATTTTGTTTCTCTAGAGGTTGCAACAGCCGCATTGAAAATATTTTGCGTGGTGATTCCATCATTAGTATACACCTGCCGTGATTTCGGCTTATTTGGGAAATTCATACGCGCATATCATTAAAAGATTTAATAGTGAGAGAGTCACGATCTTTTTTTAAAAATGTGGCGATTTACAGCGGGCTTGTGTTTAAATATTACATTGTTTTCATTTTGATACCAATTCACTTAGATTGGGTGACCATTTCTTGCTTCAAAAAACATAGAAATCGGGAGAGATAGATATAAAATGTAGTCCCTACGCTGGTAGTAACAAGGCATATTCATTTTTATTTTTTATATTGATAGAGTATGTCCTGATGATTCAAAAAATATATAGCTTTATACATATATTTTCACTTAAAGAATGCTGAGAGGCCCAAGCGTATGGGTCATAATACATGTAAGTCTATGGGAAGGGTATTATGTGTGGTGAGACGTTTAGTAAAAAATGAAAAATAAATGCTTTCTGTAATTCTGATTGCGTATTTGTGCTGTGAGACTCTAATGATGTCAAGATTGGTTTGTGAGACATTTGACTTGCCCTTTTCAACTGTCATCATTAGCTTCCTGTTGTGCGAGCCCACGATTTGCCATCAAAAACTTCCGACCAAAAAAACTTAAGCCTAACATTGTGAGAGTGCCAAGATGAAGTCTCCATGTGTCTACCTTTAAGCCGTTCCACTGCTCGCGTTCGGCGAGCAACGGGAGCTAGCTATTACGCCCTACGAAAATAGACAGTTGGCACCAGTCTTTATCACAGGCGGAAACGTGGCCAACGTTATATCTGCAATAGATACCTCGATAGATGATAACGACAATGACAGCGCGAGGCTTTTTTTAGTTAGCTGCCCCCAGAGATCATAAGGTTATATGGAGATTAAAGTGGTTCCACACATCGTGCTAAGAAATTTTTTTGTTAGTTGCCATAGAAATCAAAGGATTACATGGAGATTTAAGTCTTTAGAGACGTTGCGCTAAGAATAATGTTCTCGTTAGTTGCTATAGAGAATAAAGGGTTATATGGAGATTGACGTGATTTGAAACCATTGTCCTAATATATCTTTTCGTTAGTTGTACCAGAGATTAAAGGGTTGTAACTTTGGAGATTAAAGTGTCTACAATAATGTCCCTATATAATAACTTACCGTTACCATTGAAAGTTAATCGTTAAATTGAGGGGGGAATATGAAACTAGAGGGGTTAACTTGAAACTAGTTTCAGATTACCCCCGATCAGATACCTCGATAGATGATAACGACAATGACAGCGCGAGGCTTTTTTTAGTTAGCTGCCCCCAGAGATCATAAGGTTATATGGAGATTAAAGTGGTTCCACACATCGTGCTAAGAAATTTTTTTGTTAGTTGCCATAGAAATCAAAGGATTACATGGAGATTTAAGTCTTTAGAGACGTTGCGCTAAGAATAATGTTCTCGTTAGTTGCTATAGAGAATAAAGGGTTATATGGAGATTGACGTGATTTGAAACCATTGTCCTAATATATCTTTTCGTTAGTTGTACCAGAGATTAAAGGGTTGTAACTTTGGAGATTAAAGTGTCTACAATAATGTCCCTATATAATAACTTACCGTTACCATTGAAAGTTAATCGTTAAATTGAGGGGGGAATATGAAACTAGAGGGGTTAACTTGAAACTAGTTTCAGATTACCCCCGGGGGTAACCTGAACAGGGGGGGGGGGGTTTTCTGAAACTGTCACACTGGGTCCGCATAGCATAAACTCAGTATATCAGCTATAGGGACAACATAGCACAACACCGGCTGCAGATTGTTGACATCAAGCATTTACATAATGTTGTCTTTACTTAGCCTCAGACCAGCTAATAACTAGAACACTACAGCCCACTGTGCCTCAGACCAGCTGATAACTGAAATACCACAGCTCACTGAGTCTCAGACCAGCTGGTAACTGAAATACCACGGCTCACTGAGTCTCAGACCAGCTGGTAACTGAAATACCACAGCTCACTGAGTCTCAGACCAGCTGCTAACTGAAATATCACAGCTTACTGAGTCTCAGACCAGCTGGTAACTGAAATACCACAGCTCATTGAGTCTCAGACCAGCTGGTAACTGAAATACCACAGCTCACTGAGTCTCAGACCAGCTGATAACTGAAATACCACAGCTCACTGAGTCTCAGACCAGCTGGTAACTGAAATACCACAGCTTACTGAGTCTCAGACCAGCTGGTAACTGAAATACCACAGCTTACTGATACTAATCGCCTAGGCTTAGTCGCGTTAAACGTTGTAATACCATTACTACATTGGCTAATTGCTGGATCAACGTTCACGACGTTGGCCCCACTTTTAGCCAACGTTGAGAAGCTTGAAATTTAGGAGCCGCAGCATAACATGGCAGCAGTAGTGCAGTCATCTGTCAGTGTCATGTATGACAGCTAACCTGGCCCTGAACATGTACACATTCAATACCTTGTAACATAATATGGCAGTAGTAGTGCAGTCGTCTGTCAGTGTCATGTATGAGAGCTAGCCTGACCCTGGAAATTTACACATTCAATACCTTGTAACATAATATGGCAGTAGTAGTGCAGTCATCTGTCAGTGTCATGTATGACAGCTAACCTGGCCCTGAACATTTACACTTTCAATACCTTGTAACATAACATGGCAATAGCAGTGCAGTCACCTGTCGTAACATAACATGGCAGTAGTAGTGCAGTCATCTGTCAGTGTCATGTATGACAGCTAGCCTGGCCCTGAACATTTACACATTCAATACCTTGTAACATAACATGGCAATGGCAGTGCAGTCACCTGTCGTAACGTAACATGGCAGTAGTAGTGCAGTCATCTGTCAGTGTCATGTATGACAGGTAACCTGGCCCTGAACATTTACACTTTCAATACCTTGTAACATAATATGGCAGTAGTAGTGCAGTCATCTGTCAGTGTCATGCATGACAGCTAGCCTGACCCTGAACATTTACACATTTAATACCTTGTAACATAATATGGCAGTAGTAGTGCAGTCATCTGTCAGTGTCATGTATGACAGGTAACCTGGCCCTGAACATTTACACTTTCAATACCTTGTAACAACACATGGCAGTAGTAGTGCAGTCATCTGTCAGTGTCATGTATGACAGGTAACCTGGCCCTGAACATTTACACTTTCAATACCTTGTAACAACACATGGCAGTAGTAGTGCAGTCATCTGTCAGTGTCATGTATGACAGCTAACCTGACCCTGAACATTTACATATTCAATACCTTGTAACAACACATGGCAGTAGTAGTGCAGTCATCTGTCAGTGTCATGTATGACAGGTAACCTGGCCCTGAACATTTACACTTTCAATACCTTGTAACAACACATGGCAGTAGTAGTGCAGTCATCTGTCAGTGTCATGTATGACAGCTAACCTGGCCCTGAACATTTACACTTTTAATACCTTGTAACATAACATGGCAGTAGCAGTGCAGTCACCTGTCGTAACATAACATGGCAGTAGTAGTGCAGTCATCTGTTAGTGTCATGTATGAGAGCTAGCCTGGCCCTGAACATTAACACATTTAATACCTTGTAACATAATATGGCAGCAGTAGTGCAGTCACCTGTCAGTGTCATAAGGATGGGCGGGGCCTATAGGTAGTGGTTTGCACCGCTGCCCCTTTCACGCTAGAGTTCGGGATTCGTTTCTGGTCTTTGTGGTTTGAAGGGAACAAAAATGTTTCTTCCCCATCCACTCATAAAACAGGATTGTGGGGCGCCTGATGATGATAATGATGATGATGATGATGCTGATGCTGATGATGATGATGATGATGACGACGACGACGACGACGACGACGACGGCGACGACGACGACGATGATGATGATGATGATGATGATGATGATGATGATGATGATGATGATGATGATGATGATGATGATGATGATGACAGTCTTATGTTGTTACAGGTGTGTCATGTAGGGCGGCTCGATGTGTATAACACACTGAGTGACGTGATCCTGAACAGACTGCTGTCACAGTTTGATGTGGTTGACGTGCTGTTTCTGGCCGACTGTGAGGTGACGAGTGAGGAGGGATCTGTCACAACACTCCCCTCAGTGCGTGGTGTACTGGTGAGTAGACTACATCACATCACCGAACCCGACATCCCAGCAAACACTGCACATTGACCCTGTGTTGGTTCAATGTTGGGCCAGCATTGCAGACCAACACAGGGTCAATGTGCCGTGTTTGCTAGGATCTGTTGACCAACCCGGCTATATAGCTTCATATTAGCTCAATTTGAAAGCAATAAACTGATTAGTTGGAGATTGGAGGACGTGTGTGACAATTTCTAACCGTCCAAGTTAGTTTATTCTATAAAAAACGAGCTGCTTAAAGTGGGTCAACGTCTTGTGTTTGTTGGGATGTCACCTCTGCCAAAGGCGGGGACGACATTTAGTGCTGTGCACGTGCTGCTAAACCAGCAAACACTGGATGCTGCACCAATGCTGTGTTAATGCTGGCCCGCTGTCCGCGATGTCGGCCCATCATTAACCCAGCATTGGGTCAGCGCCTCGTGATTGCTGGGCTGCATGTGGTTGTTTGTAACTGCATAACAATTGTACTGTATATATTAAGCTATGGAATTTACCTTCTATTATAAACGTTATCTAGTGTCATTTTTGTATGTTGAAGGTTTTTGCATCAGGCTCCAATTTGTCTTCCCAAGATTGAAATAAAACAATGTACATTTTTTATTCAGTATTATAATTTCACTGATGCATAGTCTGGAAAGTCCTTGAAAAGTCCTTTTTCCTTGGAAAGTCCTTGAATTTTGTGATGGATAAGTGTAGGAACCATATACATAAAAGATCTAAAACCACTATTTTAAACTTAGGCCCAATTTGATGAAAGCCATGACATCACTACGAATAAGCGCACAAAAATTAAAAATTCCTTTCTACTTCCGACTTCACACATTTGACTTCACACTTCCGAGTTCCCACTTCACAGTTCCTACTTCGCACTTCTGACTTCATACTTTTTTACTTCCCACTTTTCACTTGCGACTTCCGACTTCAAACTCCCGACTTCACTCTTCATACATCCGACTTCACACTTTCTACTTCCGACTTCACTCTTCACACTTCCGATTTTCCACTTCCGACTTCACACTTTTTGACTTCCCACTTCCCACTTCACACTTTCGATTTCTCTCTTTACATGTATTTTCCCCACTTCACAGTTCCTATTTCCGACTTCACTATTCACACATCCGATTTCCCACTTTCGACTTCTCATTTCCGACATCTCATTCCCGTCTTCTCCCTTCCTATTTCCCACTTCCTCATCCAGCGTTAAGGTGTGAAAGTGGTCAATAGTGGGAAGTGAGAACTGTGAAGTGGGAAGTCCGATGGTGGGGACTCGCAAGTCGAAAGTGTGAAGTCGGAAGTGTGAAGTCGGATGTGGGAAATCTGAAGTAGAAAATCGGAAGTAGGAAGTGGGTAGTGGGAAGTAGAAAGTCAGAAGTGGGAATTAGGAAGTCGGAAGTGGGATGTCTAAAGTGGAAAATGGGAAGTCCCCACTGGGCTTCCCAGCTAGGAAGCAGGAAATTTTAAGTGAGAAGTAGAAAGTAGAATATCTCCTCTGGGCTTTTGAAACAAGGAAGTAGGGAGTAGGAAGTAGGAAGTGGGAGGTGGGAAGGCCTCATTGGGCTTTCGTAAGTGCCCACTAAATACACATTTATGTTAAAGGGACCCCTTGGGATGAGACATTTTCAATGTTTTCAATTTTGAAAATTATATTATGTGAAGCTATATAGCCTACTGATCTTAACTAAAAATACGAAAAAGTCAAAAAACAATTTTGAAGCACCGAAAAAGAGTGAAATAGTTGTATTTCCAGGTCGTATATTGCCATGTAAACAAAAAAAGTCAGAGATATTCAGCACTTTACATCACATATTCCCACGCATCAGACGGTAAGATCAAACCAGTCGCCGCTAATTGGTGTCTTATAGTTAGGACACGGGAGGACACACCTGCAGCACTGATTGTCTACCCTACGCTGGGCCGAAGCCATGAGCATGTGGCCCAATGCTATGAGAATATTCAATCGTCCTTCAGGTATACAAATAGTTTGTTTGGGTTACATCTGGATTCATAGAAATGTTGATTAAAAATATTTGTAAAAATATGAAAATTCTAAAAAAAATAAAAACATGATCCGTGGGATACACTACTTCAGTACGGAATTAAAAACGGAAATTTATGTCATCCCAAGAAGCTGCTTAAAGAGTTATTAGGTCCATGCACAAACTGAAGACACAACCACAGTTTCACAGCCACTTTCACCTTTAAAGCAATCTGTGTCAGGGATCTTCACACACATAACAGGCATAATTTTTGTATAGGTTGTTTTAATAGACCATGGCCAGTGATTTTCCAGCTACACGTCAACATTTGACCTCCAATTACCTGGGCTTATGTAATGGTGGTCAATATACATCGTCAACGATAGCGTGAATCAGTTCTAAGTAGCCTACTGACGTCATTTGTGAATAGGTTATTTTAATAGGCCACGACCTGTGATTTTTCAGCACTGAAATCAGCTTTTGATCTCGAATTATACCAGCTTCCGCTGTTTTAGATATAATAATAGTAGATATGCAAACGGTGCTCATTTAAGTGTGATATGTAAAAATACAGCACTCGTTCAACGAATAAAGTGTGAGCCTTTATGCGAACACCTTATTCATTGAGCATGTGCTGTATTTTCACATATCGCACGAAAAATGAACAACGCTTGTCTTTTCTCACACGATCAAGTCGCACATATACTAGACTACCATACATTGTGCTCAATCTACAGCTAGAGTGCGATATGGGCTGATACTGATATAGGCGTCTCGTAATGAAAACCACAGCACAGAGTGTGAGTAATACCATCTGTGCTGGTGATATCGGTGTCAAAGGCGACAATAGTCGTGATTAGGGGTGTAAGGTTTAAATATAATATTAATACTGTCACTTCTGCTCACGATATCGGTGTCAAAGGCGACTATAGTCGTGATCAGGGGTGTAAGGTTTAAATATAATATTAATGCTGTCACTTCTGCTCACGATATCGGTGTCAAAGGTGACTATAGTCGTGATTAGGGGTGTTAGGGTTATATATAATATTAATACTGTCACTTCTGCTCACGATATCGGTGTCAAAGGCGACTATAGTCGTGATCAGGGGTGTAAGGTTTAAACATAATATTAATGCTGTCACTTCTGCTCACGATATCGGTGTCAAAGGTGACTATAGTCGTGATTAGGGGTGTAAAGTTTTAATATAATATTAATGCTGTCACTTCTGCTCACGATATCGGTGTCAAAGGCGACTATAGTCGTGATTAGGGGTGTAAGGTTTTAATATAATAATAATACTGTAACTTCTGCTCGCGATATCGGTGTCAAAGACGATTGCAATAGGTCTAGGCTGACCCTGTGAATGCCACGGCATCTTCCCTATTACATGTATACATGTAGGCCTATATCAACCTTTACGTTATTAGTACAAATTCCATAGCAAATCCACCTGTAGATAAATGCCCGTATCTTTTATTTTAACGTCAACACGATGATAGCGTGGGGATACCCTTAAACAAGTTCCGAAGTTCCCAAGTTCCGGGAACTTCAAGTTCCGGGAACTTCAAGTTCTGAAATTCCAAAATAATTTAAAAAATATATTAAAACATTATATGCAAAAATCGTTTTTGTTCGGAAAAACAGTTTGGTACCCATTTTTAATTTTAAGTGCTGTCGACTATAGTTAGTTTTTTGCATAGTTATATTTTGTTTATAGGCGATCTTGGCAAACATTTCACGATGTGAAATTAAATAAATAGGCCTACAGGTATGAAATAAATTTACAATAGAACAGCAAATTTATTATATAAAATCTAAAATGAAGAGTAGGCCCTATTACAATATGATATTTTCCCAGATATAGAACAGCATTATTAAACGATTACTAGTATTGGGTCTTTGTCGTGTTTGATGGGATATATTATTTAATATCCTGTAGAGCTTTTGAAGTCTTTCCTTCACGAGCGACGCTGTTTGCACCCCCCCCCCCCCCCCCGGCAATCAACAAACATCTCGACCCGTGAGAAAATTATGACATGTGACAGTAGCATGAGTAGGCCTACTTAATAACAGTGAAAACAGTGTCGATGATATTTTAAGGACCAACGTTGAGACTAACGTTACATGGATTTCGTCACAGCAAACACGACGCATTGACCCAATGGTGGTTTTATGTTGGACCACCGTCTGCGACGCTGGCCCAACGTAAAACCTGCATTGGGTCAATGCGTGGTGTTTGCTGGGTTGTCATCTGCGAGGTGTGATTTGTAGGCCTATATCACTATATATTTTCTATGCCTATAGCGGCATGTTATTTATAGTCTTTGAACTTGAAAAACAACTGGGCCTACTCAGATCAACACTTCTGTGGATGGCTCCTTAATCGTTTCCTACCAGCTATAAATCCCCTCATCAAACAGACATTGACCCTATGGTGGATTAATGCTGCTGTAAGGTCACAGACGTTGGGCAATCCTTAATAACTCAACTTTGGGTCAATGTCGGGCCTACACATAGAGGCCTAATTCGTCATTTGAACATAAAAATGAGTGTGCGCGGTCTCTGGTGCAGTGGTTAAAGCCTGGAAATCAGAGATCGCTGGTTCGAACCCTCCTCTGGCATAGGCCCATGTGCACAGAGGTGGCCTTGTCTAGAAAACCGCATTTAATTCCATTCATGCGCGCAGCTTGGCAATACTATAATGCGTGGAAAGGCAAAAGGCAGTATCTAAAATGTTTTTTGTTGAAATATGAAAAACATTTTTTGTTAACTTTTTTCAGAATTTCGGAACTTGAAGTTCCGGGAACTTTAAAATTGGGAACTTGAAGTTCCCGGAACTTGGGCACTTCAGAACTTAGGAACTTCAGAACTTGGGAATTTCGGAACTGGGGAACTTGTTTTAGGGTATCCCGATAGCGTGAGCATGATGAGCATTTGTTATCAAATGAAGTGAAATATACATATTACTGCACCTGGCATTAAACGGACATTTTGATACGCTGCAATCATATCGTTTTTTTAATATCACCATTTTTTCTTCATTTACGAGTGAATATTTGATAATAGTTTAATTCACACCAGGAGTTTTCAAGTGAAATGAGTGTAAAAATAGGAAGATTTCCCGAATGTATTGAATTAAATTTTGCACTCCAGCATTGACAGTAACCAGCAAACACTGACATTCTCCCAATACTGGATTATTGTCGCACCAGCGTCGTAATTGGTGGACCAACATTAATACAACAATGGGGCGATGTCCCGCGTGTGATGGAAATACCCTCATTTTCCACATGTAACATCTCGCAAGATCTCGGTACACGTGCGGTGAACCACGAGATATGACGGTGACGTCACAGTTAGATATGCTGGCCTTCAACATGATTGACAGCTCAGCCAGCGGCGACAACATTTCTAGGATAAGACATTCCCTTTTTATAGGGCTGTAATGGTTTTTTCTCACTTCCTGGCGTTAAACCCTCACATTGTAGTGTCATCCACAAACACCCTTTACCGGCATCTTAAAACAATATTTTCAAAAATCGCTTTTGGTCGGAAAAACAGTTTGGTAGGTCTACCCATCATTAATTTTAAGTGGTGTAGACTAAAGTTACTTTTTCACATATTTATATTTTGTTTATAGGCGATCTTGGCAAACATTTCACGATGTGAAATTAAATATATATAGGCCTACAGGTATGAAATAAAATTTACAATACAACAGCAAATTTATTATATAAAATCTAAAATGAAGAGTAGTTCCTATTACAATATGATATTTTCTCCACGCGCGATGCTGTTTGTACCCCCCCCCCCTCATCCGGCAATCAACAAGCAGCTCGACCGGTGATAAAATTATGACATGTGACAGAACTTAATAACAGTGATATTTTAAGGACCAACGTTGAAACTACATGGATTCCTTCCCAACAAACACAACACTTCTGTGGATGGCTCCTTAATCGTTTCCTACCAGCTGTAAATCCCCTCATCAAACAGACATTGTCCCTATGGTGGATTAATGCTGCTGTAAGGTCGCAGACGTTGGGCAAACCGTATCTCAACTTTGGGTCAACGTCGGGCCTACACATAGAGGCCTAATTCGTCATTTGAACATAAAAATGAATGTGCGCGGTCTGTGGTGCAGTGGTTAAAGCCTGAAAATCAGAGATCGCTGGTTCCAGCCCTCCTCTGGCATAGGCCCATGTGCACAAAGGTGGCCTAGTCTAGAAAACCGCATTTAATTCCATACATGCGCGCAGCTTGGCAATACTATTATGCGTGGAAAAGCAAAAGGCAGTATCTGTTGAAATAGGAAAAAACAATTTTTTGTTAACTTTTTTTTCAGAATTTCTGAACTTGAAAATCACGGAACTTAAAAATTGGGAACTTGAAGTTCCGGGAACTTGGGAACTTGTTTTTGGGTATCCCTAAATCACACTGCAGAATCAAAAAGACGCCTATTGGCGCAAAGTTAACGCTTCTTGGCGAAGGATGAGCGCTTCTCGGCGCAAAATGTCAATTTAGAGCACTGACAGCTCACAAAAAGTGTAAAAAAGACATAAAGTTCAATTACTTAGTGCAATGACCCCATCCACGGAACACTAGATTGTATAAGGACAACGCTGGTGTTTATTTACTCGTATAGCGACTGTAGTTTGTTCAGACGAATGAAAACAGTTGGCTACCCATCCTGATATTCCGGACTTATAGTCCTTTTCAAACCCATTTTTGCTGGTAAGAACTTCATAATATAATCGAATGGTAGAGAGTCCAGACTGTACAACTAAACAACTGGGTAGCAAACTGGTAGCTTTTTTTTTGTAATTATTCGCCAAACCTAAAGTTCTTCTCTGGTTGAACGCCTATTGGAGCAATGTGCACACGCCTATCGGTGCAAATAAAATTTACCAAAATAGAAAGCATGTTATTTTCAAACATTTTTCAGTGGCGGATCCACGTTTTGGATAAAGAGGGGGACGCAGGGATATAATATTCAAAAGCGCAGAAGAATACTAAACTAACGTAAGGTTATTTTCCAATGTCTAGGTCTATATTGCCATATAAAAAAGATCCGGGGTAATTATAAAATAATTATAAAAATTAAAATAAGTAAGCAGGGGCGGATCCAAGGGGGTGGTTTGGTCGAAATTGTTTTTATCTTATTTAGGGGTTTCCCTAGGAGCTGGTTCCACACTCACTGACGGACAAGCAGTGCCCAATATGCCTAGCCTACAATGGTTTGTGCTAACTAGCCAGGACTGTCGTACCCAGCAAACATTAGGTTTACTGTTGTCCCAACATCGTAGACGATAGGCTAACGGTAAACCAACGTTGGGCCAGCGTCTCAAGTTCGCTGGGTAGTAAAAGTGTTCAGGTCATAATGCCTATGCGTAATGAAAAGATTTAGACCAAATGCATAGCCTTGTGTGGGCTACATAATAACCTCATCCTTATCTCCCCATCTCCCAATGCATACATGTGAACTAGGCCTACATGTGCACTCGTGTGACCCTGTAAACCCTATAGTACACTTGGGTGACACAATAAGCAGGGTATAGTTCAATAGTGGCTGAAAAAAAGATTTCAGCCACAGATGGCTTTCAAAAAACTTTCCATTTTGCCTTCATAATTAAGAAATACTGAAATTGGCCTCAATTAATCAGGTCGATAATAGGACTGGTTGGCTAGAATCAGTGACATTACAGCTAGGCCCTATACATCCCATGCTCAGCTCATATGTTATAAACAACATTAAGTTGAGTTGAAGTCGAGATCGCTCTCAGTCACCACCATATGTTAAAAAACTTTCATTTTCTTGGATAAAAGGAGCACAACAATCCATGCTCCACGCCTTTACGGTGTAGTAAATCGCAGGTCTGGACTAATATCAGACCGCCATGCCTCGTGTAGACCTATAGGCCTACCTATCAACAGATCAATGGCAGAGCAGTGATAGGAGCAGTAGACATAATGTAGTAAGATTATTAACTGTCATTAGCTAGAAAGAGTGTTGTTCGGGAACGAACACGAAAGCAGCCCACCGTTATCGCGAGTCGGCCAGTTTAATTTTGATATAGATCAGCAAACTTTCTGAAGTTTGATTTTATATTACCGCTTTAGCTATTATGCAAGATTTCCTAGATAATGACAAAAAACAATTAAAATTGACCGCCAGCTGGCTATTTTGTATTTTATTTCTGCGAAATTTGTCATGGGTTATCCTTGTGTGAGTCCTCACATTTTGTTTTATATGCATGGTCCAGCTTTTTTGCTTTGTTTTTGAGTTACATAAATATCTCAAAATTTCTCAAATTTAAAATCGTTTGCTCCCAAAAGTTAATCAGGTCATTGGCTCACATTGCTGTGCATATTAGACAAATAAAAAAAAGATCTGCTGGAAACTTTTTCCTGAAACGCGCTAAAGAGTATTTCTTTGTTAGTGGCCCTAGTAATTAAAGGGTTGATTATATGGGAATCAAAATGTAGCCAGATATTATTCGGTGGTATGTGATGGATATGTGAAGTATGAGAGAGCAGAAGTTCTTAGATCAGTTATCATGCAAGATTTCCGAGATAATGAGGAAAAAATTTGAAATGGCCGACTGGCGGCCATTTTGGATTTTATTAGTGCGAAATTTGTCATGGGTTATCATTGTGTAAGACCTTCCATTTTGTTTTATATTCATGGTCCAGCTAATTTGCATTTTTTTGTGTCACTTAAATATCACAAATTACTCAAATGCAAAATGGCCGCTAAACGGCCATTTTTTAATTTTTGCTCTCAAAAGGGCATCAGGTAATTGGCTGACATAGCTGAGCATATTAGCCAAATTAAAAGAAGATCTGATGGAAACTGTTTCCTGAAACGCGCTAACGAGCATTTCTGCGTATAGTGGCCATAGTAATTAGAGGGTTGATGATATGGGGATCAAAATGTCACCAAAACAATTTGCCAGTGGTATGGGGTGGCTATGTGAAGTATAGATAGATTATATTAATGGATTAGTAGCTATCTTGAAAACAAATAACTGCGCTGGCGGCGGAGGCTGCTTAATTATTAACGCACATTTTGTTAGGCTATAGTCTAGACTATCAGGTTATATTATAAATATCATTTAAATGTACTTATTCCAGCCGTAGGCTACATAGCACAATGATATTAAGGCCTATCCCGTTAAAGAAAATAGCAGTAGATTAAAAAAAAAATCGTACCTAATATAGCCATATACTAATAGGCCTACCAATACTAACAAAATTATACATAGTTGCACTAATAGGCGTCTTCACATTGCTCCAATAGGCGTGCAACACTGATTTTACAACGTTTCAACGGTTCATTGTCTACGCAGGTCATTAGACAAATAAATGAGATATCAGTGGCGTAGAACAGACTTAATGTAACATAATCTATCACATTATAGAAGATTTATATGCAAATAGATTTTTGAAAAATAACATTTGAATGGAATCGTGTCCAGTTTTGAGGTAGGGTACCAAAACTGTTTTCACTAGTCTGAGAAATGTAATAAACTTCTCCATGTAAATTCCATGTGTGGAGGTTCGTAAGATGTACTATTGTTCCGTGCACACCTTTATTTGACATAAATTGAACATTTTGGCCTTTTTTCAGACGATATTTTGAAAAAATTCTGAAAAAGTTGACAATTTGGCGCCGAGAAGCGTTGCACTTCGCCAATAGGCGTCTTTTTGATTCTGCAGTGTGTAAATAATCACTGGTAGAGGTTTAATAACGCAGGGTGAATCTAGTCAACTCTTTTTTTGGCGAGATAATCCTGTCTGGAAACAGTAGAAAAAAGGAGGGGGCAGTGACTTTGGTCTTTGAACAATATTCCCAGCAGACACGAGCCGTTGAACCAGTGTTTACAACATTGGCCCAACAGTGTACCAATGTCTCGTTTATGCTAAGTTATGCAGCATACACGAGACGTTGATATAGATGACATTGAAACGTTAAAGTAACCATTCCATTGAAATCAGTGTATTCAAATGAGTCTAAAATGAGGTATTACACAAAATTCTGAGCAAAAAATTAAAAATGGCCGACGGCAACCATCTTGGTTTTGACCTCTAGATGACCTTGAATCGTAAAACTAACCATACATCAGATCTTGTTCTGCATATGGGTGCATGGGTGCACAATTTCAGGAGTCTTTCCAGATTTGCACATACCCCTATAGTAAATGAGCACTATAGGCTATACTACTAACCAATGTTGGTTAGATGTTGAACCTCCGTCAGAATATTAGGTGAACTTCTCGTTTGTTGAGATTATTTAATTATTTCGCTTTTTCATTCCATGGTCAGTTTAGACAATGAGAACGCTTTCATTTAAAATAGGGCCGGGGCCCTGGTGCAGTGATTAAAGCTGCCTGCTTGGAAAGTCGGAGATCACGGGTTCAAACCCCACTCTGACCTTCAAGTTGTGAAGAAACGAAAATTGTCGTCCCCGCTCACTCATAATGATTCAATATTTTTGGCAACCGAGAGGTAGCGTAGCGTGCTCGGCCTCAGACCGCCAGGGCTCGAATTTCGAATCCTGTGTCTGTAGGGCAGTGTCATCTCATTCATCTAACCATCCTCAGAATGTTTTCCTGGCAGAGTTTACCCTATGCACAAATGTGGCCTAAAACCCCATTCATTTCATTTCATTTGAAATAAATCGTGTTGTGTCAGAAAATTGATTGCATAGTGAAGCAATCAATGATCAGGCATTAGGGCATAAGCGTACATTTCCCGAGATCAAAGACATGCTATGCTAACTTCTTGTTTGCAAGCCTAACTTATGACTGTTGGCGAAATTCGCGGTGAAAACATATAATAATAGTGAAATTAAGACCACAAACGGTAGTCGTTGAACCCGTGTCCCCCCCCCCCCCTCATCGACCACTACCATGACTACCGGGGTGTAGATCCTTTGTGAAAGCACTGTTATATAGCCCAGTGCTCAAACACAGAACAGAGCTGAACGGTATAATAATGATAATTGTGAGCCGTAACCAGATAAAACAGTAGTCATGGACCTGACTGCTTAAAATATTGGTTATCAAAACTATGTTGCTAGAAATCACTGGAGCAGAACATCACAGCAGCATGAGAAGTTGGCCTGATGTTGTATTAATGTTGAACCACTGTCTTTGATGCTTGCCCAGCATTAAACCGACATAAGTTACAGTGTAGTTATCCACACATCACGTTTGCTGTATTAATCAGTTCGATCCCCTTTATTTGTTTAATTCCTTACCCAGTTAACAACATACATTGGTTTGATGTTGGTTCAATGTTGGGCCACCATCTGCGACGATGTCCCAGCATTGAACCAACATAGACTCAATGTATGGTGATTACAGGGCAGCTATATATATGACACAAAACAAGATAAATCACTATATTAACAATCTAGACATGCCACAAATACTATTTATCAAACATAGATTGATATTAACCATTCCCAGCAAGCACAATAATGACCCAATGTTGACTCAATGTTGGCCCAACGTCGTGGACGGTGGGCCAACATTGAATCAACATTGGGTTAATGGCCCAACGTCGTAGACGGTGGGCCAACATTGAATCAACATTGGGTTAACGTCTCGTGCTTGCTGGGTTGGACTAGGATATCTCAACCAACACATATGTGGCTCAATGTTGGCTTAACGTTGGGCCAACGTCTGAAACGTTGGCCCAACATGAAGCCAGCATTGAGCTGACCTCTCGTGATTCGTTGGATGTAGGAAGCCGTCATAATTACTGTTGATGATGTGAGATGTTGTGATGAGAGCAGGATATATGACATGTTAATTATGCCTTGTTGTGTGTTACAGCGGCTGTATGACGCCCGTGGATTAAGGGGCTGGTTCCAGCATGTCAGGATGCCTGGGGTGACGGGGGTGGAGGTGGAGAGATGGGCGAGTGATGAGGAGGAGGACACGGTGCCTGAGGGCATCCTCCAGCAGGCGTGTCCTCAGGCACAGGTGGAATACAGCACAAGGCGTATAGAGAAGTGAGGTGAGTGTGATGATGATGTTGACACTATTAACCCTTTGACCTCTAATGACGACAATAAATGACATATGGATACTATTAACCCTTTGACCTCTAATGACGACATTAAATGACATATGGACACTAATAACCCTTTAACCTCTAATGACGACATTAAATGACCTATGGATATTATTAACCCTTTGAGCTCTAATGACGACTTTAAATGACATATGGATACTATTATCCCTTTAACCTCTAATGACTACATTAAATGACATATGGATATTATTAACCCTTTAACCTCTAAAGACGACTTTAATGACATATGGATACTATTAACCCTTTGACCTCTAATAACGACTTTAAATGACATATGGATACTATTAACCCTTTAACCTCTAATGACGACATTAAATGACATATGGATATTATTAACCCTTTAACCTCTAATGACGACTTTAATGACATATGGATAATATTAACCCTTTGACCTCTAATAACGACTTTAAATGACATATGGATACTATTAACCCTTTAACCTCTAATGACGACTTTAAATGACATATGGATACTATTAACCCTTTAACCTCTAATGACGACTTTAATGACATATGGATATTATTAACCCTTTGACCTCTAATAACGACTTTAAATGACATATGGATACTATTAACCCTTTAACCTCTAATAACGACTTTAATGACATATGGATACTATTAAACCTTTGACCTCTAATCACGACTTTAAATGACATGGATATTATTAACCTTTTGACCTCTAATGACGACTTTAAATGACATATGGATAATATTAACCCTTTAACCTCTAATAACGACTTTAATGACATATGGATACTATTAAACCTTTGACCTCTAATCACGACTTTAAATGTCATATGGATACTATTAACCCTTTAACCTCTAATCACGACTTTAAATGACATATGAATACTATTAACCCTTTGACCTCTAATGACGACTTTAAATGACATATGGATAATATTAACCCTTTAACCTCTAATAACGATTTTAAATGACATATGGATACTATTAAACCTTTGACCTCTAACAACGACTTTAAATGACATATGAATACTATTAACCCTTTGACCTCTAATGACGACTTTAAATGACATATGGATAACATTACCCCTTTAACCTCTAATAACGACTTTAAATGACATATGGATACTATTAACCCTTTAACCTCTAATAACGACTTTAAATGACATATGGATACTATTAACCCTTTAACCTCTAATGACGACATTAAATGACATATGGATACTATTAACCCTTTGACCTCTAATGACGACTTTAAATGACATATGGATACTATTAACCCTTTAACCTCTAATCACGCCATTAAATGACATATGGATACTATTAACCCTTTAACCTTTAATCACGACTTTAAATGACATATGGATAATATTAACCCTTTGACCTCAAATCACGACTTTAAATGACATATGGATACTATTAACCCTTTAACCTCTAATAACAACTTAAAATGACATATGGATACTATTAACCCTTTGACCTCTAATCACGACTTTATATGACATATGGATAATATTAACCCTTTGACCTCTAATCACGACTTTAAATGACATATGGATACTAATAACCCTTTAACCTCTAATGACGACTTTAAATTACATATGGATACTATAAACCCTTTGACCTCTAATCACGACTTTATATGACATATGGATACTATTAACCCTTTGACCTCTAATAACGACTTAAAATGACATACGGATATTATTAGCCCTTTAACTTCTAATGACGACTTGAACCTCTAATGATGACTTTAAATGACATAGAGATAATAATAACCCTTTGACCTCTAATGACGACTTTAACCCTTTAACCCTTTAGACCCTGTGTCACTCAGCATTCTGACAACAATATGGCTTCCCGCACCTTAACCCTTTAGACCCTGTGTCACTCAGCATTCTGACAACATGGCTTCCCGCACCTTAACCCTTCAGACCCTGTGTCACTCAGCATTCTGACAACAATATGGCTTCCCGCACCGTAACCCTTCAGACCCGGTGTCACTTAGCATTCTGACAGCAATATGGCTTCCCGCACCTTAACCCTTTAGACCCTGTGTCACTCAGCATTCTGACAACAATATGGCTTCCCGCACCTTAACCCTTCAGACCCTGTGTCACTCAGCATTCTGACAACAATATGGCTTCCAGCACCTTAGCCCTTCAGACCCTGTGTCACTTAGCATTCTGACAACAATATGGCTTCCCGCACCATAACCCTTTAGACCCTGTGTCACTCAGCATTCTGACAACAATATGGCTTCCAGCACCTTAACCCTTTAGACCCTGTGTCACTCAGCATTCTGACAACAATATGGCTTCCCGCACCTTAACCTTTTAGACCCTGTGTCACTCAGCATTCTGACAATATGGCTTCCCGCACCTTAACCCTTCAGACCCTGTGTCACTTAGCATTCTGACAACAATATGGCTTCCCGCACCTTAACCCTTTAGATCCTGTGTCACTCAGAATTCTGACAATATGGCTTCCCGCACCTTAACACTTCAGACCCTGTGTCACTCAGCATTCTGACAATATGGCTTCCCGCACCTTAACCCTTCAGACCCTGTGTCACTCAGCATTCTGACAACAATATGACTTCCCGCACCGTAACCCTTCAGACCCTGTGTCACTTAGCATTCTGACAACAATATGGCTTCCCGCACCTTAACCCTTTAGACCCTGTGTCACTCAGCATTCTGACAACAACATGGCTTCCAGCACCTTAACCCTTCAGACCCTGTGTCACTCAGCATTCTGACAACAATATGGCTTCCCGCACCATAACCCTTTAGACCCTGTGTCACTCAGCATTCTGACAACAATATGGCTTCCCGCACCTTAACCCTTTAGACCCTGTGTCACTCAGCATTCTGACAACAATATGGCTTCCAGCACCTTAACCCTTTAGACCCTGTGTCACTCAGCATTCTGACAACAATATGGCTTCCAGCACCTTAACCCTTCAGACCCTGTGTCACTCAGCCTTCTGACAACAATATGGCTTCCCGCACCATAACCCTTTAGACCCTGTGTCACTCAGCATTCTGACAACAATATGGCTTCCAGCACCTTAACCCTTTAGATCCTGTGTCACTTAGCATTCTGACAACAATATGACTTCCAGCACCTTATCCCTTTAGACCCTGTGTCACTCAGCATTCTGACAGCAATATGGCTTCCCGCACCGTAACCCTTTAGACCCTGTGTCACTTAGCATTCTGACAATATGACTTCCCGCACCTTAACCCTTCAGATCCTTTGTCACTTAGCATTCTGACAACAATATGGCTTCCCGCACGTTAACCCTTTAGATCCTTTGTCACTCAGCATTCTGACAATATGACTTCCCGCACCTTAACCCTTCAGACCCTGTGTCACTCAGCATTCTGACAACAATATGGCTTCCCGCACCTTAACCCTTTAGATCCTTTGTCACTCAGCATTCTGACAATATGACTTCCCGCACCTTAACCCTTTAGATCCTGTGTCACTCAGCATTCTGACAACAATATGGCTTCCCGCACCTTAACCCTTCAGACCCTGTGTCACTCAGCATTCTGACAACAATATGGCTTCCCGCACCTTAACCCTTTAGACCCCGTGTCACTCAGCATTCTGACAATATGACTTCCCGCACCTTAACCCTTTAGATCCTGTGTCACTCAGCATTCTGACAACAATATGGCTTCCCGCACCTTAACCCTTCAGACCCTGTGTCACTCAGCATTCTGACAATATAGCTTCCCGCACCTTAACCCTTTAAACACTGTGTGACACAGAATCGGCCTAATCCGGTCCAGGTATGATATTCTACCCCTTAATTTATATAACAACTGAATGACGGCGATGATTGGCGGATCCCGCCATGTGACAGGCTGAGCCACTCTTCGATTGGTCGGGGGTAGAATACCAGACTTAGGCTCAGAATCCCGGCTATAAATGTACATTGAAATGTTACAGCTAATCAAAACGTGGCTTGCTAAAAGTAATTGTAGCATTACATATCTGGTTAAAGTCGTCATTTATTACGATCAAAGTGTACATTGTAATATATTTGTACAAGTATATATCTATATTATTATCAAGTATTTTATATTGACATATTTAAAGGCTGACAATTTTAATAATTTCCACGTAGACATGATGATAGTCATAATTATATGTGTTTGTAAGCCACATCAATTTAAATATTTTATCAGTTTGTTTAGGCCTTAGCCAGATTTTGGCGAATGCCAATTGCCCTCATGCGGCTTGTCCATCCGTCTGTCTGCCACTTTTCGAACTATAAATTGTTTCGCATCACTGGAATGCATATTAATCTTCACATATGGGTTAATCAAGACTAAGGTTTAATTAAGTTCACATTTCATCTTTATGTGACCTCTATGACTTATCTCCTTATTGACAATTTTTCTTGTTGTGCGATTCACTCAACAATTTCTATCGCTCCATATATATATTTCAGCAATAGGTCAGACGAGTTCGAAAATGGGTGCAAATCGAGTAAAAAATAGGTCGCGTTGGCCAAAATGATTATTTTTTTAATATGCATAATATCTGGGAAACCCAAAATGTGGGGTATCGGGGGGGGGGGTGTATGCCCTGAAAAAAATTCTACTCGATAATATTTGAAGGAGCCATCATTGACTTTATCATGTGTATTATCCGGAAAACCTTGCCGGATAGCTGGATCATTACTACAGAACAAAATGTGCAGTTTCAGGAGGGATATGCCCAGAAAAATGTCAACTTGATGAAATTCAAAATGGCCAATTTGCGGCCATTTTTTTACTTTAAAATGTGTAATATCTGGGAACATGACTTATTTAAAATAAATGGCCATGAGATATAGTAGAGGCAACATTTTTAAGTTATAACCTATACATTTTTTTTCAAATGATTTTTGCTTTTTAAACGAAGATTAGAGGTGGGGCCTAATTCCGTCGCCGACGGGCCTTGTTTAGTAAATATTTCAATGTGTTTTATTATAATAAAAATGTTATGTCAACACGTGTTATGTTGGTTATGGGTTTTCATAACCTACGTTTATAGCTGCTATATTACAGTCCAACGCTGTTCCAAGTTTCATTTGATTATTTAGTTTTATTAAACATATGTGTTGTTACCAGTCGTGCAAATATCACTTATTATGAACGTAGCCTAAGTGTTATGAAGCTTAAGGCAGCTTATCATCGTGCAATTATTGGTTTAATCACGTGACCGTGTATTATTAATAAATGATACACGGCTAGGCCTAACCTTACAAAAACTACAGAACACATCGAAATCTGATTCTCCGTCCGTGAGTTAATTTATGCTATTATTTCGCGACAACTGAAAAGATCTACTCACGGTTTATTGTATTTTATTTCCTATGACGGAATCACTGGTCTTAACTGCCTTATACAACGTTTCAAAGTGTTGTTGACCGGCTGGTGACGTCTATGTAGTCTGCGCTGTCGCTGCCTTACCTCTCCCCGCATGATTAGTGCAGGTGTGCCCTGCGTGACCCTGGCGTGACGATGTCTTGTAGATTGCGTCTAGAGAGAATTTGACAGATTTTACGTCTAACGTAAGTCTATGTGCATTTTTCCGCAGTGCCTGACCCAATTTTTAGCTAGCCTAAAGAGATAGACCTAGGGCTAAGACTACATTAAAACTGCGTCGACATAATATTATCAGAATTTGTTTAGGCCTACCTGTTTACCAAGTAAACTATTAATAAGAGTTTTTATGTGTGTGTGATTATTCATATGTTTAATAAACAGAATAAGACATCTTTGTCTGAATATTGAATCGTACGTTACGATACTCGTTCCAATATTCAGACAACGATGTATTATTAGATATTAGCAAATGTTCAGCTCAGTATCTAGTCATTATGTATTCTAATAAATTTGATAGCTCAATTATTATCAAGAGTTTTCACTAATTAGAGATGTTGATGTATTTCAGATTTCCAGCAGATCTTTATGAACACCAAGAACCACAATATGATCCATCTGGACTGAAGTGAGCGCGGCTTACATCAAACAGTCTGTGTTTCAAGGATTAATAATAATAATAATACTGACTGCTGGTAATTATCTCAAGTGACAGTTCCAACATTATTGTTAGACTCTCAATATATGGGACATAAACTAGGAAAATTGTGACCTTGTATTATTGTATATTATGTTCCAACAATCATCTATTTTAGAGTGATAGTATAATTTGTTGCATGTTGTAATGGCTAATATTATTGAGGAATTAGTTAAACTATTAGATTGTATAAAGTCTCACTCATCACCATGTCTGTCTTGTGTCACATAGACCAGACATTCTGTAAGGGTGCATCAGTGTGTACTACGTTTCTAACAATGATCTATTTCATAATGCTTGAATATTTTGTAGCCTTTTGTAATGGCTTAGATAATTTTGCTGAATTAGTTGAATTTTTAAATTGTATGGAGTGTCGTTTATCACAATGCTTGCCTACCAAGTCTAGTGTGTAGCACTGGCATTAGTAACACATTGGTTCAACATCAGCAGGGGGGCTATAAGAGAGAGGGATGAACTGTGGAAATAATGATTTGGTTTAAGGTCATCCCGAGGTCACAATCACACCTGATTTCATAGGCTCTCTGGTAATTGTGCGTGTACGGCCGTTGCAGTCTCATTTTATCAATACCTCTGGTGACATCCCATATTGTATTGTGGCTGTGTCGTTAGAGGTCACAATCACACCTGATTTCATAGGCTCTCTGGTAATTGTGTGTGTACGGCTGTTAGTCTCATGTAATTAAGGCCTCTTGTGACACCACATGTGGTGGCTGTGTGGTTTGAGGTCATCCCGGGGTCACAACCACACCTGACTTTGTAGGCTCTCCGGTAATTGTGTGTGTACAGCCGTTAGTCTCATGTTATCAAGGCCTCTGGTGACACCACATGTGGTGGTTGTGTGGTTTGAGGTCATCCCGGGGTCACAACCACACCTGATGCCATAGGCTCTCCGTTAATTGTGTTTGTACGGCCGTTAGTCTCATGTTATCAAGGCCTCTGGTGACACCACATGTGGTGGTTGTGTGGTTTGAGGTCATACCGGGGTCACAACCACACCTGATGCCATAGGCTCTCCGGTAATTGTGTGTGTACGGCCGTTAGTCTCATGTTATCAAGGCCTCTGGTGACACCACATGTGGTGGTTGTGTGGTTTGAGGTCATCCCGGGGTCACAACCACACCTGATGCCATAGGCTCACTTGTCATTGTGCGTGTACGACCTTTACAGTCTCATGATATTAAGGCCTCTGGTGACAATACATGTCGTGGCTGTGTGGTTTGAGGTCATCCCGAGGTAACAATCACACCTGATGTCATAGGCTCTCTGGTAATTGTGTGTGTACGGCTAGCCAATCTAGCTGATCGTGAATAACAATAGATGCCAGTTATATTAGCCTAGCTAGTTGAACATGAATAAATATCTATGAAACAAAATGTGTGGTTTCAGGGACAGATATGCCCTTAAAATTTCAACTCGATTAAATTTAAAAAGCCTACTTGCGACCATTGTTGATTTTAATATGTGTAATATCTGGAGAACCGTAACAGATAGCTAGACCATTACTATAAAATAAAATGTGCGGTTTCAGGAAAGGATACGCCCTGCAAATTTTGAACTTGATCTAATTTAAAATGCTCGATTTCAGGCCATCATTGACTTTAATATATGTAATATACATGGCAAACTGTGCTTGATAGCTGGACCATTATTGTTAAGCAAAATATAAGAGTTCAGGAAAGGATGCTGAAAAATATCTATCACGTGGGCGAGGCAGTCTTGGGGCGAGTACTGGACAAAAGTACTCGAGTACAAGTACTTGAAAAAAAAGACAAGTACAAGTACAAGTACTGGATTTTCAAAGGTACTTGAATACAAGTACAAGTAGTTTGAAAACTACTCGAGTACAAGTACCAAGTACTTCGGTTGTAAAGTTGTAAGTACATGAAATTTATTCAACAAATAATTGAATAAAATACATGCTACTTCATGTTGATAAATGTGACCCGATCTGACAAAATGAGTCGTAAGTCGCACTTTGGCAAACGATGCAAGGGTCCAAGCCAAAATGACTTTGATTTGACCTATTTTTATATACGTTTTTATTTTCATATGATTACTTTCAAATCCTAAAATTATGTGGCATAGAAATGTACATGTCGAATTTTTTCAATTAAATGTACCTGTTATTTTAATATTCATCTCATTTACACTACAATGAGTGAGATATTTTCCTATTTACATGTTGCCATGGCAGCAGTCGCTAGTAAGTAGGAACTATTCATGCAGTGAAATAAATCTACCCTGATGACATTCGCAAGGTTTTGACACAGTGACCTCCATTTTTAAATGTAATAGTTCTAATACCATCAAAAGTTTACGCCTGTTGAAAATGGCCTAGTTTTCGTATGCGCTTGAAATATTCGTCTCAATTTCATGGCATCCAAGGTTTTTGGTAGGCAACGCCAGTGTCGTTTTTACACAGCTGGCTGTGGAACAAAATGGCGGTCAGTTTGACTGGACCTCGCGCAGTAATTGAGTCAGTCATACCGGGTAAAATAAATCATGACGATGAAAATATGTGGCATATACTTTTAAAATTTACAAAATATTAAAACTATACGTTTATTATAAAATATGGAGTGTAAATGAATATTTTTTATTTTTTTTTATTTTAGTCCAATTGTGTGTTATTTTTAAAGAAGTGCCCATATTGCCTTTTTGAACTTTATGGAGTAATATTTAAACACGCCACAGAGTTGTGTGATTTAGGGTTACAATTTTAAAGGTAATTTTGTGTAGGTTTCAGATATATCTTGATAACTCCAATATTTAAATATGCGACTTACGACTCATTTTTCTTGCGACATCGTGTCACTTGTAGATATATATATGTGTGGGGAAAATATATTTATGGGACAGGCCTAGTATAGATATTGCAGATACAGCCAATAGTATAATATTGCATTTTCCTATCAGTGTACAAAGTATTGTATGCCACATGTAGGCATACTATTTGGCGAATTATAATAAATAAATAAGTACTGGTGCAAATATAACTTGTCTGTGTCTAAAGCTCTACGTTGCAAAACATGCTAGCTTGAAAACTGGCAGTAGTCCTAATGATGGCAGAATTTTGGGCCAGTGCCGCCAACATTTGGCCGTCACTGCAATAAACTGTAATATGGGCCTGAACACACATTGTGTCATGGAAAAGATCAAGGCTATTTAGGGTACACGGATTAAAATTCTGCCTTGAAAATCCAAATGGCAGTATCTGCTTACTTGTAAAGTAAACAGAGCTGCCTTTTGGCTTTGCACTGCATAATTGTTTTGCGATAACAGGCACACTTTAGTTGCTGGTGACCGTGATATAAAATCAAATATTTTACCATAATCCATGTATATCCCTACAAGATTCAGCCCGGGTATACATTGATATATTAGCCTTAGATTAAAAATATATTTTTATGCGATTTATGGGAGGAGCACCTCACTGTTGTATCTATTTCTATACTGGGTCCGTCATCACATTTCGGGGACGGAAAGGGTTATAGAAAGCCGCCGTAGGCCTACAATTGACTCATTATATAACCTCACACCTTTAACCCTTACGCGACACTAACGTGTTCAATTATATTTTTCTCTCATTTGCAGTTATAATTGCTGAATAAATTTCTAGCTTCAACTGATATACTACATAATCGCAATATTAAAAACAAAATTCAAAACAACTTTTTTAAACCCAGGCCTACCTACTTACTGATGAACAGACACAATGTATATTGTACATTTGCTTAGTTCGCTAGACACCCGACGTCTCTGGTAAACTTGTACATAACTTCGTCTACTTTTAATTTTCACATTTTTTTTCAGTATGTACAGCGACCCGCATTTTTTTTTGGTGGAACGCTTTATAAATGATTTGTAAAAATGATATATTATATCAGGTGTTAATCCTATTCTCGGTACAATGCTGGCTAATTCTTGGCCCACTGTCTTGGATATTGGCCCGCCATTTTGTAAGGTCACTGTAGATAAGACGTCGCGTTGTCGCGGTGTTTTTTTATACTTACACAACAGTGATACAGCGTTGTATGAGCTATGGCAGTCTTAATATATCTCAGTCCACACCGAGTCTCAACTGTTTTATAAGATAACAGTTGTAAACTACTTGTTTACTCAAGTGAAATCATTTGTCCGGTGCTAGGGAACTGTCGGCTGAGTGTCTACCCAATTGGGCCAATATTGTGCAAATATTATGTAAATACCGATTGATCGTCTCAACAAACACCAGACGTTGAACCAATGGTACTGTTGGTCCACCGTCTTCAACGCTGACCCAACACTATACCACCATTGGTTCAATGCCTCATGTTTGCTGGGGTTTAGCTGCGAAGAGAGGGGCGTTGTAAATGTGATTTTAAAATGGCGCGACATCATTGTTGAAATCACACCTTCTCCTTCAATGATTGCTGGTCCTACCGTATAATTAGTCACCTGTAAATGTTATGTATCAACATGTATACCTGTTTCCAGAGACACGTCTCTTGTCATTTTTGTAAGGTTACCTATTTAATTACCTTGTGAACTACACGAGGATACTACTATGTAGAATGCAAAACAAGCAATTAACAGCATAATATTGTAAAAAGGTGCACTTTTATTATAACTTGATGTAAGTGATTGGACTAGTTTTTAAAATAATTTCAAAGTATTAGATAAATCATTTTTCAATATAATAGCTAAATGGATGGTAAGCGAATCAATTTAAATGAACTGAATGTTCCATATCCCGCTATAATGATTTATGATTAATCTGTGAGTTAATTTGAATCAATTTAAGATGACCAGTAGTGGAGAGGGGAGCTAGTTGTCACAAATAAATCGCTTCTTAAATTTCTCCATACGATTTAAAGATAGCATGGGTCTGATGGGGGGAAATATAAGGTTGAACCTTTTCCAAACATTATCTCCTAAAATGGTGCTTATATGTCTGCTTATTTTCGCCATACATCCATTAGTCGGAAATAAATTTAGTATGACAACTTGCCCCGCATTGGGCAAGTTGTCACGTAGCTGGGGCATATTGTCACAACGGAAATTGCAATGGGGTATGTTGTCACATAGTTAGGGCAAGTTGTCACATAGTTGGGGCAAGTTGTCACATAGTTGGGGCAAGTTGTCACATTACAAACACTTGCTAAATATGACATTTTAACCAGAACAGGAATAATAACTTTATATACACTTTAACATAACTGCAAGCAATTTAAATTCAAATAGACAATGCCGGGGCAAGATGTCACAGTGCTGGGGCAAGATGTCACAGTGCCGGGGCAAGATGTCACAGTGCCGGGGCAAGATGTCACAGTGTCGGGGCAAGATGTCACAGCTTGTGACTACTTGCCCCGAGCAAGGGATCCCTACTTGAATGCAGATTTCTCAACCACCATGTGCTTGTTATTAAAATGATCTTTTACTTATTAAACATAACTAGTTTCAACTCTATGTACTGTCAGAAAGATGCAGAAGCATCCCAAATATCTTGTGAATTTGACTAATTTTGTTAACTCGTCCAATTGACTTAAATGAATAGCAGAACTCAGTTGTTGCCTGCAACAGGTGTTTCTTCCTAGAATTTGAACAATGGGTATTTCCCGATCTGGTATTTACATGACCTCATCAACTGATGATGTCTGAACGGGATTCCTCTATTGAGACCTGAGTAAAGTGCACTGTGACAACATGCCCCCGTGACAACTAGCCCCCCTCTCCCCTACTTGTAAAGTACTCGTAAGTACTCGTTAAAAGTACTTTTATTTTAAAAGTACGAGTACTGAGTACCGACGTGTACTACAAAATCGGTACTCGAGTACCGGAGTACTTTGGCCCCAAGCCTGGGGCGAGGCGGGGTATAATGGTAGCCAACATGCCTTTCGTTATGGCTTCTTTGACTAGGTTATAAATTCTGTGATGTAGTCTATGGCTAAAAATGTATTATAAGGCCATTATGTAATTATGTATACATAATTTTATTATAATATATAACATGGACTACTAAGTGACGTAGGCTATTTTTAATTAGTAAATTGAAGAATGTGGAAATTACATGTATCCATCAATATTTGTATGAAGGTTATGTTCATTGCCTATTGCTACTGAATTATAGACCATATAGTGTATAATTGATTAGTAGATGGAATGATAATGAACATCGCAATGATCGTTATTCATTGTATATAATATATTTATATGTTTATTATAAGGACATTGATATAATTCAGTATACGTTATAATGAATGACTATAGGCTGGTACTATGCTGTTCATGTCAGTTGTGTGTAAATATGTCATATAACACATGTCACCATTCATGTGTAGTATTCTTTTTATAATACAGTCTTACTTTTGGTGGAACGATATCACTACAATGTTCACTGTGATATAACATAAAATGTTTTATTCTGTAAAAAAATAAAATATATATTCATTGCAAAAATGTTTTGTCTTCAATCATATTGCAGCTACCATTAGTAATTCTCCCCGTATGTTGCTTATTAACTGTTGTGAATGTAAAAAAGTAAAACGTAACAGTTTTCTTGCAGTTTATAATATTTTTCTAGAGTGTATTCATTTTAACTATATTGTACAATATTTAAATATCCCCTATCAGTTACAAATGACTAGCTGCAGTCATCTTGCAATCATTCAATATGTCTAAGATTTTGTTTTTAGTCCGTCTTTTAATTTATTTTGAATAAAAGGTTTTTATGTATCCTGCCCAAATTTGTTCCGTAGGTTGCTAAAGACCATTTCTCGTACAAGTTCATAAATGGCTGCAAACAATATCAAAATGGCAAATCTATCGAGATTTATGGCATTTTACGTCGTTCATTTTACCTTGTGGGTGCGATAATTTCAAAAGTTCAATAACAAGGCATTCTTAGCTCCCGCCGTGACCTAAGGTGTGCTGGAGGGAGCTATGGAATCGGGCTCCGTCCATTCATCTTCTTTCGCCTATAACTAATAAAGAAAATAACACAGGATGACAATATTTGATATTTGGGTCACTTCCGGTGGATAATGAACTTGATAAAAATATCAATATGGAAGGTGACAAAATAAATGAGATTGAAGGATGATCAGTCGTCCGTCCACTTTTCGTTTCCGGGGCATATCTCAGGATCTCCTTTTCCGATTGCCAAATTTTACACACAACACGTCTAGTTGTGTACTTTGGGGTAACTAAACTTTGACCTACTTTTGGTTCAATAATATGACATATTTAGATGTTTTGACATACACTTCGTTTCCGGAGCAGATCACGCAAACTACTTGGTCGATTACAGCCATATTTCACATACATGATCTAAAAGGTTGTACGTTTTTTAGTTGTGCCTTTTCAAGTTTTTTTATGTTGACCCAGCACTTTGGCTTAATTTAAAACATTAGTATATCCAATTAAATATCATAACAATATCTGGGCCATTACTTTAAAATAAAATGTGAGGTTTCAGGGGATGATGCTCCCTAATGTTTGTTAAATTTATTGAATTCTAAATGGCTACTCATCGGCCATTGATTACTTTCATATGCCCGATATTTGGTAAGTTGTGCTAGATAGCTAGACCATTAACACAAAACAAAATGTTAGGTTCTCCTTGATTAAATTCAAAATGGGCGACTATCGCCACTATTATTCAAATATGCCTGGTATCTGGTAATTAGCCGTGCTAGATAGCTAGACCGTTGCTTTTAAGCAAAATATGAGGGATATGTAATGAAAATTCAACTCAAATTCAAAATGACCGACTTTCGGCGATTATTGATAATAATATGCATAATATATGGCAAACAGTGGTAGATAGCTAGACCATTACCATGAAACTTATTCTCAATCTTGTCGACTGAGAGACTAGTGCCACATCTTATTAATCTAGCTTCCTTAACACCCAAAGTGTTGCATGTGGAACTCATTTGAGTGCCAGTTGTAACACTTGAGCTGATTGGCTTAATGCTGGGTCAGCGTGGCAGATGTAGGACGAACATTAATCTTAAGTAGGTGTTATTAATATAGCTCGCCTTGCACCCAAAGTGTACACGTTACACTTATTTGAGTACACGTATATTAATATAGCTCGCCTAGCACCCAAAGTGTTAGATGTGACACTCATTTGAGTGCGCGTGTTATTAATATAGCCCTATATTCGGGTGCCACATGGTGTTAATATAGCTCCCCTAGCAAGCTGTTGACTGTGACACCCATTTAAGTGCCACATGCAGCATTTTAGCTGCTAGGGAACAGTATATTAAAGCCGTCGACTACTGTCAGTCCTGTTTATGTCTATATTTAAACCCCAAGTGGTTCTTCTCTGTAAGCCGCGCGGTGATTTCTGGAGGGCGGCCTCCATGCTAGCGCCATTGGCGTCTTACTGGAGGTCTCCTAAACCACCCTGTAAACACTCACGTCTTTGGAGGGTGGCCTCCATGCTAGCCACCTTGTGGTCTTAATGGAGGTCTCCTAAACCACCCTCTAAAAACTCGCGGCTTTGGAGGGTGACATTCATGCTAGCCACCTTGTCGTCATAATGGAGGTCTCCTAAACCACCCTGTAAAAACTCACGTCTTTGGAGGGTGACATTCATGCTAGCGATCTTGTGGTCTTAATTGATGTCTCCCAAACCACCCTGTAAACACTTACGTCTTTGGAGGGTGACATTCATGCTAGCCACCTTGTCGTCATAATGGAGGTCTCCTAAACCACCCTGTAAAAACTCACGTCTTTGGAGGGTGACATTCATGCTAGCGATCTTGTGGTCTTAATTGATGTCTCCCAAACCACCCTGTAAACACTTACGTCTTTGGAGGGTGACATTCATGCTAGCCACCTTGTCGTCATAATGGAGGTCTCCTAAACCACCCTGTAAAAACTCACGTCTTTGGAGGGTGACATTCATGCTAGCGATCTTGTGGTCTTAATTGATGTCTCCCAAACCACCCTGTAAACACTTACGTCTTTGGAGGGTGACATTCATGCTAGCCACCTTGTCGTCATAATGGAGGTCTCCTAAACCACCCTGTAAAAACTCACGTCTTTGGAGGGTGACATTCATGCTAGCGATCTTGTGGTCTTAATGGAGGTCTCCCAAACCACCATGTAAACACTTACGTCTTTGGAGGGTGACATCCATGCTAGCGACCTTGTGTTCTTAATGGAGGTCTCCCAAACCACCCTGTAAAAACTCACGTCTTTCATTTACTTTATTCTTTGAAACTCAATGACTTGACCTCCTTTGTTTTCACCAAGTTGGTTAATACAATGAAGTATGGGGGGGGGGATCTTATATAACCTTGTTTTCACCGAGTGACGTCACTGAGTTTCACAGAATGAAGTATGGGGGAGGGGTCTTATATAACCTTGTTTTCACCGAGTGACGTCACTGAGTTTCACAGAATGAAGTATGGGGAAGGGGGTCTTATATAACCTTGTTTTCACCGAGTGTGTCACTGCGTTTCACAGAATAGTCTCTGTTGGTCAGGGATGGGTTAATAGCAATAGGTAATAGTAATAGTAATAGGTAACGGGGGCAATTCCACTGTAATAGTAATAGTAATAGATCGCAAAGAAATGAAAGTAATAGTAATAGTAATAGATGGCCAAGTAATAGATAATAGTCTATTACTTTTATAGTACACTATTCTATTTGCGCTTGATTATTCACATCAATTTAACCTATGTCATTAATCTTAGAAAATATATTTAATTAATAATTTGTCCGTTCCGTCTTTAAAATAACATCTAATATTTGCTGGAAGGAAAATGAAATGAATCGGGCTTTACGCCACCTTTATGCACATATAGGCTAAACTGGGCCAGGAGAACCTCCTGAGGATGGTGAGATGAATCAGATGACACTGTCCTCCAGACACAGGATTCGAAATTGGAGCCCTGGCGGTCTGAGGCCGAGCACGCTACCTCTCGGTCACGGAGGCTCCCCACAATATTGACTTTCACACGTGGACTTGCTGGAAGGCGAGTCAGTTGCCGGTGTTGAAGTCTGGTTCATCCCCCCCCCCCCCGGCCAGTTCATCCCCCCTGTATTATTGACCAATCACAGGTGACCTGACATATCCGGGGAATATTTTGAATGCTGTCTGCACTTCCTGGCCAGTCTATCCCCCCTGTCCCAGAAGAAATGCAAGTCGTCGCAATTTTTTAGGTACCCCCTACCCCCCCGACCAGTTCATCCCCCTCCCCCCCCTGTATAATTATTGGTCAATCACAGGTGATCTGACATTTTCAGCGTAATATTTTGAATCATAGGCGAGGTCTATGTTTTGAATACTGTTTTCACTGGCCAGTCCCCCTAGCCGTGGACCAGGCGACTCGCTCCACTTACGGCCGTAAGCCTAAGGCCGATCAGAGCTATCTATGCCCCCTGTCCCAGAAGAAATGCAAATCTTCGAAAAAAAAATGAGATTATAAATTGATTAGCCTATTTAGTTAACTTTATATGAATAAAATATTTTATGAAAGGCTGAATCACCAGCGACGATATATTATAAATCTGCTTACTATATTGTTCAAACACGAACTGCCTCCTTTCTGATAATATAATTAATTATTTTCTATAAAATTAATAATCGTTTGTTTGAGATAGCTAGCCATGAATAAGGCTGCGCGGGCCTTCCGACAATGTCAGTATCGGCAGGTCCCGGGCGGCAGGTCTATCCCTCCTGTCCCTATTATTTATAGGGATCAATTTTTTAGTTTATAAAATAGATATAAATAAAATACTTCACCAAAGCCGGACTCACCAGCGACGATATAGCCTATTATCTGATTATAGGCCTAGATATGCTAGAGCCTATGCTATGGCCTAGATATAGACTATAGACCACGGCATAGCCAATACTATCAATAATGGTCAAATGAGTTTCACATACAATTATAGTCATGGGCGGATCCAGGGGAGGGGGGAGGTCTTTTTAGCCACATTTCTTTAAAAAAAAGTCCCCTAAGCTTAGGCTTAATTGACCCAGTTTTACAAAAAAACTTGGGGGCAAGAAAAAAAACTATCAACAGATGATGGGTCCAATCACACTGTTCATTGAGTAGGCCTAGGCCTACTTCATCAATATTTAACTTTAAATTTATTAAATTTTCACAAACAATAGGGGGGGGGGGGCTACCTCCAACTTCCGAGACTACGTATAGCCGGGCGGATCCAAGATCTAAAGAAAGGGGGGAGTAGGGTTTCGGGGCTTTACCTATAAGATACTGGTAGGTCCATAATATATATACGAATCTAGTAGGAAGCCTAGCATAAGGCCTACACCTAAGCCTAAATGTGACACAGATTGTTTGCCTTTTTAGATTATTAGGCCTATATATATTTCGGAATATCATTCAATCTAACAAATAGGAGATGTACGAGTCATGTGGATCCAAAGGGTTAGCATGCTCTCCTTTTTTGCCGAATTCTTTTTAGTAAACCACCAAAGTGGTTATAGATAACATTGGCCTACCAATCAACCCCCCCCCCCTCCCCCCCCCTGTAACGCCCCTCCTTTTTTCAAGTCCAGGATCCGCGCCTATGAGTAACATGCAATTTAGGCTGCAGTGCTAGCGCGCGCCGAATGATATTCAAACTAGTCCAGGAATTTTAGGCATTTTTAAGGGCAAAGATGGAAAAAAATAATATAAAGCTGAAAATTTCAGGAGTTATTTAGATGGTCATCCCTAACGACCTGTGAAAAGTCCCAAAGTTTCCCGGGAGCGGAACATTATATTTTTGACGAAAATTCAAAATGGCCGCCAGAGGCCATAGAAAAATTCTAAAATACGAAGAATTCAACATATATTCCTTTGTAATACCTCTTTTTCACTTAATTTTTCAAGGGGAACTCATTTCAGGTCTTCTCTTTTTTTAGTTTTTTTAAAGTCCCGCTCTTGTTTTGTTTTGAAAAAATCCAAAATGGCGGCCTTATACAATACTGAAATTGTAACTTATGAAGAAATTCAAATATATTCCTTTGTAATATCTTTTTTCTGCATTTTTTTCCACGAGAAACTTAATAATGGTTTTATTTTAACATTGTAAAGCTTCTGTCATTGCACAATTAAAAATGACCACCATTTGGGGAAGAAGAACAATTTCAGAAATAATGTCATTTTTTGTCTACATATTTTTTTAATTTTGAAACATAGTGGCATAAAACGTATTTCTGGAATCAAGTGTGTTAATACTATGTGGTTTAGTCCAGTAAATTGTCATCGGTGTTACTCCAGCCTTTTATGTGATAAATTGAGATGCATGAAATTATTTAAAAAACGGTGACGAGGGTGCGTTGTGCCATTGTGTATGTCACAACAAGTTACCACACCAAGACCAATCAATGTTTCCCTGGTACTACTAATTTTATTTTTCAGCATTAAAAATTATTTAACAACTCAGTACATTTCCAAAAGTAATATTTATTAAATTAAATAATGTTCGTAAATGTGTATCTGCTATTACTAAATCATAACGTCATAACAGATACGCGGGAAGCGGGGTCACAATAACGATAACATAATAAAACAAAAAAAAATATTTTTTCTCACGAGACAAAGCAATTGCATCCGAAATCAGACATCAATCAGATATGAAAAATGATTTGAAAAAACCTTTTAAAACAGATTGAGATTGGAAGCAAGAAATTGGGATGCATTTTTACAGATAGGTGTTCAGTGTGGTGACTGACAAGTATTTTTTGAGGGGGTCAGCTTAATAGCAGATATCTTAAAAAAATAGCGGACATTGTAATTTTGTGTATGGAGAAAAAACTAAAAAAATTAAACACAGTCAGGCTTATCTAATGAATAACTGCCATATGCATTTAGATGCACTAAAATAACTTTCATATTATAATAATCAATACTATTTTGTGTAGGGGCTATTTTTTAATTTAACAGGTTTGTTTATGTTTTGTCAAAAAGTAGAAACAAAAATTTAGCCATTTACGAATAGCAAACAGGTTAAAACATGCTAAAACATAACAATATCGAATAAAAACTAAACAGTCGTATGAGTAACGCCATAAAATAATTTAGGTATATATTACATATTATGGTGGTCATACTGAAAAATGACGGCCATTTTTATTTAATGTTTGGCCAACATGCTGTTCTCAGTGCCTCAGGTGCATACACAGA